>CM051271.1:5208528-5637348 GCA_027921565.1 Artemia sinica | reverse complement strand
TGGCTTCAAAGTTGGCCTAATTAAAGAGCATTTACTCTCTCCTTGTACACCTATTGATAGTAGAAAGGCCTTATTGACTCCCATCCCTCACCCCTGCTGCCACCTACAACTTTTTTACATAATTTATGCATGTTTTTATGTCTGTTCGTTGTCAGTGAGAATGGAAAAACAGTATTTTTCTCACTTAAAAAAACATGAATAATCTCACTTTGATGGTTGTTTTCTTGGATGGTTATGGGTGTTGGTCAATTTATTTGATGTTTTTCATGGATGTCAACAGCAATTCATGTCTGTTTTATGTATGTTCGTTGTCGGTGAGAATGAAAAAACAGGAACTTTCTCACATTTATGGATGTCAACAGCAATTTATGTTCCTGTTTTATGTCTGTTCGTTGTCAGTGAGAATGGACATGCTCGACGCGAATGTTATGAGATTGTTTGGCTAACCTAACCTGAGAACTTGATTTACATAATCGGTGGGGGAGAATGTATTGATTTACGAAAAGGGGAATTAAGAAACAATCATGGTTTCTTTGATCTTTAGGCGAACCTAACCTGAGAACTTGATTTACATAATCGGCGGGGAAATTATTGATTCACGAAGGGGGAATTAAGAAACATTATGGTTTCTTCGATCTTTAGGCGAACCTAACCTGAGAACTTGATTTACACAGTCGGCGGGGGAATTATTGATTCACGAAGGGGGAATTAAGAAACAATCATGGCTTCTTTGATCTTTAGGCTAACCTAACCTGAGAACTTGATTTACATAATCGGCGGGGAAATTATTGATTCACGAAGGGGGAATTAAGAAACATTATTGTTTCTTCGATCTGTAGGCGAACCTAACCTGAGAACTTGATTTACATAATCGCTAGGGGAATGTATTGATTCACGAAAGGGGGAATTAAGAAACATTATGGCTTCTTTAATCTTAGGTCTGAGGGATAAACGTTCTTTAGGTCAGAGAGAAAAATTAATATTCTATTTTTAAATAGGGCTTCATTGATCTTTAGTGTCAGGAATTATAAATGACATCACTTGTTATCTTGGAATTATGCGGGAGTCTAAAGAGATAGAAATTCTATTTTTAAATACGGCTTCACTGAGGTTTAAGTCGGAGAGATAAATTGATATTCTAACGAAACCTTAATAGTGTAGCTAGGAACATTTATGAGATGAAGAGATTAACGTAGGAAAGGGTTTCCTAGAAATTTGAAATGTGTCAGCGCAGGGATGCCAAAAAACAAAAGGAACACACAGAAATTACGTTTAGGGATTATTTGGGCGAAACCGTTTTAGACAGGTTATGGAATTATTTCGGCGAAACAGTTAGAGACATTTTAAAAGATGATTTAAAAGATGATTTTAGAAGAGGTTTTGAGTGTGGTCGTTATAATACACAAGTTCCATTTGAACAGTGTTGTGAGGTCCCCTACCACAACCCCAAAGGGTTCCGATCCCCCACACCCCAACCCCGAAGGAACCCACCGGTCCTCAAAGGTTCTCCGGATTCCCAAAAGGCCCCCGGCGCCCCAAAGGCTCCTGAGCCACCATTTTAATACTTTTTTAAGGCTTTATTATATCTTTTCAGAACAAATTATTATTTTAGGGAATTATTTCGGCGAAACAGTTAGAGACATTTTAAAAGATGATTTTTGAAGAGATTTTAGAAGAGGATTTGAGGGTGAAACTCTGAGGTCGTTATAATACACAAGTTCCATTTGAACAGTGTCGTGAGGTCCTCTACCCCAACCCCAAAGGGTTCCGATCCCCCCACCCCAACCCCGAAGGAAGCGCCCGGTCCTCAAAGGTCCCCCCAAGCTCCCAAAGGACCACCCGGCCCTCAAGGGTCCCACAGACCCTCAAAGGCTCTCCCCGAGCCCCGTCTTTCGTTGATGTGTATTGTCTGAAACTTATGATTTGGGATATGTAAATTACTATTTCGGACTTTTCTGAGCTAGATTTCTTAGTCTTTCGTTGGTGTGTGTTGTCTGAAACCTATGATTTGGGATGGATGGATTGCAATTTTTGACTTTTCTGAGCTGGATTTCTTAGCCGTTCATAGGTGAGTGCTGTCAGAAAATTATGATTTGGGATGTGTAGTTTGCAAGTTGGACTTTTCAGAGCTATGATTCTTAGTCTCTCATAGGCGTTTGTTGTCTGAAACTTCTAGTTTGGGATGAATAGTTTGCTATTTCAGGCTTTTCTGAGCTAAGGTTTCCTAGTATTTCGTAGGTGAATGTTGTCTGAAACCAATAGTTTGGGATGAGTAGTTTGCTATTTCAGGCTTTTATGAGCTAGGTTTCTTAGCCTTTCGTAGGTGTGTGTTGACTGAAACTTATGATTTGGGATATGTAATTTGCTATTTCCGACTTTTGATAACCAGATTTCTTAGTCTTTCGTAGGTGTGTGGTGTCTGAAACCTGTGATTTGGGATGTGTGGGTTGCTATTTTTTGACTTTTCTGAGCTGGATTTCTTAGCCTTTCGTAGGCGTGTGTTGACTGAAACCTATGATTTGGGATAGTTAATTTGCTATTTTTGACTTTTCTGAGCTAGATTTCTTAGCCTTTCATAGGTGTGTGCTTTTAGAAAATTATGATTTGGGAGGTGTAGTTTGCTTTTTGGACTTTTCAGAGCTAGGATTCTTAGTCACTCATAGGTGTTTGTTGTCTGAAACTTCGAGTTTGGGATGCGTAGTTGGCTATTTCAGACTTTTCTGAGCTAAGGTTTCTTAGTATTTCGTAGGTGAATGTTGTCTGAAACTTATGATTTGGGATATGTAAATTACTATTTCGGGCTTTTCTGAGTTGGATTTCTTAGTCTTTCATAGGTGTGTGGTGTCTGAAACCTATGATTTGGGATGAGTGGTTTGCTTTTTGGACTTTTCTGAGCTGGATTTCTGAGCCTTTCCTAGGTGTGTGTTGTCTGAAACGTATGATTTGGGATGTGTAGTTTGCTATTTTGACCTTTCTGAGCTAGGTTTCTTAGCCTTTCATAGGTAAGTGTTGTCAGAAAATTATGATTTGGGATATGTAGTTTGCTATTTCAGGCTTTTCTGAGCTAAGGTTTCCTAGTATTTCGTAGGTGAATGTTGTCTGAAACCAATAGTTTGGATGAGTAGTTTGCTATTTTTGACCTTTCTGAGCTAGGTTTCTTAGTCTTTCGTTGGTGTGTGTTGACTGAAACCTATGATTTGGGATATGTAGTTTGCTATTTTTGACTTTTCTGAGCTGGATTTATTAGCCCTTCATAGGTGTGTGTTGACTGAAACCTATGATTGGGATGAGTGGTTTGCTATTTTTGTCTTTCCTGAGCTAGATTTCTTAGCCTTTCATAGGTATGTGTTGTCAGAAAATTAAGATTTGGGATGTGTAGTTTGCTATTTGGACTTTTCAGAGCTATGATTCTTAGTCCATCATAGGCGTTTGTTGTCTGAAACTTCTAGTTTGGGATGAGTAGTTTGCTATTTCAGGCTTTTCTGAGCTAAGGTTTCTTAGTCTTTCATAGGTGAATGTTGTCTGAAACCTATGATTTGGGATATGTTAATTACTATTTCGGGCTTTTCTAAGCTAGATTTCTTAGTCTTTCGTTGGTGTGTGTTGTCTGAAACCTATGATTTGGGATGAGTGGATTGCTACTTTTGACTTTTCTGAGCTGGATTTCTTAGCCTTTCATAGGTGTTTGTTGTCTGAAACCTATAGTTTGGGATGACTAGTTTGCTATTTTTGACTTTTCTGAGCTAGGTTTCTTAGCCGTTCATAGGTGAGTGTTGTCTGAAACCTATTATTTGGGAATATGTAAATTACTATTTCGGGCTTTTCTGAGTTGGATTTCTTAGTCTTTCATAGGTATGTGTTGTCTGAAACCTATGATTTGGGATGGTTAATTTGCTATTTTTGACTTTTCTGAGCTAGGTTTCTTAGCCTTTCATATGTGTGTGCTGTCAGAAAATTATGATTTGGGATTTGTAGTTTGCATTTTGGACTTTTCAGAGCTAGGATTCTTAGTCCCTCATAGGTGTTTGTTGTCTGAAGCCTATAGTTTGGGATGAGTAGTTTGCTATTTCAGGCTTTTCATAGCCAGATTTCTTAGTATTTGATAGGTGTGTGTTGTCTGAAACCTATGATTTGGATTGTGTGGGTTGCTATTTTTTGACTTTTCATAGCCAGATTTCTTAGTCTTTCGTAGGTGTGTGTTGTCTGAAACCTATGATTTGGATTGTGTGGATTGCTATTTTTTGACTTTTCTGAGCTGGATTTCATAGCCTTTCGTAGGGATGTGTTGACTGAAACCTATGATTTGGGATGAGTGGTTTGCTTTTTGGACTTTTCAGAGCTGGATTTATTAGCCGTTCATAGGTGAGTGTTGTCTGAAACCTATGATTTGGGATGGTTAATTTGCTATTTTTGACTTTTCTGAGCTAGGTTTCTTAGCCTTTCATAGGTGTGTGTTGTCAGAAAATTATGATTTGGGATGTGTAGTTTGCTATTTCAGGCTTTTCTGAGCTAAGGTTTCCTAGTATTTCGTAGGTGAATGTTGTCTGAAACCAATAGTTTGGGATGAGTAGTTTGCTATTTCAGGCTTTTATGAGCTAGGTTTCTTAGCCTTTCGTAGGTGTGTGTTGACTGAAACTTATGATTTGGGATATGTAATTTGCTATTTCCGACTTTTGATAACCAGATTTCTTAGTCTTTCGTAGGTGTGTGGTGTCTGAAACCTATGATTTTGGATGTGTGGGTTGCTATTTTTTGACTTTTCTGAGCTGGATTTCTTAGCCTTTCGTAGGCGTGTGTTGACTGAAACCTATGATTTGGGATAGTTAATTTGCTATTTTTGGCTTTTCTGAGCTAGATTTCTTAGCCTTTCATAGGTGTGTGCTTTCAGAAAATTATGATTTGGGAGGTGTAGTTTGCTTTTTGGACTTTTCAGAGCTAGGATTCTTAGTCACTCATAGGTGTTTGTTGTCTGAAACTTCGAGTTTGGGATGAGTAGTTGGCTATTTCAGACTTTTCTGAGCTAAGGTTTCTTAGTATTTCGTAGGTGAATGTTGTCTGAAACTTATGATTTGGGATATGTAAATTACTATTTCGGGCTTTTCTGAGTTGGATTTCTTAGTCTTTCATAGGTGTGTGGTGTCTGAAACCTATGATTTGGGATGAGTGGTTTGCTTTTTGGACTTTTCTGAGCTGGATTTCTGAGCCTTTCCTAGGTGTGTGTTGTCTGAAACCAATAGTTTGGATGAGTAGTTTGCTATTTTTGACCTTTCTGAGCTAGGTTTCTTAGTCTTTCGTTGGTGTGTGTTGACTGAAACCTATGATTTGGGATATGTAGTTTGCTATTTTTGACTTTTCTGAGCTGGATTTATTAGCCCTTCATAGGTGTGTGTTGACTGAAACCTATGATTGGGATGAGTGGTTTGCTATTTTTGTCTTTCCTGAGCTAGATTTCTTAGCCTTTCATAGGTATGTGTTGTCAGAAAATTAAGATTTGGGATGTGTAGTTTGCTATTTGGACTTTTCAGAGCTATGATTCTTAGTCCATCATAGGCGTTTGTTGTCTGAAACTTCTAGTTTGGGATGAGTAGTTTGCTATTTCAGGCTTTTCTGAGCTAAGGTTTCTTAGTCTTTCATAGGTGAATGTTGTCTGAAACCTATGATTTGGGATATGTTAATTACTATTTCGGGCTTTTCTAAGCTAGATTTCTTAGTCTTTCGTTGGTGTGTGTTGTCTGAAACCTATGATTTGGGATGAGTGGATTGCTTTTTGGACTTTTCTGAGCTGGATTTCTTAGCCTTTCATAGGTGTTTGTTGTCTGAAACCTATAGTTTGGGATGACTAGTTTGCTATTTTTGACTTTTCTGAGCTAGGTTTCTTAGCCGTTCATAGGTGAGTGTTTTCTGAAACCTATGATTTGGGAATATGTAAATTACTATTTCGGGCTTTTCTGAGTTGGATTTCTTAGTCTTTCATAGGTATGTGTTGTCTGAAACCTATGATTTGGGATGTGTGGGTTGCTATTTTTTACTTTTCCGAGCTGGATTTCTTAGCCGTTCATAGGTGAGTGCTGTCTGAAACTTGTGATTTGGGATGGTTAATTTGCTATTTCCGGCTTTTATTAGCTAGGTTTCTTGGCCTTTCATAGGTGTGTGTTGTCAGAAAATTATGATTTGGGATGTGTAGTTTGCTATTTGGACTTTTCAGAGCTAGGATTCTTAGTCTATCATAGGTGTTTGTTGTCTGAAACCAATAGTTTGGGATGAGTAGTTTGCTATTTCAGGCTTTTCGGAGCTAGATTTCTTAGCCTTTCATTGGTGTATGCTTTCAGAAAATTATGATTTGGGATATGTAAGTTACTATTTCGGACTTTTCTGAGTTGGACACTTCTAAATTTTTCCGTTGAAGATAGGAAAAGTTATACTATGATTATGATTATTTTCCATGAAGATAAAAAGTTTCACTTTAATTCTAAATTTTCTTAAATTCAATTCCGACCTTTGTCAAAGAGATGAAAAAAATTAAAGTTCTGTTCCAAATATTTTCCCGGAAGAAGAAAAGTTCAACTTCGATTCTGAATTTTCTCAATGAAAATGAAATAAGTTATTGATCAAATCTATTTTCCCAAAATAATATAAAAATTTCCACTTCAGTTCAGATTTTTTCTCAAAGAGATGAAGAAATTTAAAGTTCTGTTCCAAATTTTTCATAGAAGATAGGAAAAGTTATACTTTGAACGTGAATATTCGAGTTCTCTTCTGAATTTTACCAAAGAACACAATTCAATTCTAATTTCCCCAATAAAAAATTTAAAGTTCAATTCTAAATTTTTCGGTGGAAGATAGAAAAAGTAATACCATACGTGTGAATATTTTCCCGGAAGATAAAAAGTTCTAGTTCAATTTAAAATTTTCTCAACGAAGTGAAGAAGAATTCAAGTTCTCTTCTGAATTTTACCAAAGAACACAATTCAATTCTAATTTCGCAGAGAAAATAAAAATCTTCCACTTCAGTTCCTTATTTCACAAAGACATAAAGAAATTTAAAGTTCAATTCTAAATTTTTCGGTGGAAGATAGAAAAAGTAATACCATACTTGTGAAATATTTTCATGGAAGATAAAAAGTTCTAGTTCAATTTAAAATTTTCTCAACGAAGTGAAGGAAAGTTCAAGTTCTCTTCTGAATTTTCTCAATGAAAAAGAAATTAGTCATTGATCATTTCTATTTTTCCAAATAATATAAAAATTTTCCACTTTAGTTCAGATCTGACTCGAAGAGATGAAAAATTTAAAATACTGTTCCAAATTTTTCACTGAAGATAAAAAAGTTCAAGTTCTCTTCGGAATTTTACCAAAGAACACAATTCAATTCTAATTTCTCCAGAGAAAATAAAAATCTTCCACTTCAGTTCTTTATTTCACAAAGACACAAAGAAATTTAAAGTTCAATTCTAAATTTTTCGGTGGAAGATAGAAAAAGTAATACCATACGTGTGAATATTTTCCCAGAAGATAAAAAGTTCTAGTCCAATTTAAAATTTTCTCAAAGAAGTGAAGAAAAGTTCAAGTTCTCTTCTGAACTTTACCAAAGAACACACTTCAATTTTAATTTCTCCAGAGAAAACAAAAATCTTCCACTTCAGTTCTTTATTTCACAAAGACATAAAGAAATTTAAAGTTCAATTCTAATTTTTCGGTGGAAGATAGAAAAAGTAATACTATACTTGTGAATATTTTCACGGAAGATAAAAAGTTCTAGTTCAATTTAAAATTTTCTCAACGAAGTCAAGGAAAGTTCAAGTTCTCTTCTGAACTTTACCAAAGAACACACTTCAATTCTAATTTCTCCAGAGAAAACAAAAATCTTCCACTTCAGTTCTTTATTTCACAAAGACATAAAGAAATTTAAAGTTCAGTTCTAAATTTTTCGGTGGAAGATAGATAAAGTAATACCATACTTGTGATTATTTTCACGGAAGATAAAAAGTTCTAGTTCAATTTAAAATTTTCTCAATGAAGTGAAGAAAAGTTCAAGTTCTCTACTGAATTTTACCAAAGAAGACAATTCAATTCTAATTTCTACAGAGAAAATAAAAATCTTCCACTTCAGTTCTTTATTTCACAAAAGACATAAAGAAATTTAAAGTTCAATTCTAAATTTTTCGGTGGAAGATAGAAAAAGTAATACCATACTTGTGAATATTTTCCCGGAAGATAAAAAGTTCTAGTTCAATCTAAAATTTTCTCAACGAAGTGAAGAAAAGTTCAAGTTCTCTTCTGAACTTTACCAAAGAACACACTTCAATTCTAATTTCTCCAGAGAAAATAAAAATCTTCCACTTCAGTTTTAAGTTCCCCAAAGAAATAAAGAAATTTAAAGTTCTATTCTAAATTTTTAGATGGAAGATAGAAAAAGTAATACTATGACTGCGATTGTTTTCCATGAAGATCAAAAGTTTCACTTTATTTATAATTTTTCTTAAATTCAGTTCTGATTTTTCTCAAAGAGATGAAAAATTTAAAGTTCTGTTCCAAATTTTTCATAGAAGATAGAAAAAGTTATACATTGATTGTGAATATTCAACATGAAGATAAGGAACTCCACTTTAATTCTGAGTTTTCTCGAAGAAGTGCAAATTGTTCAAGTTCTCTTCTGAATTTTCTTAAAGAAGAGAAAAAAGTTAACTCAATTCTGAATTTTACCAATGAAAATGAAAAAACCTTCCACTTCAGTTCTTAATTTCTCAAAGACATAAAAAATTTAAAGTTCAGTTCTAAATTTTTCTGTAGAAGATAGGAAAAGTTATACTATGATTGTGATTATTTTCCAGTGAAGATAAAAAGTTTCACTTTAGTTCTAATTTTCTTAAGTTCACTACCGATTTTTTGCAAAGAGATGAAAAATTTAAAGTTCTGTTCCAAATTTTTCATAGAAGATAGAAAAAGTTATACATTGATTTGAATATTCGACATGAAGATAAGGAACATCACTTTAATTCTGAGTTTTCTCGAAGAAGTGCAAAATGTTCAAGTTCACTTCTGAATTTTCTTAAAGAAGTGAAAAAAGTTAGCTCAATTCTAAATTTTACCAATGAAAATGAAAAAAGCTTCCACTTCAGTTCTTAATTCCTCAAAGACATAAAAAATTCAAAGTTCTCTTCTAATTAGGTTAGCCTACGTACGCTTCACTTAGGTTAGCTTAGGTGAGAGACATGCAAAAAGTTAGGTGTATGATTAGGTTAGGTTAGATTAAGTTAGGTTAGGTTAAGTTAGGTTAGGCTAGGTTAGCCTACGTACGCGCGCGTACGTAGGCTAATCTAACCTAACTTAACCTGACCTAACTTAATCTAACCTAACCTAACCTAATTTAATCTTTTTACCATGTTCAAGTTAGGTTAGGTTAGCTTATCATGAGCGCTCATGATAAGTTAACCTAACCTAGCCTAACTTAAACATGGAGAAATGTTTATAATTATTTATTAATATTTATTTATTTATACCTAACCTAACCTATTGTTTTTGGTGGTTAGATGAATGAACTGAATTTAAGAAAAATTAGAAATAGAGTGAAACTTTTTATCTTCATGGTAAATAATCACAATCATAGTATAGCCATTCCTATCTTCTATGGAAAAATTTAGAATTGAACTTTAAATTTTCATGTCTTTGAGAAATTATGAACTGAAATGGAAGCTTTTTCATTTTCATTGGTAAATTTGAGAATTGAGCTAACTTTTTTCTCCTCTCTAAGAAAATTCAGAAGAGAACTTGTACATTTTGCACTTCTTCGAGAAAACTTAGAATTAAAGTGGAGCTCCATATCTTCACGAAGAATAAACACAATCAAAGTATAACTTTTTCTATCTTCTATGAAAAATTTGGAACAATATTTTAAATTTTGTCATCTCTTTCAGAAAAATCTGAATTGAATTGGTCTAATTTAATCTTTTTACCATGTTTAAGTTAGGTTAGGTTAGCTTATCATGAGCGCTCATGATAATTTAACCTAACCTAGCCTAACTTAAACATGGAGAAATGTTTCTAATTATTTATTAATATTTATTTATACCTAACATAACCTATTGTTTTTGGTGGTTAGATGAATGAACTGAATTTAAGAAAAATTAGAAATAGAGTGAAACTTTTTATCTTCATGGTAAATAATCACAATCATAGTATAGCCATTCCTATCTTCTATGGAAAAATTTAGAATTTAACTTTAAATTTTTATGTCTTTGAGAAATTATGAACTGAAATGGGAGCTTTTTCATTTTCATTGGTAAATTTTAGAATTGAGCTAACTTTTTTTCTCCTCTCTAAGAAAATTCAGAAGAGAACTTGTAGATTTTGCACTTCTTTCAGAAAACTTAGAATTAAAGTGAAGCTCCATATCTTCATGAAGAATAATCACAATCAAAGTATAACTTTTTCTATCTTCTATGAAAAATTTGGAACAATATTTTAAATTTTGTCATCTCTTTGAGAAAAATCTGAATTGAAGTGGAAAATTTTATATTATTTTATGAAAATAGAATTGATCAATAACTTATTTCATTTTCATTGAGAAAATTCAGAATCGAAGTTGAACTTTTCTTTTCCGGGAAAATATTTGGAACAGAAGTTTAAATCTTTTCATCTCTTTGAGAAAGGTCGGAATTGAATTTAAGAAAATTTAGAATTAAAATGAAACTTTTTATCTTCATGGAAAATAATCACAATCATAGTATAACTTTTCCTATCTTCTATGGAAAAATTTAGAACTGAACTTTAAATTTTTATGTCTTGGCGAACTTAAAACTGATGTGGTTGCTTTTTATTTTCTCTGGAGAAATTAGAATTGAATTATTTTCTTTGGTAAAATTCAGAAGAGAACTTGAACTTTTCTATCTTCTATGGAAAATTTGGAACAGTATTTTAAATTTTTTCATCTGTTTGAGAAAAATCTGAACTGAAGTGGAAAATATTTATATTATTTTGGGAAAATAGAAATGGTCCAATAACTTATTTCATTTTCATTGAGAAAATTCAGAATCGAAGTTGAACTTTTCTTCACTTCTTTGAGAAAAATTAAAAATTGAAGTGAAACTTTTAATCTTCATAGGAAATAATCAAAATCATAGTATAACTTTTCCTATCTTCTATGTAAAAATTTAGAACTGAACTTTAAATTTTTATTTCTTGGTGAACTTAAAACTGAAGTGGAAGCTTTTTATTTTCTCTGGAGAAATTAGAATTGAATTGTGTTCTATGGTAAAATTCAGAAGAGAACTTGAATATTCACGAACAAAGTATAACTTTTCCAATCTTCTATGAAAAATTTGGAACAGAACTTTAAATTTTTTTCATCTCTATGTGAAAAGTCGGAACTGAATTTAAGAAAATTTGAATTAAAGTGAAACTTTTTATCTTCATGGAAAATAATCACAATCATAGTATAACTTTTCCTATCTTCTACGGAAAAATTTAGAACAGAACTTTAAATTTTTATTTCTTGGTGAACTTAAAACTGAAGTGGAAGCTTTTTATTTTCTCTGGAGAAATTAGAATTGAATTGTGTTCGTTGGTAAAATTCAGAAGAGAACTTGAACTTTTCTATCTTCTATGAAAAATTTGGAAGTATTTTAAATTTTTCATCTCTTTGAGAAAAATCTGAACTGAAGTGGAAAATTTTTATATTATTTTGGGAAAATAGAATTGATCAATAACTTATTTCATTTTCATTAAGAAAATTCAGAATCGAAGTTGAACTTTTCTTCTTCCGGGAAAATATTTGGAACAGAACTTTAAATTTTTTCATCTCTTTGAGAAAGGTCGGAACTGAATTTAAGAAAATTTAGAATTAAGGTGAAACTTTTTACCTTCATAAAAAATAATCACAATCATGGTATAACTTTTCCTATCTTCTACGGGAAAATTTAGAACTGAACTTTAAATTTTTTATGTCTTGGTGAACTTAAAACTGAAGTGGAAGCTTTTTATTTTCTCTGGTGAAATTAGAATTGAATTGTGTTCTTTGGTAAAATTCAGAAGAGAAATTTTAACTTTTCTATCTTCTACGAAAAATTTGGAACAGTATTTTAAATTTTGTCATCTCTTTGAGAAAAATCTGAACTGAAGTGGAAACTTTTTATATTATTGGAAAAATAGAAATGATCAATAACTTATTTCATTTTCATTAAGAAAATTCAGAATCGAAGTTGAACTTTTCTTCTTCCGGGAAAATATTTGGAACAGAACTTTAAATTTTTTCATCTCTTTGAGAAAAGCCGGAATTGAATTTAAGAAAATTTAGAATTAAAGTGAAACTTTTTATCTTCATAGAAAATAATCACAATCATGGTATAACTTTTCCTATCTTCTACGGAAAAATTTAGAACTGAACTTTCAATTTTTTATGTCTTGGTGAACTTAAAGCTGAAGTGGAAGCTTTTTATTTTCTCTGGTGAAATTAGAATTGAATTGTGTTCTTTGGTAAAATTCAGAAGAGAACTTGAACTTTTCTATCTTCTAAGAAAAATTTGGAACAGAACTATAATCACAATCATGGTATAACTTTTCCTATCTTCTACGGAAAAATTTAGAAGTGAACTTTAAATTTTTTATGTCTTGGGCCTTTTCTTCTTCCGGGAAAAGTATTTCTTGGTGTTGAGGTAACCAAAAAGCTGTAAAGTATAGTTGTGGGTGAAAAAGATAAGTACTTCAAGTTGGAAAATGGGTTTAGGAGGGAAATTAAGAAAGTAACTTGCTCTGAAATGGTCTTTGAAAAGTATTTCTTGGTGTTGAGATATCCAAAAAGCTGTAAAGTATTGTTGTGGGTGAAAAAGATAAGAACTTCAACTTGTAAAATGTGTTTAGGAGGGACATTAAGAAAGTAACTTGTTCTGAAATGGTCTTTGAAAAGTATTTCTTGGTGTTGAGGTAACCAAAAAGCTGTAAAGTATAGTTGTGGGTGAAAAAGATAAGTACTTCAAGTTGGAAAATGGGTTTAGAAGGGACATTAAGAAAGTAACTTGCTCTGAAATGGTCTTTGAAAAGTATTTCTTGGTGTTGAGGTGTCCAAAAAGCTGTAAAGTATAGTTGTGGATGAAAAAGATAAGTACTTCAAGTTGGAAAATGGGTTTAGGAGGGACATTAAGAAAGTAACTTGCTCTGAAATGGTCTTTGAAAAGTATTTCTTGGTGTTGAGGTAACCAAAAAGCTGTAAAGTATAGTTGTGGGTGAAAAAGATAAGTACTTCAAGTTGGAAAATGGGTTTAGGAGGGACATTAAGAAAGTAACTTGCTCTGAAATGGTCTTTGAAAAGTATTTCTTGGTGTTGAGGTATCCAAAAAGCTGTAAAGTATAGTTGTGGGTGAAAAAGATAAGTACTTCAAGTTGGAAAATGGGTTTAGAAGGGACATTAAGAAAGTAACTTGCTCTGAAATGGTCTTTGAAAAGTATTTCTTGGTGTTGAGGTATCCAAAAAGCTGTAAAGTATAGTTGTGGGTGAAAAAGATAAGTACTTCAAATTGGAAAATGGGTTTAGGAGGGACATTAAGAAAGTAACTTGCTCTGAAATGGTCTTTGAAAAGTATTTCTTGGTGTTGAGGTATCCAAAAAGCTGTAAAGTATAGTTGTGGATGAAAAAGATAAGTACTTCAAGTTGGAAAATGGGTTTAGGAGGGACATTAAGAAAGTAACTTGCTCTGAAATGGTCTTTCAAAAGTATTTCTTGGTGTTGAGGTAACCAAAAAGTTGTAAAGTATAGTTTTTGGTGAAAAAGATAATTACTTCTAGTTGGAAAATGGGTTTAGGAGGGTCATTAAGAAAGTAACTTGCTCTGAAATGGTTTTTGAAAAGTATTTCTTGGTGTTGAGGTATCCAAAAAGCTGTAAAATATAGTTGTGGATGAAAAAGATAAGTACTTCAAGTTGGAAAATGGGTTTAGGAGGGACATTAAGAAAGTAACTTGCTCTGAAATGGTCTTTGAAAAGTATTTCTTGGTGTTGAGATATCCAAAAAGCTGTAAAGTATAGTTGTGGGTGAAAAAGATAAGTACTTCAACTTGTAAAATGGGTTTAGGATGGACATTAAGAAAGTAACTTGCTCTGAAATGGTCTTTGAAAAGTATTTCTTGGTGTTGAGGTAACCAAAAAGCTGTAAAGTATAGTTGTGGGTGAAAAAGATAAGTACTTCAAGTTGGAAAATGGGTTTAGAAGGGACATTAAGAAAGTAACTTGCTCTGAAATGGTCTTTGAAAAGTATTCCTTGGTGTTGAGGTATCCAAAAGCTGTAAAGTATAGTTGTGGGTGAAAACGATAAGTACTTCCAATTGGAAAATGGGTTTAGGAGGGACATTAAGAAAGTAACTTGCTCTGAAATGGTCTTTGAAAAGTATTTCTTGGTGTTGAGGTATCCAAAAAGCTGTAAAGTATAGTTGTGGATGAAAAAGATAAGTACTTCAAGTTGGAAAATGGGTTTAGGAGGGACATTAAGAAAGTAACTTGCTCTGAAATGGTCTTTGAAAAGTATTTCTTGGTGTTGAGGTATCCAAAAAGCTGTAAAGTATAGTTGTGGGTGAAAAAGATAAGTACTTCAAGTTGAAAAATGGGTTTAGGAGGGACATTAAGAAAGTAACTTGCTCTGAAATGGTCTTTGAAAAGTATTTCTTGGTGTTGAGGTAACCAAAAAGCTGTAAAGTATAGTTGTGGGTGAAAAAGATAAGTACTTCAAGTTGGAAAATGGGTTTAGGAGGGACATTAAGAAAGTAACTTGCTCTGAAATGGTCATTGAAAAGTATTTCCTGGTGTTGAGGTATCCAAAAAGCTGTAAAGTATAGTTGTGGATGAAAAAGATAAGTACTTCAAGTTGGAAAATGGGTTTAGGAGGGACATTAAGAAAGTAACTTGCTCTGAAATGGTCTTTGAAAAGTATTTCTTGGTGTTGAGGTAACCAAAAAGCTGTAAAGTATAGTTGTAGGTGAAAAAGATAAGTACTTCAAGTTGGAAAATGGGTTTAGGAGGGACATTAAGAAAGTAACTTTCTCTGAAATGGTCTTTGAAAATTATTTCTTCGTGTTGAGGTATCCAAAAAGCTGTAAAGTATAGTTGTGGGTGAAAAAGATAAGTACTTCAACTTGTAAAATAGGTTTAGGATGGACATTAAGAAAGGAACTTGTTCCCGTCAGGACCTCCTGATAGGGTTCTACCGATTATGTAATCAATTTCTCAGAAATCCAAATGTCTTAGTCGATTACCTAGCTATTTGAGTCAAAGCTATTCAGATGTGATAGTATATCCAGGCTCAGATCATCTTCCGGTAATTGCTCATGTGACGTGTCTTAGAAAACGACGTATCCCAGCTAAAAAAATACTGACACGTGAGCTGAAAAAGCAAAATCTGAATAGCTTTGCCGAGGAGTTGAGCTGTATCAAGTGGGACTCGGTCCTGGGGATTTCTGGTGATTCTTCTCTAGCGTACAATCAGTTCATGTATATTTTCCAACCGATTTATGAGAAAACATGCCCCTTGCGCTTGACCAAACAAAAGAGGGACGATCCCCGCAAGCCGTGGATTACGAAGGCAATAATAGACATGATAAAAAAAAGGAACTTGTTATATGAGCAATATCTTAATAGTCAGGATGACGCAGATTTTGCAGAGTTCAAGCGAGTGAGAAATAAGGTGAACAGTATGAGAAGGCAAGCAAAGAAGAAGTATTTTGAAGAAAAGTTTTCTGATAATAAGGGAGATACCAAAGCCACATGGCAGGTTATTAATGAGTTTATGGGAAATCAGAAAAGTAGTCAGTCGCCTTGCATTGATATAAACGGAAGTTATGTGAGTGATAAAAATGTAGTCGCGAATCATTTTGGCCAGTTTTATTCTCAGGTTGGCTCGTCTGTTCAAGAGAGTGTAAGGTGTGACAGGGAAAATTTTCTTAGCGAGGAATTCGTGGACTCTCGTGGAGATACTGTTGAGTTCCAGTTTGAAAAGTGTACAAGTGATGAAGTGATTAAAATAGTGAAAAATATAAAATCGAATTCTGCTGGGATAGATGGCGTGAATCTGAGAACTTTTAAAGCTGTGTTAATGTATATACTACCATGTATTCTCCATATTATTAATTTATCTATGGAAACGGGGACCTTTCCAGAAGCGTTGAAGCAAGCTAAAGTTATCCCGCTTTACAAAGGGGGTGCCAGGTCAGATGCCGGTAACTGGAGACCAATATCGATACTGCCTTTATTGTCAAAAATTTTGGAAAAAGTGATTCATCGCCGTCTATATGACCATCTCACGAAACATAGCCTAATCAGTGGTACCCAATTCGGGTTTCGAAAAGGTCATTCCACTAGTGATGCTGCCATTCATCTTGTTGATTTTGTAAATAATTGTTTAGTAAAAGGTGAAATCCTCCTAACAGTATTTTTTGATTTTAGGAAAGCATTTGACACGGTAGATTTTAAAATTTTATTGTAAAGATTAGAATGCTTAGGTGTTAAAGGAGTGAGTTTGAAGTGGTTTGAAAGTTATTTGTGTGGGAGGTCTATTAAAGTGATGATTGATGATGCTTTTTCTTCCCCTTATCAAGTGTCGTGTGGTGTGCCACAGGGATCGGTCCTTGGTCCACTTCTGTATCTGGTTTATGTGGATAGCATGAGGTTTTATCTTCCAGATTGTTGCTTAACGTCATTCGCTGATGACACTGCAGTTACGTTTTCTAGTCGTTGTTTGGATAGTCTTGTGTTGAAAGTGAATTGTGTTCTGAGATATTTCCATGTTTTTACTAGTTTGAGTTTGTTATCAGTTAATGTTACTAAGACTAATTTTATTGTATATTCTAGAGTAGGCAAGCCCAGTGATATTGATGGTAGAATTCTGTTTAATAATAAGCCTGTAGTTCAAGTTCAAGAAATCCGGTACTTAGGTTTTTACATTGATTGTAATTTTTCGTGGAAACGCCACAGTGATGTTGTTGCCACAAAGGTTGCACGTGGCCTTGGAGCGATTCGTCGTTTTAAAAATTTCTTACCTCAGAGAGTTTTATTGCTTTTATACCATGCTTTGATCCACCCATATGCTTCGTATGGCTGTATGTTATGGGCAAGTAATTTCTATGTGAATTTTAAACGTGTTCAGACTCTACAAAATAGAGCGATGCGTCTTATTGGTGGGTATGTTGAAGGTGTAAATAACACTTCAGCTTGCTTCAACAAGTTGCAAGTGTTGAATGTAGGACAGCTACGAGACTACCAAATAGGAATTTTTGCTTATCAATGCTGGAATGATGTTAGTCCAGAGGTTTTTCGTGATTATTTTAATGATAATAGGTCTTTGCACCATTATGAAACTCGTCATGCTAGTGATGTTATTGTTCCGAATAGAAGTGGAACCAGGGCCGGCTTCCATACTAGATTTTCAGGACCTAATGTGTGGAACTCTATTCCGGAGAGCATTCGGGCGGCTGAGCACCTGGGGTTATTTAAAAATAAATTGAAAAAATATTTGTTAGGTCAAGGTTCATAGTTTTTTTTTTTTTTTTTTTTTTTTTTTTTTTTTATTATTATTATTATTATTATTATTATTATTATTATTATTATTTATCTTTATTATTATTATTATTATTAAATGAATTGATGAGAGATTGATTGATTTCTTTTTTTTTTTTTTGTAGTGTTTGTATGTAATTTGTGTGTGTTGTTTTTTTAGTGTATGTACCCGCCCAGTCGCAAGTGCTTTTTGGTATCTTTCTTGGGGCGGGTATTGGCATATTTGTTAAATTTATTTTGATGTTAAATAAAATGAACTGAACTGAACTGATTACGTCATTCTATGCCCATATATGGACCCCCGTCATGACCTTCTGATAGGGTTCTACCGATTATGTAATCAATTTCTCAGAAATCCAATTGTCTTAGTCGATTACCTAGCTATTTGAGTCAAAGCTATTCAGATGTGATAGTATATCCAGGCTCAGATCATCTTCCGGTAATTGCTCATGTGACGTGTCTTAGAAAACGACGTATCCCAGCTAAAAAAATACTGACACGTGAGCTGAAAAAGCAAAATCTGAATAGCTTTGCCGAGGAGTTGAGCTGTATCAAGTGGGACTCGGTCCTGGGGATTTCTGGTGATTCTTCTCTAGCGTACAATCAGTTCATGTATATTTTCCAACCGATTTATGAGAAAACATGCCCCTTGCGCTTGACCAAACAAAAGAGGGACGACCCCCGCAAGCCGTGGATTACGAAGGCAATAATAGACATGATAAAAAAAAGGAACTTGTTATATGAGCAATATCTTAATAGTCAGGATGACGCAGATTTTGCAGAGTTCAAGCGAGTGAGAAATAAGGTGAACAGTATGAGAAGGCAAGCAAAGAAGAAGTATTTTGAAGAAAAGTTTTCTGATAATAAGGGAGATACCAAAGCCACATGGCAGGTTATTAATGAGTTTATGGGAAATCAGAAAAGTAGTCAGTCCCCTTGCATTGATATAAACGGAAGTTATGTGAGTGATAAAAATGTAGTCGCGAATCATTTTGGCCAGTTTTATTCTCAGGTTGGCTCGTCTGTTCAAGAGAATGTAAGGTGTGACAGGGAAAATTTTCTTAGCGAGGAATTCGTGGACTCTCGTGGAGATACTGTTGAGTTCCAGTTTGAAAAGTGTACAAGTGATGAAGTGATTAAAATAGTGAAAAATTTAAAATCGAATTCTGCTGGGATAGATGGCGTGAACCTGAGAACTTTTAAAGCTGTGTTAATGTATATACTACCATGTATTCTCCATATTATTAATTTATCTATGGAAACGGGGACCTTTCCAGAAGCGTTGAAGCAAGCTAAAGTTATCCCGCTTTACAAAGGGGGTGCCAGGTCAGATGCCGGTAACTGGAGACCAATATCGATACTGCCTTTATTGTCAAAAATTTTGGAAAAAGTGATTCATCGCCGTCTATATGACCATCTCACGAAACATAGCCTACTCAGTGGTACCCAATTCGGGTTTCGAAAAGGTCATTCCACTAGTGATGCTGCCATTCATCTTGTTGATTTTGTAAATAATTGTTTAGTAAAAGGTGAAATCCCCCTAACAGTATTTTTTGATTTTAGGAAAGCATTTGACACGGTAGATTTTAAAATTTTATTGCAAAGATTAGAATGCTTAGGTGTTAAAGGAGTGAGTTTGAAGTGGTTTGAAAGTTATTTGTGTGGGAGGTCTATTAAAGTGATGATTGATGATGCTTTTTCTTCCCCTTATCAAGTGTCGTGTGGTGTGCCACAGGGATCGGTCCTTGGTCCACTTCTGTATCTGGTTTATGTGGATAGCATGAGGTTTTATCTTCCAGATTGTTGCTTAACGTCATTCGCTGATGACACTGCAGTTACGTTTTCTAGTCGTTGTTTGGATAGTCTTGTGTTGAAAGTGAATTGTGTTCTGAGATATTTCCATGTTTTTACTAGTTTGAGTTTGTTATCAGTTAATGTTACTAAGACTAATTTTATTGTATATTCTAGAGTAGGCAAGCCCAGTGATATTGATGGTAGAATTCTGTTTAATAATAAGCCTGTAGTTCAAGTTCAAGAAATCCGGTACTTAGGTTTTTACATTGATTGTAATTTTTCGTGGAAACGCCACAGTGATGTTGTTGCCACAAAGGTTGCACGTGGCCTTGGAGCGATTCGTCGTTTTAAAAATTTCTTACCTCAGAGAGTTTTATTGCTTTTATACCATGCTTTGATCCACCCATATGCTTCGTATGGCTGTATGTTATGGGCAAGTAATTTCTATGTGAATTTTAAACGTGTTCAGACTCTTCAAAATAGAGCGATGCGTCTTATTGGTGGGTATGTTGAAGGTGTAAATAACACTTCAGCTTGCTTCAACAAGTTGCAAGTGTTGAATGTAGGACAGCTACGAGACTACCAAATAGGAATTTTTGCTTATCAATGCTGGAATGATGTTAGTCCAGAGGTTTTTCGTGATTATTTTAATGATAATAGGTCTTTGCACCATTATGAAACTCGTCATGCTAGTGATTTTATTGTTCCGAATAGAAGTGGAACCAGGGCCGGCTTCCATACTAGATTTTCAGGACCTAATGTGTGGAACTCTATTCCGGAGAGCATTCGGGCGGCTGAGCACCTGGGGTTATTTAAAAATAAATTGAAAAAATATTTGTTAGGTCAAGGTTCATAGTTTTTTTTTTTTTTTTTTTTTTTTTTTTTTTTTTTTTTATTATTATTATTATTTATCTTTATTATTATTAAATGAATTGATGAGAGATTGATTGATTTCTTTTTTTTTGTTTTGTAGTGTTTGTATGTAATTTGCGTGTGTTGTTTTTTTAGTGTATGTACCCGCCCAGTCGCAAGTGCTTTTTGGTATCTTTCTTGGGGCGGGTATTGGCATATTTGTTAAATGTATTTTGATGTTAAATAAAATGAACTGAACTGAACTGATTACGTCATTCTATGCCCATATATGGACCCCCGTCATGACCTTCTGATAGGGTTCTACCGATTATGTAATCAATTTCTCAGAAATCCAATTGTCTTAGTCGATTACGTCATTCTATGCCCATATATGGACCCCCGTCATGACCTTCTGATAGAGTTCTACCGATTATGCAATCAATTTCTCAGAAATCCAACTGTCCTAGTCGATTACGTCATTCTATGCCCATATATGGACCTCCGTCATGACCTTCTGATAGGGTTCTACCGATTATGTAATCAATTTCTCAGAAATCCAACTGTCCTAGTCGATTACGTCATTCTATGCCCATATATGGACTCCCGTCATGACCTTCTGATAGGATTCTACCGATTATGTAATCAATTTCTCAGAAATCCAATTGTCCTAGTCGATTACGTCATTCTATGCCCATATATGGACTCCCGTCATGAGCTTCTGATAGGATTCTACCGATTATGTAATCAATTTCTCGGGAATTCTCTCCCTTCGATTACGCAATCAATATATCTCTTCCCCACCTTCCCCTTAGAAACAACAAATTAATTCCCCTTTCTTGAATCAATAATTCCCCTTAGAAACAACAAATTAATTCCCCTTTCGTGAATCAATAATTCCCCTTAGAAACAACAAATTAATTCCCCTTTCTTGAATCAATAATTCCCCTTAGAAACAACAAATTAATTCCCCTTTCGTGTCAAATCAATCAACCATGACATCATCTGTCACGTGTGATCTAACTGTTTCCTACTGGATCATAACATTCGCCTCGAGCATACACTTGGCCCAAAACAACAACAACAACAAATATTGTTTCCTATTTCTGGACACCTTGACATTCGCCTCGAGCGTGCACTTGGCCAAAACAACAACAAATTAATCGACCTTGGAAAAAGGGGTCATTGACCCGTTCGTGGATCGATAAAATTATGTAAAAAAGTTGTAGGTGGCAGCAGGGGTGTCGTCCGGGAGTCAATAAGGCCCTTCTACTCTTTGCCCCTGAGGCTGTGGACCTTTCGACGTTTGGGAGAGGGTCGGTTGCCCTCTAATTACTGTTTGCCCTCAAATGGGGTACTTAAATTTTGAATCGAATGAGCCTCCTCCCAAGTTTTTATAATCGCCAATACCACACAAAGTTGACTGGGTTTGGTCCTTTGCTTGTCATTTGTCAGGACCCGTTTTCAGGGATATGCTCTTCTTTTTCTATTTTTCCTTTGGCACTGGGGTCGCCTTAGGCCCAAGGGCTTAAAGATACAAGTTCCGAGCCCACCCGTTTTTTTGTTGGGGGGGGGGGGGTCACGACCTCAAACATTTTTTTTACGTCAGTTTCCTCTTGGCCCAAGGGCTTACAGCTGAAAGTTTGAAATTGATCGGAGATAAGAAAAAATGCCAATTTCCGGCCTCCTCCCTCCTACAACATGTATAAAAAATGCACCCCCTTCCATTATCATTGTACTCTACTAGTCTTATACTTTGTTGGTGTCACAGGTATATTACTATACTTCAAGAACATTATTAGAAGTACAAGTATATTAGTATACTTAAATAGTGTCACTAGTTTCATTGCATTTATGGTTATCATTAGGCCTCCAGTATTATAGTTGTCTTTTTACTGTTCATGTGTGTCAATTTTTTTGTATTATTCGAGTGCTTATCTTTATTGATGTATATTATTTTCTTTATACTACAGGTATAAATAAATAAATTGGAAAAAAAAACTATATTACTTCAGTCAAAAACTCATCACAACACAAAGCAGCCAGAGGTCAGCACAGCTGCACACGCTTCTAGTCCGCCCGAATCTGTCAAAGCTTAACTCTCATTTCCTCCCGAGGAGTTTTAATTTCCAGGGGGGAGGGATGGCCCGCCTGCGTCTCCCCCCCCCCGCCAGTGCTCATTTTTGCTTGCAGACCCGCTACACTTTACCTCCCCCTCTCTAATATTCAACAGCATAAACCTGAGTGAATGGCGCACAATACACAAGTACCAAAATTCCTTCCCTCTACGGAAATCAAAAAATAAAACTCAAATAAAATTCTTAAATTTGGAAAGCCTTTTTTTCACGGGGGGGGGGTATTTTCCGGGAGGTATTTTCCATGGGGAGGGTCATTTTCTGGGGGGGGGGGTAAACGCCTATAACCAAACGACTTATTACTTTAGTGGAAAGTTTTGGCGCGGAAAATTGAATGCAATTTTGATTGATAAGATAATTTTTTTTGCCCAAGGGTGTTAGCAATGAGATAAATAAACCAAAATTATTCAATAGGCTATACAAAAGGGGAAGGGTTGATACTGCTCCTGTTTGTATGAACGGGGATGCGGGATGTTGTGGGATGACTTTGGCATGTTTGATTTTTATTTACTTTAAAATGTGTTGAAATTCAAGGTGATATTCGATTATCCTCTCTTTTTTTTCAAAAATAGCGATTCCGAAGACCGACATCGCCTTAATTTTTGTTTTCTTAGTAAAAAAAAAACAATATTGTGTCCTAGGAGTGGGTTAAACCCGGTTTTTCAAGATCACTTCAACATATGAAGCTTTTTTTATGAGGCTGTTAGTCCCTTATTCCAAGACCTTTGTCTTTTTATTACGATGCGACGGGTTAATAGCATGTCGACCAACCCTTGTCCAATTATTTAGACTTAGAACCGACAGTTATGACCTGGCATGAAATAGACAACCCTTGTAGCCCCTGGACGCAAAATGTGTGGGGGATACATACATCTTGTCCTAAACCAGAACACGAAGGGTACATATTTCACACTTGATGTTTGACCATGTGTCAAAATTGAAGAGCTTTTGGCGTTGAGAGATGTTGGTGAAGTCTGTGGTATGCATCTGTTTTATGGTAGTGGTGAGCTCACTGACCACTTTGCTTTGCTTTATCAGATGTTTTTTTTTGTTATGGATCGGTCAAGGCCGTATTCAGGGGAGTAGGGAGTTTGAACCCCCCCCCCCCCTGAAATGTTTGTCTGACTCGTAAAAAGGTAACAAAAATGAATTTAAACAAATTGTTGTGTGTTTTCTAAAGTTTTTTTTTACCCTCTCGCCCCTCCCCCGAAAAGAAACGTGGATATGACCCTGGGACCAGTGCCTGATTTTCTTCAATAGCTATGGCTATTGTTCTAAAAAAGGGTAAAGAACCGGAACAGTGTACCTCATAGCGTCCTATTACTGTTGCCCGGGTACTGTGTAAATTAACGGAGCTGCTTATAATTAATGATGTAGAAGGTTCGTCAACGTGGTCTGTCTTGGCAGTGATGGATCCAGGCACCCCCAAGGGTTTTTTGGCGACCTCATTCCTTGTTTTTCCCTGTGATTCACTCTTTTTCAAAAATAAATTTGGTCAACTATTGGCACCCTTGTCACATTCACCCCCCCCCCCCCTAAAGATCGTAGTTGTTGGTGCTCTGGTCACATTGCCCCCCCCCCCTAAGACTGTGCTAGAGATCTGTATCGTAAGTTAATAGTAGATACAGTTTCCTGGATTATCTACTCCGACTAATAGGCCGGAAGTATTGGTTCCTGTAAATGAAGGCATTAGGTTACTAACTCCCCTCCTTTATACATCAGTAGTCTTGTTGATTTATAGCAGGTTTTATAACAGAGTTGTGTATTTTGTGGAATTTTGTTATGACATTCGTGTATTATGTTATTAAATTATTCTGATGATATCCTGAGTTTTTTCCCGATTTGAGGAAAAATTTTCTCTAATGGTAATTGGCTATTATAAGATGGGTCTTTCGTTTAATGATTGTGAAAGTGAAATGCTTTTGCTAGGCCCCTGTTCTCAAAATCCCCCTGCCGCTTCTGTTCAGCTCTAATCAAATTTGTATCGCTTCTAGTACTATTTCTTGTCTCGGCCTTTTAAACTTTTGAGTGAAATTCTTGGAACAAGAAATGTTGTTGCAGTTCGGGTCAAGTTATCTTCGTAGTTTATATTTGGTCTTAGAAACTTTAACTAGACCACGGGCTCAGTAGAATTTATGATGTTTTGTCTTTTGGAAATGGAAATCAGAATATTAGGTTTCTAATACCAGAAAAGTGGAACTCGGATAATTCTAATTGAAAATAACGTGTTTCTAAGAACCTTGAGAAACATAATTAGAGAAGGGTTTTAAGGAGTTCCTCTCGTGTCTTAATTGAGTCAAGTTCTTGTCTTGTATTTGGTTTCAAACCATGTATTATAGGCTTTGTATAATAAATGCATAGTTTATAGTAAATAGAATCGTGTACCTCCTCCCACGAGAACCCATAGCCCTGAACGATTCGACTTACTTATGTAAACCCATGCCATCATCAAAAGGAAAGTAGGTTTACAGCCTTGCGATTTCGTCAAAATTTAAATCCTTTGGCTTTTGCTCAGTATTTTGTTGAAAAGGCGCGTGGGCCAGAGACTCAAGAGTAGCCCCAAATTACGGAGCTCAGGGTCGTATCCAGGATTTGTGTGGGGGAGTTTACAAATAAAAACTTTAAAAACGCATCAAAAATTTGTTTTGTATTCATTTTTGCTACGTTTTTACGAGTCGGACAAACATTTCGGAGGGGGGGGGGGGGTCAAACTGTAATTGTCTTTTTGAGTTGAACAAGATAATATAAAAAACTAGGAAATATATTTTTACTTTGAAATGAGTTGAATTTACTTGTCTACAAATGCACATACTGAAATTTATGTACAGGCATTACTTTTTTATGACTTTTATAGACGTCTTGTTTTTCGCCTGTAAAAGCAAGTGAAAAAAGAGATGTTTGTACATTGCAAGTGTTTTGAAATGCCCTTCCCCTAATCTGGTTTTTAATTCCCGCGTCCGTATTTCTTCTATTATTTTTTTTTTTTTGTTTCCTAGTAATACTATAGCTGTGAATGAAAATCCATTGTGACACAAAGCCACCTGACGCCAACAATAGACAAATACGTCGCTGTTTCTTGGCTATAGAAACCCCAATGATTGCCGATCCATAAGGCTACTACTACTACTACTACTACTAACAACTCATCGCAGCGCCAAGCCGCCTGAGGCCAACACAGCTACGCACGCTTCTCCTCCACCCCAATCTATTCAAAGCCTCCCTTTTTACATCCGCCCACGAAGTTCCCATTTCCTTTAAATCTTTCTTTATCCATGAGGTAACTTCAAGAAAGAGTTTGTTACTTACTTAGAATTTTGTCGTAATTTCTTGAATGAAATGTCTTTTTTATTTACCCAGGAGGCGAATTCAAGAAAGAATTTGCTACTTACTTACAATTTTTGATAATTTCTTAAATGAAATTTCTGCATTGTGTATCCATGAGGTAACTTCAAGAAAGAGTTTGTTGCTTACTTAGAATTTTGTCATAATTTCTTGAATGAAATGTCTTTTTTATTTATCCAGGAGGCGAATTCAAGAAAGAATTTGCTACTTACTTACAATTTTTGATAATTTCTTAAATGAAGTTTCTGCATTGTGTATACAAGAGGTGACCTCAAGAATGAGTGTGTTACCTATTTACAATTCCTTCATAATTTCTTGAATGAAATTTCAGTATTGTGTATCCAATAGGTGAAAACAATAAATACTTTATTACTTACTTGCGATTTTATTATGATTTCTTGAATTAAATATCTGTATTGTGTCCAGGAAGCGAATTCAAGAAAGCTATTGTTACTTACTTACAATTTCTTCATAATTTAATGAAACGAATAAAACTATTCTAAAGAATAAAGACAGGTTAAGCTTAAAGATATTTATTGCTTAAACGTATTAACATATTTTTGAAAGAATTTGCTACTTACTTACAATTTTTGATAATTTCTTAAATGAAATTTCTGCATTGTGTATCCATGAGGTAACTTCAAGAAAGAGTTTGTTGCTTACTTAGAATTTTGTCATAATTTCTTGAATGAAATGTCTTTTTTTATTTATCCAGGAGGCGAATTCAAGAAAGAATTTGCTATTTACTTACAATTTTTGATAATTTCTTAAATGAAATTTCTGCATTGTGTATACAGGAGGTGACTTCAAGAATGAGTGTGTTACCTATTTACAATTCCTTCATAATTTCTTGAATGAAGTTTCAGTATTGTGTATCCAATAGGTGAAAACAATAAAGACTTTATTACTTACTTGCGATTTTATTATGATTTCTTGAATTAAATATCTGTATTGTGTCCAGGAAGCGAATTCAAGAAAGCTATTGTTACTTACTTACAATTTCTTCATAATTTAATGAAATGAATGAAACTATTCTAAAGAATAAAGACGGGTTAAGCTTAAAAATATTTATTGCTTAAACGTATTAACATATTTTTTTTGAGAAAAAAAAAAACAACACCACATATTTACATAAAAATAGTACTTAGAGTTCACACTTAAACATCCAGAAACGATGATCCCATGATATAGAATAGTTTTTTTTACCAAGTCTTATGGATTTATCACGATCAGGTATGTCCTTAGGTGTCCACTGCGCGAAGAACCTAACCTTGTCTTCAGGACGGTGATAACCCCCTTCAAATTTAGGACACTTAAACTCTTCTAGATTGAAAAGTGGAATCCTAGGGTCACACTTTTGAATTAAAACTTTATCTGTAGGTACATTACCCTTTACGTAGAGTGCTTCAACCCCGAAAAAGCTGCCAATTTCACTGACTTCCTCCTGAACATTTCTCAGTTCCTGACCAGTATTATTAAGTGGTGTAATCACTCTATCATAGAATCCCAGTCTGTTTATATAACGTAATGTAGTACTCCACAAGCTTTTATCATACTCAAACAGATTATAGTTCACTATCCAATGATAATAGTCAATTTCTTCGAGATCCATAGACAATAATAAAAAAGCACATTCAAATATAACACCACAAGATGATTTTTTTAATCCGATAAATTCTGTGGCATACAGTCCTATCATCTTGGAGGCTATTAATGTAGTTGTTAAGTAGAGAAATACTTCATCAAACTTTTATACCTTCGCTCAAGGTTGAATGGAGTTATGGGTAGTGAGATGAGTCCTAAAACCATCTGAATTCATTGTGGGGAGGAGTCATAAAACCTCCAGCGGGAAAGCCACATTGTGTCTCTGACCAATCACAGAGTACAACTGTTAGAGCCGTAAGCATATTTTGTCATTTTAAGATACGTACAAAAAAAAAAGTTGAATAATTTCGAAGTTTAAAAAAAATAGTTTGTTTTTATGAAAAAAAAATATTGAATTAGAACCATCAGTCCTCATTATTATGAGTATCCAAAACTGGACTTAAGTTTCACATTTGAAGCAGAGAATTGACCTAAGTTTCACATTTGAACGAGAGAATTGTATTTTCCATAATTTTCTTACAGGAAACTAGAGTTTATGGTCAAAAACCCTTATTAGCTCAGATTCTACAGAAATAGTTTATTTTTCGATCCATACCTGGACTTAAGTTTCACCTATGAACCAACAAATTGTATTTTCCATAATTTTCTTACAAAAAACTAGAGTTTACGGTCAAAAACCCTTATTAGCTTAGATTTTTCACTAGCAACTTGCCCTCCACTATAACTTCGCTAATACATCCTTCTGCCAATCAACCCATCTCCCCCAAAACACTTTTCAGCCATTTCTTGTTAAAATTTCTATTTCAACTCATCCACACGGGTTTTTCGCTAGCAACTCGGCCTCCACTATAACTATGCTAATATATCCTTCTGCTAATCAACCCATCTCCCCCAAAACACTTTTCAGTCATTTCTTGTTAAAAAATTTCTATTTCAACTCATTCACACGGGTTTTTCCACATTTGAATCAGAGAATGGACCTAAGTTTCACATTTGAACGAGAGAATTGTATTTTGCATAATTTTCTTACAGGAAACTAGAGTTTATGGTCAAAAACCCTTATTAGCTCAGATTCTACAGAAATAGTTAATTTTTCGATCCATACCTGGACTTAAGTTTCACCTATGAACCAACGAATTGTATTCTACATAATTTTCTTACAAAAAACTAGAGTTTACGGTCAAAAACCCTTATTAGCTTAGATTTTTCGCTAGCAACTCGCCCTCCACTATAACTTCGCTAATACATCCTTCTGCCAATCAACCCATCTCCCCCAAAACACTTTTCAGCCATTTCTTGTTAAAATTTTTTATTTCAACTCATCCACACGGGGTTTTCGCTAGCAACTCGCCCTCCACTATAACTACGCTAATACATCCTTCTGGCAATCAACCCATCTCCCCCAAAACACTTTTCAGTCATTTCTTGTTAAAAAAAAAATTATTTCAACTCATCCACACGGGTTTTTCGCTAGCAACTCGCCCTCCACTATAACTTCGCTAATACATCCTTCTGCCAATCAAACACTTTTCAGTCATTTCTTGTAAAAAAAAAAATTATTTCAACTCATCCACATGGGTTTTTCGCTAGCAACTTGCCCTCCACTATAACTTCGCTAATACATCCTTCTGCCAATCAACCCATATCCCCCATAACACTTTTCAGTCATTTCTCATTAAAATTTTTATTTCAACTCATCCACACGGGTTTTTCGCTAGCAACTCGCCCTCCACTATAACTTCGCTAATACATCCTTCTGCCATTCCTCTTAGTTGTAAACACCCACTTTGAAAAATTGTTGGAACGAAAAGTGACAAGAATATAAATACTCTTTGGTCGGGCCAGTTTCCCCATAGTTGTAAACACCCGCTTTGAAAAATTGGGGGAACGAAAAGTGACAAGAATATAAATACTCTTTGGTCGGGGCCAGTTTCCCCCTTAGTTGTAAACACCCGCTTTGAAAAATTGGGGGAACGAAAAGTTAAAAGAATATAAATACTCTTTGGTCGGGCCAGTTTCCCCCTTAGTTGTAAACACCCGCTTTGAAAAATTGGGGGAACGAAAAGTGACAAGAATATAAATACTCTTTGGTCGGGCCAGTTTCCCCTTAGTTGTAAACACCCGCTTTGAAAAATTGGGGGAACGAAAAGTGACAAGAATATAAATACTCTTTGGTCGGGCCAGTTTCCCCCTTAGTTGTAAACTCCCACTTTGAAAAATTGGGGGAACGAAAAGTGACAAGAATATAAATACTCTTTGGTCGGGCCAGTTTCCCCCTTAGTTGTAAACACCCGCTTTGAAAAGAATTGGGGGAACGAAAAGTGACAAGAATATAAATACTCTTTGGTCGGGCCAGTTTCCCCCTTAGTTGTAAACACCCACTTTGAAAAATTGGGGGAACGAAAAGTGACAAGAATATAAATACTCTTTGGTCGGGCCAGTTTCCCCCTTATTGTAAACACCCGCTTTGAAAAATTGGGGGAACGAAAAGTGACAAGAATATAAATACTCTTTGGTCGGGCCAGTTTCCCCTTAGTTGTAAACACCCGCTTTGAAAAATTGGGGGAACGAAAAGTGACAAGAATATAAATACTCTTTGGTCGGGCCAGTTTCCCCCTTAGTTGTAAACTCCCACTTTGAAAAATTGGGGGAACGAAAAGTGACAAGAATATAAATACTCTTTGGTCGGGCCAGTTTCCCCCTTAGTTGTAAACACCCACTTTGAAAAATTCGGGGAACGAAAAGTGACAAGAATATAAACACTCTTTGGTCGGGCCAGTTTCCCCCTTAGTTGTAAACACCCGCTTTGAAAAATTGGGGGAACGAAAAGTGACAAGAATCCTAGCTTTATTTTAACTGAATACTTGCCCCCACCCCCCTCACTTCATATAAAGTAGTCAGAATAGAGCTTAGCCAAATCTAAATTTCATCATTTTTTCATGTTATTAATTACACTGAAAAAAAAATTGAACACCTAAAAAGCCACGAGAATTATTCGCTAGTTTGATGTGGCATAGACAATGCAGTGTTTTGAATAATAGCAATACAGTAAAAATAAAAAAAAATATTTGTCAAGGAATATTGATTAGTTCAGAAAGAAGCAATAGTCTATTTCTCCTGAAGCATTTCTAGTCGTATGTTTACCGGGATATTAAATAAGTACCATTTTTACACCCCCCCCCCTCAAAACTTAATTTCTCTTCCAAGCATTATATAACTAAATACTTGCCATATTGGGACTTGTTCATTGTCTCGGGTATTTTACGATTTCTCATTTAGAATGTGTTACCTCCAAAATTGACTCCCCCTCCCCCTCTCCTACCCTCCCCTGCCCCCTCAGAAATGGGGGAACGAAGGGAACGTTAGATCCTATTTTAAATTGACAATACTTTTCAAACGTTACTTGTGTATTATACAGACCACATCGGAGAGGTAAAGCTAGGTCAAGTCACAATGTCATTCTATCGTTACTTTTCAATTAAGCTATTGAATACCTTTTACCAATGTCTCTTGTAGGCGTCAAATCTATTAAGTATCTGAGCATATTCTTTGTATTGTTGATGCAAGCATCCCATTCCTCATTCTTTAATTACCCGTGAGGCATTCTTAACCAACGCAATACCTTTACGCAAATACCTTTTCGCAAAAAATTCGCAAATAGAGTTATTTTTACGGTCAAATTTTCAACTTAAAACCATTCTAATTATAGCATCCCATTCCTCATACTTTAATTACCCGTTACGCTTTCTTAACCAACGCAATACCTTTACGCAAATACCTTTTCGCAAAAAATTCGCAAATAAAGTTATTTTTACGGTCAAATTTTCAACTTAAAACCATTCTAATTATAGCATCCCATTCCTCATACTTTAATTACCCGTTACGCTTTCTTAACCATCGGAAGTTTAATTTGGTTATTGAACTTAGAAGTAATTACCCTTTTCAAAAACATTCGTCGTTCTATTAATGAACCCATGAAACGAAACCAGTCAGATTGCATCACACAATCTCGCTCCTAGTTCCAAAAAATGGCTGTTACCTCATAAAAACCCGTCTGCTAAGGCAAGTACCGTTCCTAGTAATAGGTGACTGACCCTGGTAAGCCAATGTACCGGTTAAACTGCACACATATCCATGTGTAATTCAATGTAGGATCAGTGCTAATTGATGCCTTACTACTTGTACCCCATCCTTCCTGCCTGAGTAAACAAATTCTATATCACATAATTTCATGCTTCCTACCCCTGGGATATGAGTTTCTGAAACTCCTAATGAATCCAGTTCGAATCGTCTGAATTCGTCAGTCAAAATGTCGATACGATAGTCATTTTTTAATGTCGTAACATTCCAAGTTCCAATTTTCATGTTCTTTAAATCATTGAAATTATTTTCGCCTCGGGAAAAGCAATGATCCCGGATACCAGTGCAGGACGGGGATCACATATCTTCTCAAGTCTACACCGAAGTGCTTAAGCTGGCTTAGAACCGGACAGCAAGAAGTCCCTGGGACCTCCATGAATGGAGGCTTTGTGCAATCCTGGGCCCATCTTGGTCACAACATGGTTTTCAGCACTTGGCGATGCTCTTCTATCAACAAGAGTCGAAATCCTGCACAGACAATCTCAAGCCTATTACCTCCAACTCATTATATGTTCATGCCTACAAATATTATGCTACTACGGAGAGGCAACCCGTAATAGATAAATTAGCTAGGAAGAGGTTTTTCAGCCCAAAGATGCCCATCAAAACATACCAATCCCAGAAGAATTGTCCATTAGTCAGAATCCCGTGCGAATGCTGTGTCGTTTACTAGGCTATAATTTCCTCGAGGGGCGCCACTCCTCAAGTGGGAATAGAGTTGACCGCAAGATCCCCAGTCTTGCAGGTACCCCGAAAAGGTCGAGGCAGCCCTTTGCAGAGGTCGTTGTCCATAGATCTGGATCTTACGCCCTGCCACAGTTGTCCTCCTATAGAGGATCCTCCCGCGATGGTGTTCTGCATCACCATGCAATTTAACCCATTACTGGGAGAAGGTTTGCAACTCATGGAACTTGTGGACAAACCAATGGGCCCTTTTGAGTGTACATTTGAGGGGCCTTCTTCCTCCTCCGCCTGTATTTATGACCCCGGGCGAGGGTGCCCCAGATTCTATTATGAACCAGATTCTAGTATTACATGATGGTCCAGGCTGTAGATTTGTTCTTTCTTTCAAAACCTTCTTTTTCTTCCAACGAATTATTATTTATAACATTTGTAAATTTTCGTTTTTTTGGGTCTACCTTTAGATAAGTTTTCATAATGATATGCCTTTTCATACTCTTGTCTTTTCAAAGATATTTGATTATTCAAACAAGTACGATTTCTAACACCGATTGTCTACCAAGCTTCAAACTTTTGGTTTTCTTTTTTAAGGTTTTGTATTGATGTTATCTCTTGTTAAAATATATACAAATATTTTAGCAATTACCAGTTTTATGCTGTTTAAACAATTTAATGTCTTTTCATACTGCATATTTTCAAAGATATTTGATTATTCAAGCAGGTCCGATTTCTAACAAATATTTTTACTAAGCTTCAAACTTTTGGTTTTCTTTTTTAAGGTTTTTGAATTGTTGTAATCCCTTGTTAAAATATACACACATATTTCTACAATTACCAGTTTTTTGCTTTTTACGCAATTTAATGTCTTTTCATACTGGGATCTTTTCAAAGATATTTGATTATTGAATTACTTCCGATTTCTAACAACGATTTCTACTAAGCTTCAAACTTTTGGTTTTCTTTTTTAAGGTTTTTGAATTATTTTATTCCCTTGTCAAAATATATACAAATATTTTTGCAATTATCAGTTTTTTGCTCTTTAAGCAATTTAATGTAAACTTTACCATGCATGAAAATCTTCAATTTTTTCACATGAGACAAGTGTGACAACGTCATTGCAACACTGACGTATACAAAAATTACGTCACTCACATAAATATAGCAAAAACTTAAAAAAAAAAAACTTACTAAACGTAAAAAAAGAAACTTTAAAAAACGCGTCAAAAGTTTTTTTATATATTTGTTAAGTTTTTACTATATTGTATTATGTATGTAGTATTATTTTTTTAGGCTATTTATAGCCATGAAATATTAGCTGAATTGCAGTTGTTTTTTCTTCTTCTTTTTTCATAATTCAATCTCATCCCCACTTTGGGTTCGTTTACTATGGATACCCATCACTCCGGACTATTTTTACTAAGCTATCTCGACAGGAATAACAGTAAGATTGCATTCATTAACAGTAATCGCGTCTCAGCAAGTAGAGTAATTTGTTATCTATTTTGGAATTCTGTTCTAGTGAGTCTCTAGTCCCTCGCAAGTAATCAATTTTTTGACACAAAATCATGTTTTGCATTGTTTCTATTGAGTTTTAACACGGAAGCAACTTCTAGCTTATAATTAATATTGTAGAACAATGGAGAAATATTACAGGAATTTTTTTAATGTCGTATTGGTTACGGAATAGTCACAGTATATTAATAAAAGAGAAACAATCGTTTCTGGCCATTTTATATAAATCAAGACAGGAACAATCTGAAATTAAGATCATACTTCACAGGATCATTTCTGAAGCATGATTGCCTAGGTTTCGCTGGGAAACCAACGCTTCCGCAATCCACGATGATGAGTGGTAATGTCTATCTTTGAGCGGGAGGAAGACTGGTTCTGGCTTATGTCGGAATTTCGTCGTCGAGGACCGTTCCTGGCTGCTGTTATGGCTGGCTGGGGTGAGATGGATGTAATCCGAGTGGATGTGGAAGTTTTGACTGTAATGAAACTTCTGATTGCATCCAGATAATGCTGTCTGAGTCGAAAACCTATATACCATTACCTTACAAATTTAAAGGACATAGATTTTCCTAAGCTCATGTTACAGAAATATAAGCAGTCTAGCTGCAAGATGAATCAAAGTCATATAAGATTAGCTGATTAATAGCATTAATTTATGTAGTTTCAATGACCATTTAGTAACTAGCTAGATAACTAACTAGCTAGAAATTTTACCTAAAACTAATCCAATTAGACTTAAACGAACCATGCGGGTGTCGCGACTCAAATTAACGTAACCTTACCCCTCTTCCCCCTAATGTGCAAATATATTGCCCAAATTAAACAAGTCCAATAGATTCTATCGCCCTTTATTATTTGTCTTTGTGTGGCTATGAAACCGGTTAGCTGAGCTCTTTCATCAAGCGAACTTCTCGAGTGTGTTCTGGATTGTACGGGAGTACCGCCATCGGTATAACATATAGCTAATATAATCGGATGTTAATCACGGGTGCCACTGTTGATGTTTCATCACTATATTTGGTGATGTTACAATTAATTCAGTAGCCTTATTGAAATTTAAATTATTTAACTTTAAACGAATTGATGATTCAATAAGGATCTGTAAATTGACCATATTTGGTTTTCAACAAATTGAAAATTTAATAGTGCAAGACGAACTAGTTTATTGTTCAACAAGCTAAAATTTCAATTTGAATTTGTAAATCTAATATTTTTGTTTTTCAACAAGTTGGAAATTAAATAATGATTGGAGGATTCCGGCAAGGCTTAAGTATTCAATTCCAACAATTTTTGTTAAATCTCAAACATTTTTTTCACACTGTAATTGCGCGGGAAACTAAAAAAAAATAGATAAGGCCTGGGAAACGCGATTTAGCATAGCTTACCAGACTAGTCTAACTCTGAAAATGTTGGCATGGAAAAAAGTAGAAAATTTGTGCTACCTTACCACGGCGCAAAACTGACCTTATACGTCCTCAATCCCCCCCCCGGTCAACAAAACAGTCAACATTCTTCTGTTAATCAAGCGCATAGAAATTTGAACTTGCTTCCTTCAACTGTTGTTGATGCCGTTAGTATTAGCACGTTTTAGAGTACCAAGATCAAATCAATATTACCCATCTGTGATCAAATGGTTAACTTAAATAACTCAAGGTCTTTGCCCCTGAGGCTGTGGACCTTTCGACGTTTGGGAGAGGGTCGGTTGCCCTCTAATTACTGTTGGCCCTCAAATGGGGTACTTAAATTTTTAATCGAATGAGCCTCCTCCCAAATTTCTAAAATCACCAATACCACACAAAGTTGCCCGGGTTTGGTCCTTGCTTGCCGTTTGTCAGGACCCGTTTTCAGAGATATGCTCTTCTTTTTCTATTTTTCCTTTGGCAATGGGATCGCCTTAGGCCCAAGGGCTTAAAGATACAAGTTCCGAGCCAACTCGTTTTTTGTTGGGGGGGGGGGGGGTCAGGACCTCAAACATTTTTTACGTCAGTTTCCTCTTGGTCCAAGGGCTTGCTGCTGAAAGTTTGAAATTGATCCGAGATAAGAAAAAATACCAATATCCGGCCTCCTCCCTCCTGCAACATGCATAAAAAATGCGCCCCCTTCCATTATCATTGTAATCTACTAGTCTTATACTTTGTTGGTGTCACAGGTATATTACTGTAAGATAAGATAAGATAACTGTATTTCAAGCCAAAATGTGGCCATGTACACAAATAACATAAAAGATTAACAAATTACAGCACTCGTCACAATAATAAAGAAAAAAATAAACTCTAAAATAAAATAAAAACTACTCTCTTCTTTTTGCAAAATACTCATCAAGATATCTTCCCACTAGACAAATAAATTGTGACGACGTACTTTTTAAGGCATCAGGAAGCAGCACTCCATCATTCCCAAATAAATTATCCCTTACCTCCAAAAGACCTCGACAACGACTCAGACAATGCTCCAAATTCTCCTCCTCTTCTTGGCAAAGAGGGCAAGCAAACCTGCCGTCCGGGACACTTTTCCTCCTCTCAAAAACTTTCAATCTCGAACGAATCGGAAGGCAATTAGATCGTAGCTGCATCCAATATGTAAGTATCTAGACGGTAAATTTAGCTTAAAGTAAAATTCCTGACCATAAATTATCTTAACCTCTTTATAATACCTTAAAGTTTCCGAATTCTTAATCTCCTCACCCCATTTCTGTATCGTTTGGTCCTCCAGCACCCGCTTGATTTCCTTGTCCAACTGTAATTGTTGACTAGTTGGTCCAAGGCCATCATTCCATGCGAAAGAAAAACCTGTCTTATCCAGTACCTCTTTAACTTTAAAAGGCCAAAATCTTTTCCTGTGTAGCTGAAGTAACGCACCATATGCAGCCTTCAGTAACCTATCACTGGATAACTGTACAACCCTTAGCCCAAATTTTATCATTTGGACTGTCCTATAACTTTTAAGAGACCACAGCCCAAGGTCTCCTTTAAGAAACTGGGTATGGGTCATTCTATGCAACCCGTACAATCTCTTAAAATAACCTAGCTGAACGCTTTCTAACTGGGCAGCGTTCTCACGTCCCCAGATCTCTGCCCCGTAATGGAGAATCGGCATAGTCTTAGATAAAAAAAAAAACCCTCTTATGCAAAGACAAATTCTTTATTCCACTAATTTTATTCCTGAAAAGTGAAAATGTTGCAGCTCTTCCCCTATTTAACACTTCTTTAATATGAGAACTCCATCCACCATTACTTTGGAAGATATAACCAAGGTACTTTATTTTTTCAACTACTTCTAATTGTTGTCCTCCAAATACAATTTCATTCCTTTTACTGAAAACAACCACTTTAGTTTTCATAACGTTAAGCTGTAACTTTTTCATTTGTAAATATTCCTCAATTAAATCAAGTAATATCTGAAGCTCCCTTGCCGACTTCGCCACCAATGCAGTGTCATCCGCAAAAAATAACACCGAAAAATTAATTTTTCCAAGACACAGCTTTGGAGCCCTTTTTTTCCAGAAAACTCCACCATATCATTCAAAAACAAACCGAACAGTCTCGGGGACATGGCGCTGCCCTGCTTCACTCCTTTCTTAAGGTCAAATAGCTTGGAAAATCCCGAACCTGCAACCCTGACCATAGACTTAGTCCCAGAATACATACCAACAAATAAACGAGTAAAACTTAAAGGTAGACCTACATCTCTTAAACAATTTTCAAGGAGAGCTCTATCTACATTGTCGAATGCCTTTCTTAAGTCTAGAAACGCAACATACAGCTTATTTCTACCTGATCCATGCTTCTCTATCAGTGCACTTAACACAAATGCTCTATCCGACGTACTATACCCTTTCCTGAAACCCCCCTGCTCCTCTTTAATTACCCCATAACCCTCCAACCATTCATTCAACCGATTGTCCAAAATCTTTTCTAAAATTTTACTAAGTGCAGGTGCCAATGCTATCAACCTATAACTATCATGATCACTAGGACTACCTTTCTTAAATAGAGGTACCATAATCGATACTTTCCATAGGGAAGGCCATACACCACTATTTATAATTCTATTAAAAATATTCACTAAAGCTAGCAAAAAAAAACAACCAAGAAACCTCTTCAACAAAACTGCTGGTATACCATCTATTCCTGGCCCTGATCCTCCCTTCATCTTCTTAACTACTTTCCTAACTTCATCTGAGGTTAACTCCTTCACTAACTCATAATCTTTTTCTTTCATCAGAAACTGCGGAGCAACCCTTGATTCTTCACTATCAAGGCCACTAGAATCGTCATCTATGCTCTCAAGAAAACTAGGCCAAGTATCACCTTCAGGGATTTGTAGTTGGCCTTTTCCTTGTCCATTCTCCTGCCTTATTCCTGACCAAAATTGCTTTGTATCCCTTACCATATAAGCCTTCTCTATCTCTTTCTATTCCTCTCTAATTTTCTCCCGTTTTTTCCTCCGTTTTAGCCTATTATATTCCCTTCTCCTTTTCTTAAACCGTAAAAAACAAACTCTGCCTTTCTTCCTCTATAGAGCAAGCAATTACCAAAGCTAATAACTCCTCCAACTCCTTTTTAAAAGAACTACATTCATCATCAAAAAAACTATTTTTCCTTTTCATATTTGGTTTCTCTGACACACGAGCACACTCATAAATCAAAAAACCCAAATCTTCCAAAATTTCATCTATATCTCTTGTTTCATCATGCAGACTCTCAACTTTCTCAATTATTTCAGGCCTCAAAAACTCCTCTTTCATCAACTCCAGCTCCTCTTTACTCCATTCACTCTTTAAGAACTTCTCTGAAAAACAAAGATCCTTTGTAACCCTACTAGTAGGACTATCACCTTTTTTATTCCTTGGAACTCCTCTTCCAAGGTAAAGCTTAATCTCAACTGGTAAGTGGTCAGAGCCTACGACCCTAAGAACCTCAACATCAACTGTCAGGGCCACGAGCTCAATACCAACCAAAAAATAATCAATTACACTAGGGTTTGTCCCCGACAGACAGGTAAACTCACCCTCCTCCCCATCCTTGCCAAATCTTCCATTTCCAATCACTAATGCATTGTCTGAACACAGTTCCAGAAGCCTTTTACCCCAACAATTAACCCTTCTTTCAATATCTTTGCTCCTTCTAGATGTCTTATAAATATCAGGTATCAGGTTCGGCGTATGAACAAATGAAACTTGATTAATATCCTTACATATTCCCGTATAAGCATTAAAGTCCCCCACCACCAAAAATAATCCTTATCAAAACGTAATCGCAATTGCCTAAGCTCCTCCTCTAATAAATCCCATGTCACTTCTACTACATACGAACTATTCTGGGGGCAATATACACGGCACCTAAAATCAAACTTTTACCACTAACAAGATGAATCCGAACCCATATAATATTCGCCGATACACTAGAAATTCGAGAATGTTTACGGAAACGACCTTGCTTAATTAACAACAAAATACCTCCATAATATCTCATATTCTTTGTTGGTTTACGCGCCACGCTTTTCTGCCCAGTATCCTTCAAAATAAGGCACTGTATCGTCACTAGGCCACGACTCCACAAGAGCAATAATATCAACACCACATAGGTTCTTCTAGGTTCAAGAGCATTATTAGAAGTACAAGTATATTAGTATGCTTAAATAGTGTGACTAGTTTTATTGTATTTATGGTTATCATTAGGCCTCCAGTATTATATTTGTCTTTTTACTGTTCATGTATGCCGTCAATTTTTTTGTATTATTCTAGTGCTTATCTTTATTGATGTATATTATTTTCTTTGTGCCTCAGGTATAAATCAATAAATTGAAAAAAAAAACTATGTTACTACTGTCAACTCTTCACAACACCAAGCAGCCAGAGGTCAGCACAGCTGCACACGGTTCTAGTCCGCCCGAATCTGTCAAAGCTTAACTCTTATTTCCTCCCGTGGAGTTTTAATTTCATTTTAATATTTTTGCTTATTTATTTTCAGTCTTTTCAATCTTTAATCTTTTTATTAATTTCAATCTTCAATCTTTATATTAATTTATTTAATTATTATAAATTAATATATATATATATTATATATATATATATATATATATATATATATATATATAATTATATATATATATATATATATATATATATATATATATATAGATATATATATATATTATATATATATATATATATATATATATATATATATATATATATATATATATATATATTACTTTATATTTATATTAATTGATTTATTAATATATATTAGTTTATAAACTAATTTATTTTACTTCATATTAATCTATTTTGTTTACTCTATATTAATTTATATAATATTATTTATGTTAATTTCAATATTTAATCTTTATATAATTCAATATTAATTTCAGTCTTTTCTTATTAGTAAGTTTTAATTTCATTTCAATTTCTTACAAACTGTTTTCATCCCATTCCAGGAAAACCTGCATGTCCTTCGACCCTGATGGATAATGAAAAAGTACCATTTTTGGAATCATATCATATGTGGAACGGATCTTAACCATCTTGAACTTTATTTCACTAGAAAATAGGACCGAACCACATTTTCTTCCAGTTAATTGACAGAGGAAAACAGAGACTGTGCTTTTGCAATATATTGAGACTCAAAACTGTTATATCTTTTTTTGGTTTAAAACTTAGCACAAAAGAACCAAACAGGTTTGGTTTTCTAGCTCAAAAAAGTGCCTGGCTTGACCATCAGGATATTTGGTGCCGGTGGGCATTGTTTGAAACAGTGGCATTAATTCACCAAAATTAGGAGAAGGGGAGCATTTTTTTCGAAATTTATTAGGTGGTAGCAAATTTTGTTTGTGAAAATACCTGAAAAAAATTGTTTTTCAATGAAAATACATTTTTTTAAATAGGGGGAAACAAAATCTAGGGGTCCATATGCTCCTCTCTGTCCCCCTCTCTATTGATGCTACTGTTTTTAAAGAAGTGGGGTTAATTGACTCTCCAGAAATAGGGGTATTATTAACTAGTTTACGAAAATACGTCAGAGATGTAAGCCAAAGTAATTTTAGCATACTTTTGAACGCTTAAGTAGAGGACAGTAGTCTCTCTTTTCCTCTTAGTTATAACATTTTATACAAATAGTTCTTTTTATCTCTAGAATTGGAGGTGAATCGCTTGCCGTGGCCCAGAACACGTATGCTGTTGGCTGGTTCAAAGGAAAAGAGCTGAACATGGTTTTTGGATTGCAGCTAAGCTTTGCACGCGTTGGTTCAACCGTTAACTTTAACGTAATGGGGCCCCTTTATCGATATGTTAATCAATTTTACCAAGGGTCACTTTGTACTGGTGTTACTTTGATGATCGGTAAGCTAAATTTCAAGTTCAGTTTTTTGAAAATATTGCCTTTTTATAGATCTTTACTTGTTCTTTTTTTATAGTAAATATTCTGATTTCTTTGTTTGATTCGCAAATGTGTCAAGGGAAGGGGGGCTTTGCTGTCTCGACGCTTTACGGTTTCTACTTTTTCCTATGTTTTCTTATTAGTTTGTTTTATACTCACAAAAAGTTTAAAATACTATTTAAGTGTAAAGTACTATTTTTCTGGATTTTTTGAATTCTTCTGTGAATGAAATCCTGGGTACGTTCCTGTGTTATGATTAAATAAAAAAACAAGTTTTTTTTTTTTACTGAAAGTAAGGAACGACGTTAAAACTTAAAACGAACAGAAATTATTCCGTTTATGAAGGGAGCTGTCCCCTCCTCAACGCCTCGCTCTTTACGCTAAAGTTTTTTTATTGTTTAAAAAAATAGAGTTGTGAGAAAGTCAAACTTTAGCGTAAAGAGCGAGGCGTTGAGGAGGGGACAGCCCCCTTCATAAACGGAATAATTTCTGTTTATTTTAAGTTTTAACGTCGTTCTTTACTTTCAGTTAGAAAAAACTTGTTTTTATTTAATTTTTGAACGTTTTTGAATTAATGCAGATTTTGATTTTGGCTCACCGTACATGAATAATTAAAACAAAATTTGCATATTAGTTTTACTTTTATTTGGTTAAATGGATTTCTCGAAATTTGTTTAATTTTATTTACGAACTTCTATATTCATAGATTTTTAATACGTATATTAGGGGGTTCGCCCCCTGGTCAATACCTTGCTCTTTAAGCTAAATTTCGAATTTTTTTCCAATTCTTTAAAAATGACCTCTTAATCACAATCAGTTGATCAGTTGAAAAACTTGTTGTTTTTTTTTACTTAATTTCTGTTCTTTTTCTTTAGTAATTCTGGGAAATCCGGCGCCTTATTCGTAGCAATGTCCCTTCCCCCATGAAAACTTCCTTCATGGAAAGGTCCTCCCATATAACCCCCGACCCACCCGCCCCCCCCCCCCACCTACCAGAAAAAATCCCCCATGGAAACGTCTGTATACTTCCCAATAACCAATACTATATGTTAACATTGAGTAAAGTTCATAACTTTCAGCCCTCCCCCCGGGGACTTCGGGGGATTAAGTCATCCTAAAAGACATTGTTATCATATTTTCGACCATGCTGAACAAAATGGCTATCTCAAAATTTTGATCGGGGGACTTTGGGAAAAAAATGAGCGTGGGAGGGGGCCTAGTTGCCCTCTATTGTTTTTGTCACTTAAAAAGGGCACTAGAACTTTTAATTTCCGTTCCAATGAGCCCCCCCCCCACGATATCCTTTGACCATTGGGTCAATACGATCACCCCTGAAAAAAAAATAAACACGCATCCGTGATCTTTCTTCTGGCAAAAAATGCAAAATTCCACAGTTTTGTAGACAGGTGCTTGAAACCTCTACAGTAGGATTCTCTGATACGCTGAATATGATGGTGTGATTTTCATTAAGGTTCTTCAACTTTTAGGAGGTCTTTCCCCCTTTTTTTCTAAAATCAGCCAAATTTTCTTAGGCGCGTAACTTTTGATGGGTAAGGCTATATTTGATGAAATTTATATATTTGAAATCAGCATTAAAATTTGATTCTTTTGATGTATCTATCAGTATCAAAATTCCGTTTTTTAGAGTTTCGGTTACCATTGAGCCGGGTCGCTCCTTACTTACAGTTCGTTACCACGAACTGTTTGATATTACACAGACACGGACGGAACTTAGTTGTTTTCCTTTTGTTTCATTAAGCGTGTCAACCAAGACTGTCACTCCTAGGATTTTCTCCAAAAATCTTGTCCTGAGCTTTATCAGGAACAAACTCTTCACCTTTGGATCTTAGGAAAGTATATTATTAACAATTGACCTAACAAAAATCCAGTAATTTATATACATAATATTACAGGTCGTATCAGGGGGTCTACCCTCTCCCTCCCCAGTTTTTTCCGAACTGTAACAACGTAAAAAATGCACATAAACAAATCTATGTGTCTTATTTTTTTTGTAACCCATCCCCAAAAATAAAATACTCTCGCTGAATAAAAATAATGGATACGTCCTTGATAGTATTATTGTTATTGTTTGTATTTGGATTTTTTCTCAAATTTTGTGATTTCTCGAAAAGGAATATTTTGATATTCCTTAGAGAATTAAATAAAAAAACATGTTTTTTTTTAACTGAAAGTAAAGAGCAACATTAAAACTTAAAACGAGCAGAAATTATTCGGTATATGAAAGGGGCTGTCCTTTTCTCAACAACTTGCTCTTTATGCTCAAGTTTTTTATTGTTTTAAATAATAGAGCTGTGAGAAAGAGTCTAACTTTAGCGTAAAGGGCGAGGCGTTGAGGAGGGGACATCCCCTTTCATATACGGAATAATTTCTGTTCGTTTTAAGTTTTAATGTTGCTCCTTACTTTCAGTTAAAAAAAAACTTGTTTTTTTTATTTAATTTTTGAACGTTTTTGAATTAATGCAGGTTTTGATTTTGGCTCACTGTATATGAAGATGTTTAATTTTATTTACGAATGTTTTTATTAGTAATAAATATACGTAACTTACGAATTAACTTACGTAACGAGCTCCTATATCCATATGTTTTTAACACGTATATTAGGGGGTTCGCCTCCTAGTCAATATCTCGCTCTTTACGCTAAAGTTCAAATTTTGTTCCAGTTCTTTAAAAATGACCCCTCAATCACTAAGGCCGTTAATTAGAATATATAGCTCATATGAAAGTACTAAAAAATATTTAGCTTAAAGAGCGAGGTATTGACTAGGGGGCAAACACAATCATATACTTAATAATTTCTGTTCGTTTTAAGTTTTGATGTTGCTCCTTACTTTCAGTTGAAAAACATGTTTATTTTTTTATTTAATTTCCGATCGTTTTTAAAATAATGCTGGGAAATCCAGCGCCCCTTCATAGCAATGTCCCTTTCCCCACGAAAACTTCCTCCACGGAAATCTCGTCCCACGTAACCCCCGACCCCCCCCACTACCAGAAACAATCCCCCTTGAAAACGTCTGTATATTTCCCAATAACCTATACTATATGTAAACATTGGGTAAAGTTCATAACTTTCAGCCCTCCCCCCGGGGACTTTGGGGGATTAAGTCATCCTAAAAGACATTTATTATATTTTCGACCATGCTGAACAAAACGGCTATCTCAAAATTTTGATCGGGTGACTTTTGGAAAAAAATGAGCGTCGGAGGGGGCCTAGTTGCCCTCCATTTTTTTGGTCACTTAAAAAGGGCACTAGAACTTTTAATTTCCGTTCGAATGAGCCCTTCCACGATATTCTTGGACCACTGGGTCGATACGATCACCCCTGGGAAAAAAACAAACAAAAAAACAAATAAACACGCATCCGTGACAAGGCCGTATCCAGGGGGGGGGGGGGGTTACCCGGTTTGACCCCCCCGCCAAAAAAAAAAAAAATAAAAAATTGACCGAGTCGAAAATTAGTCTGAAAAATACCTGTAAAGACAAACCTTACCAGGAAAAAAATATGCTCCCACACTAAATCCTATTGCATTTTGTGGGTAAATGGTTCTGATCAGCTTACGCAATTAGGTAACTGTAGGTAACCCCATGTTCACCTGACAATGCATAGTATATTAGGGTTAATATGCGCTATTATCCTATTGCATTTTGTGACATACAAAACTCGCTCTTTACGCTAAAGTTTTTTATTGTTTTAAATAATAGAGTTGTGAGAAAGAGTCTAACTTTAGCGTAAAGGGCGAGGCGTTGAGGAGGGGACAGCCCCTTTCATATACGGAATAATTTCTGTTCGTTTTAAGTTCTAATGTTGCTCCTTACTTTCAGTTAAAAAACTTGTTTTTTTTATTTAATTTTTGAACGTTTTTGAATTAATGCAGGTTTTGATTTTCGCTCACCGTATATGAAGTTGTATAATTTTATTTACGAATGTTTTTATTAGTAATAAATATACGTAACTTACGAATTAACTTACGTAATGAGCTTCTATATCCATATATTTTTAATACGTATATTAGGGGTTTGCCCCCTAGTCAATACCTCGCTCTTTACGCTAAAGTTCAAATTTTGTTCCAATTCTTTAAAAATGACCCCTCAATCACAAAGGCCGTTAATTAGAATATATAGCTCTTATGAAAGTACTAAAAAATCTTTGGCTTTAAGAGCGAGGTATTGACTAGGGGGCGAGCCCAATCATATACTTAATAGTTTCTGTTCGTTTTAAGTTTTGATGTTGCTCCTTACTTTCAGTTGAAAAACTTTTTTATTTTTTATTTAATTTCTGATCGTTTTTTAAGTAATGCTGGGAAATCCAGCGCCCCTTCATAGCAATGTCCCTTCCTCCACGAAAACTTCCTCCATGGAAATCTCCCACGTAACCCCCCCCCCCCACTACCAAAAAAATCCCCCTTGAAAACGTCTGTATGCTTCCCAATAACCAGTACTATATGTAAACATTGGGTAAAGTTCATAACTTTCAGCCCTGCCCCCGGGGACTTTGGAGGATTAAGTCATCCTAAAAGACATATCTATTATATTTTTGACCATGCTGAACAAAATGACTATCTCAAAATTTTGATCGGGTGACTTTGGGAAAAATGAGTTTCAGAGGGGTTCTAGTTGCCCTCCATTTTTTTGGTCACTTAAAAAGGGCACTAGAACGTTTAATTTCCGTTCGAATGAGCCCTCCCACGACATTCTAGGACCACTGGGTCGATACGATCACCCCTGGGGAAAAACAAACAAAAACACAAATAAACACGCATCCGTAACAAGGCCGTATCGAAGGGGGGGGGGGGGGGGGGGGGTTACCCGGTTTGACCCCCCCCCCCCCGAAATTTTTGACCGAGTCGAAAATTAGTCTAAAAAATACCTGTAAAGACAAAACCTTACCTGAAAAAAAATATGCTCCCACACTAAATCCTATTGCATTTTGTGGGTAAACGGTTCTGATCAGCTTACACAATTAGGTAACCATAGGTAACCCCATGTTCACCTGACCTTGCGTAGTAAATTAGGGTTAATATGCGCTATTATCCTATTGCATTTTGTGGCATACAAAAATCCTATTGCAATTTTGTGGGTAATCGGTTGTGATCAGCTTACGCAATTAGGTAACCCCATGTTCGCCTTATTATGCAAGGTTAGACCTTGCATAGTAAATTAGGATTAATGGGGGCTCGAGGTAAACTAGCATTTAAATTAGGTAAATTAGGAGGTAAATTAGGTCAGACCTTGCATGGGAAATCGTATACTGGAGGAATTCGTCAGATTCTTGCTTTCTCTTTACCGACTCAATTTTACGCGTGGAGGTGTTAAGAGTAATTATCAGGGGAAAATTTTCACCTGGATTGAATTGTTCAGAGGCTATTTCCGTTGGGATGGGGATTTTTCGTGGAGGGGGGCCAGATTTCCTGTTTTTATCTAAAAACTCAGGAATTAAATAAAAAACATGTTTTTTTAACTGAAAGTAAGGAGCAACATTAAAACTTAAAAGGAACAGGAATTATTACATAAATAAAGGGGGTAGCCCCTTCCTCAAAACCTCGCTATTTACGCTAAAGTTTCATTTTTGTCCCAATTATTTAAAAACGACTCCTGAAACACATGGGTCGTTTAATTAGAATAATAAGTAACTTTTTTAAAAGTGCCGAAAAACCTTATTTTGAAGAGCGAGGTGTTTAGTAAGGGGCAACCCCCCTCATATGTGCAATAATTTCTTTTTGTTTTATGTTTTATATGTCCTAATTTTGTATGTATAAACATGATGGGCTTCGGTTGTATCATGATCGTTCAAGAAAAATTTCGCTAATGATTATGTATTAATAATTAAAATGTATTGAGGTTGGTTTTCCTAAACCAAAACACGGTAAGTACACGATTTACAGATGATGCGATTCCTGCTAGAGTTGGTATTTTAAGGGTTTCTGAGTGATTACCCCCATGTGAGATTACCATTGCAGTATAGAAATCCCAAATCAGAACAAATTTAGTGCATATTTCATAAAAAGTGTTCGATTCTCTCCAAAGTTAGCATTTAAAGTATTTATGACAGCGTTCATTAGAAAATCTGAACATCAGGTTAACATTGCAATATAAAAGTTTAGTATAAAAACACACAGGCGCTCACCCACAGAGGGTCTAAAGGGCCTGTAGCCCCCCCCTCAAGAAAAAAATACGTTATGCTTTTAAATCTTATATGATCTGCTCGGTTTTATCCTTCACTCCTTAGTCCCTACTCAAAATTTGCATTCAGCAAGTTTTGAGTAGCTAAAGTAAACTTAAGTAAGCTAAAGTAAAGTAAACTTTTGAGCTAAAGTAAACTTAAAGTAATACCTTAAAATCAAGGGCGGATCCAGTATTTTTTTTTCGGGTGGGGTTTTACTAATTTTGACTTTTTTTGGGGGGGTTTACTAATTTTTACTCAGTTGTCGACTAATTTTACTGATTTTTACCTAGGTTTTACTAATTTTCGACTTTTTTGGACTCGGTCAAAAATTTCGGGGGGGGGGGGGGGGTCAAACCGGGTAACCCCCCCCCCCCCCCCCCCCCCCCTAGATACGGCCTTGCTTAAAATACCGCTTTTTCTAAGGAATTTTAAAGTTTTCCGCTGGTTGGCCTAGGGACCCCGCCCCCCTTTATTATTTTCTGAGTGTGCCACTGAAAAAAACAGAGTATAGCCTACATACTTCACACACAGTGTTTTGATTTGCACTTTATGCGTCCGTTTTGTGTCTCTTCCGGTGCATATGGTCCTACGCTTTTCTACTCAGTTAGCATTAACCGCTATCATTCATTAGATATTTAAGCCAACTTTGATGTTGTTGATACACAGGTTCAGGTTCTTTTATTTACAAATAAAATAAAACTACAATATGGGTATGTCCGGCTGAGAGTCTAGCTCGTATTACCAGGCAACCAATAACAAAAAAAAACATAATATATAACTGTATTTGTACGCAATCCCACTCTTTTTTAAATAAATAAAAAGGAAAAAAAATGTATGACTTACCAAGCATCACCCCAAGCCATTAGCCAGATTGAGAACTTACCAAAACAAATCACCAAAAAATAGTGAAGTGAAGCCACGGGGAAACTCGACCAAGAGAATGAGTCAATGGGGCAACCATAACTTAAAAAAAAGATCAAAGGGTTAGTAAAAGAGTTTTTAATTGCCCCGGCAGTGTACCAACAGAAAGACCAAGATTAAGACCCGGTCTATGCACATTCTAAAGTTTGGTTATGCGGTGCCTGAGTGAGAACCTCGATCTCTCAGTGCACGCTCGGGGTTCTACAACTACATACTTAGAAGATCCACTCGCTCCAGAATCATACTCACATTGGTTAAATAGTATATCATACACATTTTTCGGTAGAACCTTAGCAAAATACTGAATACAAAACATCATTCCATGAAAAGATAATAATAATTCCATAGGTAATATATTAAGGAAAGAATATATACTTATAATTGGTGATTTTGGTGGTAGGGATATTGGGGAGGGGATGAAAATTTTTAGGATACGCAGTGCTTTGTTTTTCTGTCCTTGGAGTTTTTTTTTATGAGCTTTAAATGTATTCAGGAAAATCAGGGGACAATAACTCAGATAAGAATGGACTAGGGCAAAATATACCGATCTCATTGCATGAAAAGGTAGAATAAAATTGAAATACCGCAATATTCCAACATTCATTCCCAACTTCATCCGCAATTTAGCAATGTGTTTCCTTCCAACTCATATTCTGATCAACTAGCACACCTCAATATCTCACAGTAGACACACGCTCTAAATAATTAGATTCTTCAATGGGTAGTCTACTATATTCAGGTAGTGACTGGCCAGTAAGAGAGAAAATCATGAACTTGATTTTCGACATATTAACAAATAATTTATTTACACTTAACCAAGTTTCTATTCTCTCGAAAGCTGCCAATATATTCTTCTTAAGTGGCATTTCATCAGCACTGCACACTGTGCAGGCAGTATCGTCAGCGAATAGGACGTTTAACCCGAGATCTTTCAGCGCCCTGTTGGTATCGATAACATAAATAAGGAAGAGTAGAGGTCCACGTATGGATCCTTGAGAAACGGTGACTTGACCAGGGATACCAAGTAGTGAAGAGGTAGCATTTCCATCATCCACAAACTGACTGCGCCCAGTTAAATATGGTCCAATCAGAGAATTTGCAGGTCCGCGAATACCATAATTTTCTAGTTTACGAAGCAAAATTGCATGACAAATAGTATCGAACGGTTTTTTTTTATATCTATAAATATAGTAGCCGGAATTTCATTTTCATCCAGGGTCATGTACAAACTGTGTGAGTGTCAGAATTGCATGTTCAGTGCTATGACATTTCCTAAACCCAAACTGAAGGTCATTAAAACATCCCCTCTTATCCAAAAACATCAATATGTGGTTTTAAAGACATCGTTTAGCTAATTTTGCGAACGAAGATAGGATCGAGATTGGCCTGTACTTTGTTGGATCTTTCACATCACACCTTTATGCAGGGCTAAAACACGTGCAGACTTTAAGCAAGTTGGGAAATGTCCAATTGAAAAACATAAGTTGATAATATGAACTAAAAATTCTGTAATATCTGGCATCATCCGTTTTAATAGACTTGTCGACGTGCAATCCATACTTTCCGACGACCCATTCTTCAGTTGGTATTTAACTTGCAGTAATTCCTCCTCTGACACCAGCGTTACGAAAAAAGAGCAATCCGATGGAAGTGGCATGGAAGTAGAAAGTGGCATAAGTTGATAATATGAACTAAAAATTCTGTAATATCTGGCATTATCCGTTTTAATAGACTTGTCGACGTGCAATCCATACCTTCCGACAACCCACTCTTCAGTTGGTATTTAACTTGCAGTAATTCCTCCTCTGACACCAGCGTTACGAAAAAAGAGCAATCCGATGGAAGTGGCATGGAAGTAGAAAGTGGCATAAGTTGATAATATGAACTAAAAATTCTGTAATATCTGGCATTATCCGTTTTAATAGACTTGTCGACGTGCAATCCATACCTTCCGACAACCCATTCTTCAGTTGGTATTTAACTTGCAGTAATTCCTCCTCTGACACCAGCGTTACGAAAAAAGAGCAATCCGATGGAAGTGGCATGGAAGTAGAATATACTGAATTGGGCAAACTTCGAGTTGATGCCTTAAGTGATGTTACGTGACCAATATTTGCGCAGTGCTCATTTAGGACACCAACAACATTTTGGTTTCCTTAACAATTTTTTTGTCTTTTGCTGATAATATCTCTTCCGGAAAACTTTTCATTTTCTTTTCCCCAAGGCATTCATTAATAATCAATCAAATCTTTTTGGAGACCCTTCAGAATTTTGAAATCCATGAAGGTAATATGACTCCTTCGCTTGTCGCAAAAGCTTTGTTAGACAATTTCTATACTGCCTAAATTTGGCCTGACTTTCGTGTGTAGGATCTGCCGTGAATATTCTGAAGATGCTATTTATAGAAGATAGAACAGCAGCCGTAATCCGTGGTTTCTTCAGTTTAAAATAATGCCTAGCTTGCCGGCTTGATAAAGGACATGCCTCATTAAGTACTATTTCGAACTGGTCGATGAAGTACTAAGTAGCTTTATCCCCATCGTCACATTCTAAGCAGGGAGACCGCTCGACTTTAACAGTAAACTTTTCAGTTTATCAATCGAAGCAGCGTACAGATTTCTTGTCCTCAGAGAAGAGGATGTAGGGGGGGGGTCGGTATGAAGGTTGCAGAGGATCATAAAATGGCCAGAAGAATCTTCAGCTATAAAGCTACAACCCAGTGTCTCAAAATTTGTGAAAATATTGTCAGTTAACGACGCTGATGACTCCGTGATTCTCGTCGGGATCCGGCATGTTGGAAGAAAACCTGCGGACATACAACTCTTTACATAGTCAACGGCAACATTACTTGAAAGTATCGAATTCTCATCCCATAGTACATTACTAATATCAATATTAAAGTCACCCATCATCATTAACTTACATTTTCTTTGGGTTATCAGCGAGCTAAGTTTATCAAACTTTTACATACTGTAAATATCCCAATCAAAATGAACTGGCATTAAAAACAGTAATAATACAGAGCAAAGAGCAAATTAAAAACTAAGAAATGGGCTTGAATAAGCTCACGTAATATATAAAACGTAAAACCAGCAGACAAAGCCGTATCCAGAGGGGTTTCAGGGTTTTGACCCCCCTCCCCCTGAAATATTTGTCTGACTCGTAAAAACGTAAATAAAATGACTTTAAACAAATTTAAAGTTTTTGCCCCCCCCCCTAAAAAAATCTTAATACGACCCATCCAACAGAGATAATCCTGAGTGAAATAATGAAGCTTAAAACAATAATTTCAAAATGAACAACGAAGCCAACTTTGGAACTGGCAGAATTATTAAGAATTACGGCCTTTTTTACTGATCTTCGCCCTCCCCTCCCCCTCAAAAACAGGTTGTCCTTTCTGCTTTACTGAGGTAAATCTTATATTATTTTTTTTATTTAATATTAAAGTTAGAATCAAAGTATTGCTCAAACTTACTGGAATTCTTTTTTTCTCAGTAAAATTATATTAGGCTACTCAATTTAATTTTATTGGTATAACGTGTTGCAACAGGCTATCTTTTCTTCTTTACTGCAGAAAACATTCTATTCATTTTTCTCAGTTAATATTATAATTTTAGTACTCCTCAAACTTTCTGGAATTCTTTTTTTTAGTAAAATTATATTAGGCCTCTCAATTTAGTTTTATTGTTATAATGTATAGTATATTTTCATTAACGGCTTCTGCCTTTATAACCGTCTCTTTCAAATATGTAGAAAATATTTTAAACTAAGCTTGTAATTTAAGCTATTTATTTATTTTTTAGCAAATAAAAATCATACTCTAGTCTATGGGGTTTTAATGGAAAAAAAATTGATTGTGGAGAATTTTCTCGACGCAACACATTTGGTACAGTCCAATAGGTTTCTATTAAGAGACTTCATTTTTTTTTATTACTATTTTTAAATCCATTTGTTCCGAATGTGTTGAAACAGCAATTGGAAAAACGAAACTTTCAGTTGATGCAGTCTACTTAGTTTTCAGTAAAGCGTAAATAACTTCTTTACCCTTTTAGAAAATTTGGGAAGGACAACACAGTCCTTATTTATGGTAACATACGTTTTTTACTTTTAGCTTCATTGTACATTTTTATCTCGGCTCCTTCTAAGTTTTTAATTTGGTTCTTTACGTTTCAGGCAAATACTGCTTTTTTCCAATTCGACATGGTGTAATAAAGATCTAAAGACTAAGTGGTGTAGTAGTGTTGTAGAGTATTTCGATAGAAAAGTGTATCTTTAAAAAAAAAGGGAGGGCGGGTTAAAAAAAATGGGTACTTTCCCATTATATGGGCCTTTCTAAAAAGTCAAGTTTGGTTAATGCTAATGGAATAAAATAAAATAGGATGAATATATAATAGTTTAGAAACAAATTTGGGCTATATATCTGCACATTAGGGGAGGGGGGTAAAGCATTGCGTATATTAAATACGTAACCTAACCTAACCTAGGTACCTTCTCCCCTCCCTTAAACCCCCAAAAACAACAGTTTAAATATAGTATACGCAATACAAACCACGCTATCATTGTAGTACTCTATAGCGGTTAACCCGTCGTGACTGGTTTCCATGTAAAGGCCCATATAATGGGAAAGTACCGTAAAATGTTGAACAAATGAGAAGAAGTGTAGGTAAATTGCCAAAAGGAGCAGCATCCACAGTATCGATTTTTGTACCCTTAATCGTGTTTTCAAAACGAAAATAAAGAAAGAGGGGTATGGCTGGGGAATGGCTATTAGGGCTTATTGCTCTCTTTAGTAAGATTTTGACATCATATATGTCTGGGTAAGGAGAGAATGTATTTTCTAGGGAAACTCCCTAATAGAGATACCTCGATGAGGATGAGCAAAGAGTCCTGACTTCTAGCTCTGATCTAGTTCCAGTAGTCCGTAATCCCGAGTTTATATTTAAAGACTGGATAATGTCTTTGTAATCTATTGTCTTTGTATACGGAAACTAATTTGTTGTAAGAAAGTGCGAAAGTACGCTTTTTTACCCCTCTGTCCCCCATATTCCTCCACTTCTATACCCCACATCTCTTCTTCTTGATCATATTCTCCATGTTTACATGTTTTGTTTGGCTTTTATTATGGAATATAGGCCTACCTATCCTGTTTGGGATCATGGCTTGATTGAGCTACAAACTTGCAATCTAAGCATCAATTAACCGTTTTCTTTTGATTCCATCAACCGTTTTGATTCCATTTTGAACCTTAGCCCCTGTTTTAACTGATTACGCTCTCTTATTTTTTCTTCTTTTTTCTTTTGAGATCAGCGCATATTTTCTACGTTTATCGATTCTTCTTCGGTCTCTCGACTCTAAACCAATTTGTTACATGTTTTTCATATATTTGATTAATGAATTTTCTTACAGGGGATGAATAACTGTGTTATATTTTTAGAAGTTTCTTTTCATTTTGATTATAATTGTTTGACTGACCTACTAAGTTTATGCATTTCTTAGGTTTTTTTTTGTTTTTTTTTTCTTCTTCTTGCTGGTTTTGCTATTGTTTTTGCATCGTGTTGCTCTGGCACGAAGAGGCTGCAAAGATCTGATCGCTAGAGTTGTATGCACAGGTTAAAGCAGTGCAGGAGAGATTTACTTTAAGGTGAATATGATGACTTTTCATGATGAGTTTGGTTATATGGCAAGTATGCTTACTACTTTGGAAAGGAGGAAGTATATGGACTTGGCCATGCAGCAAAACAGTCCTTACTTCTCTCCAATGTCTGGGGTCTAGTAAAATATTTTAAATTTTTCAGAGGAATCAGTGAATTTTTCAAGGGAATAAAGAATGAAAGGTTGAAGAAAATAATTTTGGGGATTTTTTTTATTATTGAATAAGAATAATAAGAAGAAGGATTTTTGGACCATTCTAAAGCTGGTGAAATTCCTAAGACTAGGACTGAGCCATTAAGATGTCTTTTTTCTGAAAATTTATTATGGACTGTATTTACGCATTTACGTGTCATATATTAAACGCTATTAAACGCTTGTTTGTTTCTTTTTTGGTCGTTTTACCACGTCTTTTGTTTGCTTTTGTAAAAATAAATTATCATTATTCTATTTATTGGCGAATTTTTTTTTTATTTTGATTTTTATATGATTTTTTGACGAGAAATGCAAATTTGGAAATCAGGGACGTACGTGGGAGAGTCTTGGGTCCCACCCCCTCTCCTGAAATTTTTATTTTTCCAGATATCTGGACGTTTATTATTCATTTTTTTAAATTATTGTCCCCCCCTGAAAAAGTTCCTGCGTACCTTCCTTTCGGCTATATTGATTGGGAGAAATATTTCAAGAGTCAGTTTTTATTTATCTCATCTTATCAAATTCATTAATTTTTAAAAATCGTAGATTTTTTTTCTTATGAGGTTGATGAAAGTTTCCGCATATCAGTGCTTCCCTCCGCTTACGCATCGGTGCTCCCTCCGCTTAAGCAAGCATGATTTGACTCGTATATATTGTCTTACAGCTGCTGTCTTTTGTTTAATGTCGCTACTCAGTTCTATTATTCTTGGACTATTGGACAAAAGACGAGACCGCATTTTGAAAAAACAAAGTACTAGCCTACCTAAAGAGGAAGAAAAAATACGCCTTTCTGATGTGAAGGATTTTCCGACCACTTATTGGATGATGTCGCTCGTGTGCATGTTCTACTATGCAGTCATTTTTCCTTTTATTGGACTTGGTCAGTAAGTAAATATATATATATATATATATATATATATATATATATATATATATATATATATATATATATATATATATATATATATATATATATATATACATATATATATATATATATAATATATATATATATATATATATATATATATATATATATATATATATATATATATATATATTATATATATATATATATATATATATATATATATATATATATATATATATATATATATATATTTATATTTATATATATATATATATATATATATATATATATATATATATATATATATATATATATATATATATATATATATATATATATATATATATATATATATATATTTATATTTATATATATATATATATATATATATATATATATATATATATATTATATAATATATATATATATATATATATATATATATATATATATATATATATATATATATATATATATATATATATATATATATATATATATATATATATATATTTTTTTCAGTTCTATACATAACTTTTCCAGGATTTTTACCGATTTTTATTAACCTTTTCCCCCACTATATTCAGTTTTACTTTGCTCGTTTTATTTGCATCAGGGACGCACGCAGGGGGGCTTCCGGTCCCCCCACCCCGAAATCTCAGGATTTTTTTGTTTTCCCATAATTTTCTGATACTTGACACAGAATAAGGGATTGGAAGGATTTGCCCCCCCCAAAAAAAAAAAAAAAAAAAAAAAAAAAAAACAGATTCCTGTGCAGGTCTACGTGCCTGATCTGTATTGTTTCGTTTTCCGTATCTCTGTTTTATGCTACCATCTTCCCCTTGTGCAGTGTCCTCAACTTAAAAAAAAAAACTATGGAAATAAAAAAAATTATGTGTTTTTTTGCTGTCCTTTTTTTGGTGAAATAGGCCCACAGAAAAACGCCAGAGGCGCCAGTTTCATTTCTATTCATGTCAGTATTCAAGGTCAGCTCAGTATTAGATTAAATAAAAAAAAAACGTTTTTTTACTGAAAGTAAGGAGCAACATTAAAACTTAAAACGAACAGAAATTATTCCGTATATGAAAGAGGCTGTCCCTTCCTCAACGCCTCGCTCTTTACGCTAAAGTTGTTTTATTGTTTTAACACTGCTTATTATAACATTTTTTTTTAAATAATAACGAATAAATGGGCCTAGAGCCCAGATCACGACCCAGGAAGGTATTATTGCGAAACAAATAAGAGTTCCAATAGGGGTAGGTCCCTTTATCAGGCAGTGAAAAACAGACAGAAAAGGTTCTGGACATTTCGATCACATACATCAGTGATCATCATCAGCAGCAAAACGAAAGTATTACAATTAAAACAAACTATATTTATACGGAACAAAATAATCATTTCTTCTTTAATATTGCCCAAATATAAGATGAATTTTAATTGAAGGTGGCACAATCTTCTTCTTCTTCTAATCGCAAACGAAATGTTACTGAATTTACAGGTATAAATTTGCTTGGTCTATCATCCACATATAGTACAAAGGTATTATTAAGCTCTTGCCTCCACTCCTTCCCTACTTTTCAGACTTCAAGGATTATCAAATAGAATTGTATGATAAATTAATTAAAAAAAAAATTTCCACAAAATAAGTTTTTCAAAGAAAAGTAAAGAACTCCATTAAACAAAAAATGTGCAAAAATAAAATAAAATAATCTACCAAGCTAGAAACTACCACAAATCAGCATCGATAAGTAAATGAAACCCAAAACGAACAGAAATTACAATAAAAAACCGAGTCAAACTCAAAACGAGCAGAAATTAACATAAGTTGGGCGCAAAACCACTATGCCTTCCCAAGGCCAGAACAAAATTTGCACTTTACTAAAAAAATATAATTTTTTTTACTTTCATAACTTTAATAAATCAAATAGTTTTAACATTTTGATTGCTAAATATCAGTATATGTATATTAAACTGACAATGAACATTCATTTGTATTTTTTAGCCCTTTGAATTTCCAATCGAATGAGCCTGTTTTGAAGTTTCTACGACAACGCCTTCTATAAAAACCTTATATGCCCCCAGGGCATAAGTTAAAACCCTTGCCCTGAGGGTTTTGGGAGAGTGTCCTCCTCAAAAACGCATTTTCTATCTGGAAATAAACTACGCTGAACAAAATGGCTGTCTCAAAATTTCGATTGGATGTGTTTGGGGGAACGATTGGCGTGAAGGGGGGCAAGTTGCCCTCCAATCACTTTTGACTATTAAAAAGGGCACTAGCCACTCCAATTTCCAATCGATTGAGCCCTTTTCGAAGTTTTTACGACAACTCCTTCGATAAGAAGTGCCCGGGTATGGAGAACCAAAAAACAACACATTGTGCCCACATCGTTCTTTACTTAGGCAGCGCTAGCGCGCTGCCTATGATAAGAGAAAACAAACATTTTCAAACAAGAAAAGAAGCACGTTAATGGAGACAGAAACGACAAAGATTTTGGACATCAAACAAAGAATTTGGATATGCGATTGTATCCCTTTACATTGTTGTATTTCCCATGTGTTTCTTCGTTTTCCACTGTATTTTAAGGTCCAAGTGTCAGTTATTTTCTAGTGTTTCTCTTTGTTTTATCAATTTCCCACATGGCGCAAGTTTTTATTTCCTCAAGGGCCGGCCAGACACACGTAACTTTTTTCGGCTCCGAGCTCAGCAGCTCAGTTGGCAAACGATAGCGGTACAAAATGCCCTTTGCGCGAGATTTTCAATGCTAAACATCATGGACACCAATAGCCAACTGCAGTTTATCAATAGTTGCATGATTGATCTAAACTTAGTTCTTTGATTTTGTTGCTGAAGAGAAGGAAACGATTGAGGATTGAAACAGCTCAGGATAATTGTTATTCTCCTAAATAAAATGTCATTTTGAAAACAGATTGCAGGAATTTTTAAAAAGAGCTAGAAACCCCACAAATATGGCGTCAGTTTTGTTCTGACGTCATTTTTGAGGGTTTCCAGGCTCTTTTTGATGATCCCTAAGAAATTCGGTGCCGTTTTTGGAAATCTGTACCGAAAATTAGAAAAATTTTCAAGCTCGAATCGCTGCCTTTTTTTGCAATTTGGTGCCGATTTGGCAAATCAGTACCAAAAGAAGTTATGTGTGTAATTTCATAAAAGTAGTCGCCTTCTTTGATACGGGTAAACTGACGTGACAATTGTGACAAAGCTCTGGATGGATTTGAAAATAAAGCAGCTTTATTATTGGCAGAACGAAACGCATCCTCTGCGGAGCATATCCAATACAATTCTTTTTTTTTAAGCAAGAGCGACTAGTTTCGTTAAACCAGTTTTAGAATTATTTGAGGGCCGTTCAGCTAGTAATTAAATGACAATGAAAATATCGGAATACAAAACATTAATGGAAAACAATAAAGTATCTTGCGGGCATATTTCAAAGCATGGAGGGGGTGAGTGCCGTGAAGGCAGCAGGATTACACTAATTCTCAACTACCAGAATTTCCTTGTGACTATTTTGCGAATTAATAAAAATCTTCGTGATCAAGTGCAGGCTAGCTTATCAGTGTCAGCGTATTTTGGATGTGTTTAAGAAAAATTAATCAGCAAGTGAGAATTCTTTTCAATTTGCAACAAACATTTGTTGTTTTTTTTTTTTTTTTGTTAATTCATTCGAGATCTATGAAAATTTACCATTTAACGGTGCTGACCTTTGACCATTAATCAGAAATGATATTTCACCAGAAACCATAGGATATAGCAACGATATTTTTAACCTTTTTCGGATAGGGGGAACCGCCATTAAATAATAGCAACGTCAACACTAGGAAAATAGATCCGGGTTATCAATGGAGCACATTTTCAAATTTGGAGACATAATTCAACAAAGCAGTCACATTTGTTTCTCTCATGAGAGGACGATTCTTCCTTTTTATTTAAGAAATGCTGCATTTTCATCATTCTGCGTTAACATGAAAGGTAGTCCCTATGAATTTTGGAAAAAGGTAAACAATACGGCATTGAGTTTACAGTCCCTACCGGCATGCTGATCTCTGTTTCATGGCCCTTCAGCCAGGAATTGCAATGGTGGGTTGGGGGCCAGCCATCCTGTGCTTCCCCAGATGGCCATTTAGAGCTGGATCAACACTGGCTGAGCTTACATAGACACGCCACTGACCTCTGTTCCAAACTAAATATCCAGCGACACCAGTACTGGAACCCCTGTCCTTGCGGACGTAGGAAATCAAGTCTAAGAATTTTGAATCACTGGTAAATAATTATCTCATGGTACAGATTTTTTTTTTTTTTTTGTCTCTAACACTGATTCATTTCAATCACTTTTATAGTTTCTAGCCATTCTAGCTTTAACATAGGCTCCAATGGAGCCGTTTATTTAATAGTAAAAGTAAATTAAATTTAATTATATTTAATAAATTTTATTTTTATTTAATAAATAAAATTAAAATTAAATTAAATTAAAAAAGTAATAGTAAATTTAATAGTAAAGGGGCAAAAGACAAAATTAAATAAAAACTATAATCAGAGACAAATTTTTGCTCATTTTTGGTTTGATGGAATTTTTACTTTTCTTTGAAAAACTTATTTTGTGGAAATTGCTATTTCACTTGCTACTTCAAGCGAACAAAAGCCATATAACCCATCAAAGTCGGTTAGACTTCTTCTACTAAAAGATTAGAAGAAGAAGCTCGGAGCCGAAAAAAGTTACGTGTGTCTGGCCGGCCCTTAAAGAAAGAAAAACTTGCGCCATGTGGGAAATTGATAAAACGAAGAGAAACACTAGAAAATAACTGACACTTGGACCTTAAAATACAGTGGAAAACGAAGAAACACGTGGGAAATACAACAATGTAAAGGGATACAATCGCATGTCCAAAATCTTTGTCGTTTCTGTCTCCATTAACAAGCTTCTTTTCTTGTTTGAAATGTTTGTTTTCTCTTATTTATCATGCAATTCTATTTGATAATCCTTGAAGTCTGATAAGCAGGGAAGGAGTGGAGGCAAGAGCTTAATAATACCTTTGTATTGTATGTGGATGATAGACCAAGCAAATTTATAACTGTAAATTCAGCAACATTTCGTTCGCGATTAGAGGAAGAGAAGATTGTGCCACCTTCAATTAAAATTCATCTTATATTTGGACAATATTAAAGAAGAAATAATTATTTTGTTCCGTATAAATATAGTTTGTTTTAATTGTAATACCTTAGTTTCGCTGCTGATGATGATCACTGATGTATGTGATCGAAATGTCCAGAACCTTTTCTGTCTGTTTGTCACTGCCTTATAAAGGGACCTATCCCTATTGGAACTCTTATTTGTTTCGCAATAATACCTTACTGGGTTTTGGTCTGGGCTCTAGGCCCATTTATTCGTTATTATTTAAAAAAACGTTATAATAAGCAGTTTCCTGGTTAGTGATAAGTCAGTATTGTGTGGGGGGGGGAGGCAGGCACTAAACACGTTCTCGGCTTTAATTATGGCTGAAAACCCTTTTCTGGGAGTGAGTGATGATCCTTGAAAACTAGGTCAAAGCCTGCACCCAGTGCCCTGTGTTCAATATAAAATAAGGGAAAGTCGGAATATCTACCCAGGTATTGTGTTTTTAATTATATTTTATGCTATAAGGCCAAAAATCCAATATAAACAACTATAATTAGCCAAAGTAAAAGTTTTCTAGTACTATATAGCTTGGCTGTGGTTTCTTAGAGGGTGTTGACCTATGTTTTAAACTTTCTTTTACATAGATTCTAATATTAGCTTTTGTCGGTTTTCAGAATTTTCTTTAAAATTTTCAATTTCTGTAATTTGTCACCTTTTTGAAGTGCAGAAACGGTGATTAGATTTTGTTGGGCGATATTGGATATTGATATATAGACCAAAATATTGATACTGAAATGTATATACCGATATCTAAAAAAAATTCCCACATCCATCGGTGACCGTACAGCAGTAAAGATTCAATATAGAAAAAAGGGTACCTGTGCATTATACCCACTGTTTTATATACTGCTTGTTGGGTTAATGCTAATGAAATAAAATAAAATAGTATGAATATAGAATAGTTTAGAAACAAATTTGGGATATATATTTGCACATTAGGGGGGGGGGGGGGGGGGGTAAAGCATAGAATATATTAAACACGTGACCTAACCTAGGTACTTCCCCCCCAAAAAAAAACAACATTTTAAATATCGTATATGCAATTAAAACCCCGCTATACATCTACAGCAGTGTGTTGAATCATCCCATAAAACGGGTTTGTTCAAAGCGTCTTGAGTTTGAGATATAAAAAGAGTGGGTATAATGCACAAGTACCGAAAAAAGTATTAGACCCAGTTGCTTAAGACCTGCCACATTTCACAGCTACTGCTCCCCCCCCCCCCCACCCCCTGTCATCTGGATATGATTTCATATTTTTTTTTCCGTGGTACTTGTGTATTATACTCACTCTTTTATATACTGCTAGTTTGATTAATGCTAATGAAGATGAATATAGAATAGTTTAGAAACAAATCCTGGGCTATATATTTGCACATTAGGGGGGGGGGGGGGTTCAGAAAAAAAGACATGCCCGATTATAATGGTTGATTAACCAAATTACAATAATTACATGTTACAATTATGCGCCCAGAATGCTATTATGTCTTCGTGAATCGCTGTAAAATTATATCTACCTTCACACTTCACTTTCGTACACCACATGTGCTCGGCTAAGTAAGTTGATAAATGTTAGCGGTGAGTACCTCGGTGCCGTTTATTTTGCCATTTGGCTGAGCCCCATATTCGCTCTACTTTTTGTTTATTTGCGCCCGTTATTGGGTCGACAAAATTTTTCTTGTGATTTACTGTTTTCTCTACCGCATCTGTCCCGGTAACTGCCGCGCCTCATTTGACATATATAAAACAGTGGGTATAATGCACAAGTACCTTTTTTGAAAAGGTGGAATTTTTTGTTTAGTCTCTTTTCCGGGGTTAGCAGGTTTATCTTATCTTACAACTAATCCAGACTATTTGAAGTAGTCAAAGTTGGAACAAATTATTCATATTTTCTAACTGCAATTTTTATTGTTTAATTATAGCAAAACTGAGTGCCTCCGATCTTTCCTTTAAAAGATATGTACAGCCATTTATCCATCCGCCAATTAGGCGACTAATATTGAATTACATATTTCACACTTCAAGAACTGATGTTATTCGCAATTTAATGGAGTCTGGATCAAATGTAATTGAAATTTCATTCATATCTTTAACTGCGAATGCAGTGTGCGCTTCGCTCAAAGATATCATTTCCTCCGTTGCTGAGAGATCAGATGGGTTTAGCCTGCACATAGTCGTGTAGGTTTCAGGCTTCACTTATTAAAAGTGCCATCCCATTCATCACATCTCTGTAAACCGAGAAGGATCTAATTAAAATGGAACTCAAATTGTATTTATATATGTTTTGAAGAAAATATTTGTAGAAAAAATTACGCGTTTACTGTCACGAGTTACTCAAAGGGGTGTAATTTAGTCTTCCGTTTGATTTATTGAATAAAATAGAAAATTAATGCGTTTACAATTTCTTTGTATCTAGATCTGTTTAGACAGAAAATGCAAATAAATGTAGAAGAGAATTCAAAATCAAAGAATTGAGGGGTCTCTAAGACAAAAGATTTCGTGTCATCCATTTGACTGCCGTTTACTTTTTTTGCAAAAACAAAAGGCTCATTTACTAAAAAGAATAATATATCAGGGCCGGATCTAGGATGCGGCTAGAGGGGGGTAAGCGCATCGGGGGTGACAAACAAGCTTAAATTGTAATATTTTTGGGCAAAAATTGTAATATTTACGGTATTGATGATACGGCAGAGGGCAGCAAAGTCCACAGTTGCCCCCCCCCCCCCCATGAGAAAAATTTAACTCCGTCTCTGTAATATAAATATTGTGGCAGACATGTGTACAAGGGTTGTTTTTGGTCCATGTCATCCTCAGAATCTGGAAATTTTAACCATAATTTGTTATGTAATTATGTTTCTCATTGCGTTATAATATAATTTGCGTTTTTTTTTCTTGAAGTTATCCCTCGCCTGGGCCAAATTATTTCGTTTACATCTGCATTAGTGTATATCAATTTGTAGAATAGTTTGAGGATGAGGTAACCCCCTCATGGTGATAAGATATAGTTGTACATTGATTGCCATTAGTTCCATATGCGAGAGTTTTCAATTAAGTGGACCATATTTATATTATTAATATTAATTGTGCTAAGACATGAGCACAGACACCTTCAAAAGTATGGAGCAAGAAAAAGAGAAAAGGTACTTGTTAATTATTCAGAACACACTCAAGAATTTCGCTCTTTCAAATCTGACGAAAACCGGTTTGCCTCTGCAATCGGTTATGGCTTGCTTATTTTGAGTGAGAAGAACTACGATGTTTCTATACTTTTATTATATATTTAATATATAGAGGTAGTTAGGGTTAGGTATTTAATATAATGAGTTCTGCGCAGCCTGCTTTCCATAATTCTTTGTCGTAGTTTCCATAATTTTGTATGAAAAAATTTGGTTTGTTTGTTTCCAAGGTTTGAAAAAAATGTCTTCTTTTCAGAAAAGTTTCATCATATTTTAAATATTGTACTTGTTAACGGCTTTGTAATTTTTAGTTTTCTGAAAGGGCACGGAAACCCCCTTGCCTTATTCTATGGGCACCCTTGTCTAGGGCTAATATAGCTAAAGGACGAGAGTGAAGAGTGGGAGGAAGAGAAAGAGAGGGACAGAAACATTTGAACAAATAAAATTTTACAAAGAAGATAAAATTTGAACAATAAAAATGTCAAAGTACATTTTCTCCAGTTACTTCTGTCGTAAAAACGGAAAAAAAATACAATTAACTTGGCGGCTCGGAAATTGAGGAACTTCAGGTAAATAGAAAAAAATGGAATTCTTTTGAAATAATCAGTACGTAGTTATAAAATATAGATTTGTATCATGAATGAACAGAAATTTATTGATGCAACTGTATCCTCTATAAAAGACATAATTTGCGACTTTACATTATGTTTCTATTCAAGTTAGAATTTTTGTAGGACTATTCTCATTGTGGGGAGCTTATTACCTCCCCCCCTCCTATACATTATTCATTTTAATTTGGAAGATCGACTATTTGTGGATTTATTGTGTGTTATCGTACAATGGTCTCCCGAATCAAAAAAATACCGATATTGTCTTTGCAAAAAAAAGAAAAGAAAAATAGACGAACACATGTGGTGATCATGTGGGAGTAAGAATTCTTAACGCAACGCTTTGTATTTGCTTAATGAGATATCCTAATCAAAATTTTCTGTTGACCTTCTGACTTTCTTTTATATATCTTGGTTGATTTCCTTGGTTGATTGAAACCGTAAAATTTGAAATTTATTAAAAAGTCAAAACAACAGTATGGAACAATTTATCTACTTCTGGAAATGAGGCCACAAGTCCATAAAAATAAGGTATTTATATATGTATAAATAAGAGAAAAATCTTGCTATTTTTGCTTTTTGGTGCTTATCCTGCTATTTTTGGTCCTTATAATTGACCCTTTATAATTTTAATACGTATTTTTTCTAATTTAAACTTGTTTGAACCAGTTGTTTTCTCACCCTTACAAGCAGGGGCGTTGTTTGTTATGGGGCAAGGACGAAACTGGCCACAAGACCCCAGTTTGCTCACTCCAGCTGAAATTTAGCGACTTCAAAAATCTTGTCAACATTGAGATATGCCTAAATAACTCAAGCATCCAAAGAGACAGATCAATTTCCTTTAGTATATCTTTGCATTTATGGTACTATATGGCTCATTTGTCATTTTTGCCGTCATCTCCACTTGAATTGGGAAACTTGGCTCCAACTTTGCCCACCTTCCCCCTAGGAGTTTGACGAGATCACGGCACGACATCCCAGCCTCCCAAGTAGATATAAAGACCCTTGGATACTGAAAATTCCCTCATAAAATAACATTTTTCAAACCCTTATAGCTATACTGAATGTGTACCTTTCAACTATACTGAACAAATGGGCTCAAAATTTTGATCTGACGACTTTTGGGAAAAAGGGTGCGGGAGGGGGGCTAGATGCCCTCCAATGTTTTGGGTCACTTAAAAGGTACCCTATAACTTTCGATTTCTGTTCGAATGAGCCCTTTCACGTTATTCTAGTACCATCGGTTCGATATCATCAACCTTGGAAAAAAAAAATAAACACGCATACGGGATTTTTTTTTTTTTTACAAATTTTCACATTTTTGCAGATAGGTGTTTGAAACCCTTAGAGTATGGTTCTCTAATAACCTAAATCTGATTGTGTGATTCTCATTGAAATTTTTTTTTACTTTTAGGGGGTGTTTCTTCCTTTTTTAGAATTTGAGGCAAATTTTTTCAGGCTCGTTGCGTTTGATGGGTAACACTAAACTTAATGAATCTTATGTATTTGGAATCAGCATAATAAGCCATTTTTTTTTTATATTTTTCTATTGATATCAAATCCATTTTTTAGTGGTTCGTTTATTATTGATCCGCGTCTCTCCTTACTTAGTTCTTTACCACCAAAGCATAAACACATACTGAACAAGTACTGACAAAACCTATTCTCTCCACACAAAAAAAGTGACCCTTTGTCCGCGTCTCCGGAGACGATTCCATACCTATGCGAACCTGGCGACTAAATCACAAGTTACGTAGGTGATTATACTTGTTCCGTAAAAGCTGTATTAAATTTAATTTATTGGCTCGGAGCGATTAAGTAGTACAACATTTTCCCTCTAGAGGCGCTGAGGTACGCGGGGTCACTTTTGGAGAGTTTTGACTGTACTTGTTCAGTAGATGATTATACTTTGTTTACCACGAACTGTTTAACTCTAGAGAAAACTTTTTTTTATATATACAAACCCATTTATTTGTAGATTTTAATGCACCAGAGGTTAAATCCAGTGAACAAGCCTGCCTAGCTAAATTTGTAAAAAATCAGACTCCCAATCTCGGAGTCACAGGCTCTAGTCAGGGACACTTTATGGAGGGAGAGGGGTCAAGGCAACTTCGAATTTTTTCGGATGATCGTCACAGAAGGATGTACGCTAAGTTTTTTTTTTCTATGTCCTTCGTCCGACTGGCTTCGTCACTAGTTATATACTAATTCAGCAGAAATTTTTTACTTTGAAGTCTAAGCTGTATGCAACACAGAAGTTTATGAGAGATTGCCAAGAGTTGTTCTAGAAATTCACGATGAAATTAAGGCATTCTGAATAATTGAATTTTTTTCAATTTAAAAAAATTCCTCTTTGTTTAATGACAATTTAATTGTGAAATATGTGAATTGAGAGCATGGATTATAATCAAGAAATGAAACCAGGGATGGTATGAACCAATATGAAGCAAATCATGTACCCTGGAGCATGGGCTCATTGGATTTATCAAAGAAGCGCAAACATAGACGATTCACCAACCCTCAAAATCTCTTTCATCAGCCCTATATAAAAACATAATATATCCATAAATGATTCATCCAGTGTCTGGTTGTTTTTCTGTCCGCAGACATTGCAACTCAACAATTCAAGCAAGAATCTGAGTTTTTGGTTGAATATGGAACCATGAACCATTGAATAGGAGCTATTAAAATTCGAATTAAAAAAAAGCGAAATATACACATTACTAAATTTGCTTTTTTGTTTGCTAATAGGCTATGTTATTTAAGCTTAGTATGGAAGAATGTGCATGGGACTCATTAATACAAATTTGTATAATATAATGATATGGACATAATGATTTAATAATTTGCATAATTGAATGATTTAATGGATTAAATTTTTAGAACCTTTTTCACTGAGCAATATGGAATGGCCACCGACAAAGCAAATACAATAAATAGTTTAGTTTACCTGATATCAACGGTGGCATCCCCCTTTTTTGGTCTTATGGTTGATCGACTGGGTAGAAATGTGCTATGGGTTATCCTCTCAGTTATAGGAACTGCTGGGGCTCACGCTATACTAGGATTTGCTTATGGACAAGAAAATCAAGCTTTCGCCTATGCAGCCATGGTAAGTAAGCTATTCAAATTATTGAAATGTTGGTAAACTTAATAAAGATTAGAATAAGAGCCAAATTTAAAGTGATTATGTGAATATATTTATAATGCTAATTATTTAAAATGTTTTGCCATTTCTGCTTATTTGCCATGCAAATACTAAGTGTATATTGTTTTAATGATGTTAAAATACTCTGAACTAGTATTTTTGTAAAGCCTGCCCCCCACCCTCTTCTAGAATTTTTCTTGTTGGTGCTCTACTGCTCATGAACTGCACTAATAACAATACAATCTGTTTGTTAAATGTCTATTTTGTTGATATAAAAATGTTCCCTGTTAAGTCCGAATTTCAGCGCACAGAAAGTTCATGTAGAGAGCTAGCCAATGCCAGATGTATCTAGACCATCGCTTTAGGAACAACGGGTATCTGCAATGTAAAATAATTACTAAAGTTGCTTACTGTTATGCAGTTGAGGTCTTTTCCCATGGTTATAAAAATAGATTTTTTGTGGAAATGCAAGTATTTGGAGATGGTAGTTACGAACACGATTAAAGGGGTTTCAAGCTAGGTAAGAGTAAACACCTTGATTTGTAAATATAAGGAGTGACAAATGATATATTTTCAATATTGTTTTTGATTATTATGATATAAACCATTTCTGTACAGGTTGTAAAATACTCCTAGCAAATTGTGATGCAAAAAAGCTGAGATGAACCTCATTTGACCCATAGATGTTGGTTGGTACTTCACCATTCATATTACTCGGACTATCTGTCTTGGCTTTTTCTACAATTAGCCATGTCATGATCTGTTTTTTCTTAATAGATTTGTCTCCTCTCAGGGATACTCTCCTTTACTATTTAATAGTCAGTGAAGTTTTTCAATTCGCCCATCATCCAAGCTAGTTTGTTATATTAAACAGTGAGAACGGCTGGGAAGAAAAATATATTTTTTTTTATAAGCACCAAATTGTGTCGAAATAGATTCACATACGGCCATTCACAAGGAATGAGCAAAGAGCCTATGTTTTCATTTTTCAAATCAATATCTGTAACATAGTAGTTATTTGCTTGGGAACTGTTTTTCTTAATAGATTTGTCTCCTCTCAGGGTTACTAATTTCTTCACTTTCCAGTAACCACATTAGTATACCGCTGACACTTATCTAAAGAATAAATCTAAAAACTTTACCATAACAATTAATCCTTAAATTGGAGCAGTTAAAACTACATGTGTTTAATTTTGGGGCTTTGTGCAACCAGTTACCCATTTCCGACATCTTCCCAGCCATTTTACAGGGTACCTGTCAATCATGGGCACTCCTACGATGGCAGCAAAATTACAGAAATTCAACAGAAATATGTTTTTAAATGGTCATAACTTCAAAACCTAAATAAATTTGTAGAGGTGTTACTATGTAAAGCTTAGTAGACTGCCTTTGTTGACTTTTTACTGACCTTGATTCAAAATCATCTGCCTTGTAATCAGTCGTCACAACTTTTGATAGGGTCTTTAGAAAAAATTATTGCAACAGAGTAAAAACAGTTCTTAGCAAAAAGAAGACAAATTGACTTATGTACGCCCCAAGCTTGTATCCAGGTGGGTTTGGGGGTTTGAACCCCCCCCCCCCGAAATGTTTGTCTGACTCGTAAAAAACGTAACAAAAATGGACTTAAACAAATTTTTATGCGTTTTTTGACGTTTTTCTGTGTAACCCCCCCCCCTCCCCAACAAAAAAAATTGAGTAAAACCCCCACCGAAAAAAATCCTGGGTACGGCCTTGGTACGCCCATTGGGAATTCTATGGATAGCAACGGGAGGGGGAGACATTAAAAGACTGTAGCTGAAAATGCAACAATCTCTGCGTTTCTAGCCCCATCACATTAAGTTTGCTTCCCCGTGTCTGAAATATTGGTAGACACATAGCAGTAGATGTTCGGAGTATCAACTTCAGTTTATACCAAAGTATAATCACCTACGGAACAAGTACTGACAAAACCTATCCTCTCCACACAAAAAAGTGACCCTTTGTATGCCTATGCGAACCTGGCAACCAAAGTATAATCACCTACGGAACAAGTACGTCACTCGTCGCCTGAATCACGCTCTAGCATAATTATTGGCCGGGGCAAAGTACTTTGGCTCGGAGCGAATAAGTAGTACAACATTTTGCGTCTAGAGGTGCTGAGGTACGCGGGGTCACTTTTAGAGAGTTTTGTCAGTACTTGTTCCGTAGGTGATTATACTTTGGTTTATACTGATGACCTTAGAAGGGGGATGAAGGCAGTCATAGCCGTCTCTAAAAGAGGTTGAGTTTTATTGTTTCATATTCAATATCTTTTATTTAGCAAAAAAATATGGTACTGGTTAAGAAAGCGGTAAGCGCGCGACAATTGTACTGAAGATCAGATAGGATAATAACCGGGTAGTCTCTAATTTATAGTGATTGAACAAAGGTGTCTGTAGTATATTTGAACTTTATTTTTTGGGGGTTTAGGAGAATAAAAGGTACCTAGGTTAGGTTCCGTATTTAATATGTATTATGCATTTATATATGTATAAAGGATGAATATGTATTCATCCTTTTTCTATTTCAATTTGTGTAAGAAAACGGTATATAACCCACAAGTTTAATAACTCTAATACAAAGCTGTAGAGGGTTTTGAAAAGAACAATTTAACTTTTGATTTTTTTAATTAACTGAAAAAGACATTTGTCAATTTATTTTTTCCTACTAAAACTTGTTACCATCATTTTTATATTGGAAACTCCTGAACCTGAAGAGTTGAATATTTGAAAACGAGTATAATGAGGATGACCCTCCAGGTAATAAACGGCCAGTGTCTTCAATTTGACTGAATTGACACTGCAAGTGAATGTTTCAGTGTATTATGCCAATAGGAATGTTCTGTGAAATTAGGTTACGGTCAAAGATTTTCGACCATTGTAATGATTCTTAACACGATAAATTTGATTTTTCTTTTTTACGACAATCTGTATTAAAATTTCACGCAAAAGTATACACCTTAATTAAACATCAGGACAAAGAAGCCTAAAATGAGTCACAAATTAAAAAAAAACATACTTGCTTGTAATCATTTGTAACGTCCTTTTTTAATCTTTTTTTGGTACTTGTTTAGAATCCGGTAAGCACGCGAGAAGAGAAGTTTCGTTAATGCTAATGAAATAAAACAAAATAGGATGAAAATATAATAGTTTATGAACAAATTCAGGCTATATATTTGCATATTAGGGGAGGGTGGGGGTAAAGCATAATTTATATTAAATACGTAACCTAACCTAGGTACCTTTTTTTGCCCCTTCAACCACTAAAAACTAAAATTTAAATCTTTGTCACGGAGTGAGCAATACCTCACAAGGCAGCGAAAGCCTGTTTTTCATAAAGCATCTTTGGGATTTCGATGCGGTCTTTCTCGTGTGCTTACCGGATTCTAAACAAGTACCCTTTTTTAGACAACTAAACAGGAACTTTTTTTCAATAAATGATCGTTTAACAAATGTGACGTATGTTTATTTAAACAAATAATATTCACAACAGATTGTTTCATAAAACATTCTTCTAAAAGAATGGTACATGATCAACGGTGTCAACAGGATTGGATCCAGAATTCCGGATGCCCTCGGACCAGTAGAAGACTTAAGAATTACCCAGATTTTCAATTCGCATGACTAATAATGCTCTCTATAAACCAAAAATGCTGTAGTAAAATTATTATTAAAAATTAATTGCACAAAATTACTGCTGATCGAAAAATTTTGATCAGTGCTAATGTTGACAATTAGTTTATTCAAAATTTTAATTAAAATCCAAAATAAGTGTATTCTTTATTGCCATTGTTTTATCAATTATTCTTACGTTCTTTCTTCAATTTTTTTATTTATTTTACTCCTCCCTAAATATAACCAGGATGCATATAGTGTTTTTAGAGTCAGTTCGAGATATCCCTCAGGATTCATTGAAGTTTCACATTGACTCCCTTACTGTTTTCGGACGCAACCGTTTCCCCTTTTCCCAATGATAAATCTTGTGTGTAAAGAATTGATAAATTGAATAACTCATGAATTGTCAAATAATTTGCCAAAGTAAGTGTATTCTTTCTTGTCAATATTTTATCAATTATCCTCACGTCGCGATTTTCTTTAATTAATTTTTTTAAGTTACTCTTCCCTCCGCTTGACTAAAGGCTAATGCCGAGAGCGGAACAAAATTATTCATATGTGTTCACTTTTTTCGCGATTTCGTCTTTTAAAGTCAGGTGACGACTGAAAACCCTGCTATTCAAATTTGGCAGAGTCAACTAAAGGACCGCCTCCTGAACCCGTTGGTAGTCACCAAAGGATAGCCGTCTATATTTCTTCACAGTATGTTCTCTTCTGCATAGCTAATTTGTGGCAATCGTATTGTCCAGCCCTAACGCTTGCATGTCAAATAGCATATTAACACAAATAGCAGTCACAGTAGTCAGTCACCAAAGTCCATTTGTAATGACTTGTTTCCGCTGCGTTCGAGGGCATCACGTTTGTCGTTTGACCCTATTTGGATTACTAAAAAACGACATTTCTCGGAGGCGATAATTCTCTATTCATAAATCGATTCCTATGTTCCTAACCATTATTTTATTATATCTCAAAATATTGGGATTGACCTACATTTTTCGTTCCCTTACAGTCTTTGTACAGTCGTCCAAGCAAGAATCGACTCCTCGATTCTTGACTCCTCGATTCTTGACTCCTTCTGGAAAATACCCAGACTTCTTACTCCTTCTGGAAAATACCCAGACTTCTGACTCCTTCTGAAAAATACCCAGACTTCTGACTCCTTCTGGAAAATACCCAGACTTCGTACTCCTTCTGGAAAATTCCCAGACTTCTTACTCCTTCTGGAAAATACCCAGACTTCTGACTCCTTCTGAAAAATACCCAGACTTCTTACTCCTTCTGGAAAATACCCAGACTTCGTACTCCTTCTAGAAAATACCCAGAATTCTTACTCCTTCTGGAAAATATCCAGGCTTCTGACTCTTTCTGGAAAATACCCGGACTTCTGACTCCTTCTGGACAATACTCAACGTTTCTTCCTCAACTTTTCGAAGCACCGCTTTTCATAGCCGTACTAGAAAACTTTCGTTACCATGACTTCTAGCTTACGGATTTAGTTCTAAAAGTCATCTTCTACTATTATAAACTGTTTCAAATGTGAAAAAAAAACACCCAATGTCTTAGTTATTCTACGATTTGTCTTCACTGCACCCACCTTCCTTACTAATAATGCTACCTAGGACAGCGAAGTTGTTTATTCTGCCAATTGTCTTTGTAACACCAACTCCTCGTCCTCATTTATTTTTAGTATAAGTAACTTAATATTCTTATCTTGGAATTTGATAGTTTATCTCGCATCCTGAACCCTCAACACCTCCAAAGATTTATTCTTTTTCCTAACAGTTTTACCTTGGACATTCAAGTCAACTCTGTTGAAGATAAACATAAACAGGGATTAAACCCAGCCCTGTTTAACCAGGTCAGGAGTTTGCGTCATGGTGTTGCTTGTTGTTTGGTTTGGAACGGGGTTACTGGTGTGACTCTGCAAGCTCAGCCAGAGCCGACCCAGCTGTAAATGGGTACCTGAAGAAATCAGGGGGAAAACATGGGAAGTGTTGGATGATTTGTCTTCAAACACGCATTGCACTCCTGGCCGACGGCATCGAATCGAAAGATCAGTACCTGCGCAACGCAGACATTGATCATCCTGCGGATTTTTATTTTTTTATTTCAGTTTAACCTCTGAGTCGAAACCGTATCGTTTACTCTCCTCGCTTCCTACCTTTACCGCACATTATTATTCTCCTACATAGGCCTAATTTTATTACCGTGTTGATCTGGTATACCATATGGAAAAATGGACCTCTGCTAAAGCTTTTCTGTCTCATAAATCAGTTGCCTATTCATAATCTGTAAAGTTTCGTTCTAAAGGGTTGTTATTGTTTTGGGTATGACAATATGGAAATATCAGTATAATCGTTATTATATATTTAGATTATTACTATAACAGATGATGGTTAATTGTCACCTTGTGTAAACAAATGATTTAAAATGGAATTTTATTTGAGTTTTCACCAATTATTTCTTTGCTTTATTCCAGGTGTTAATGGGAGTCTCATATTCTATGTTGGCTAGTGCACTGTGGCCTATGGTAGCTTTGGTGGTTCCTGAGTACCAGCTTGGTACAGCCTATGGTCTTATGCAGGCCATTCAAAATCTAGGAATGGCATTACTGACCATGGTTTGTGGCCTTATTGTGGACAAAGAAGGCTATCAAGCCATGGAAATATTTTTCTTAGGAATGTTGGTTGGTAAGAAGAAGCTGCTCTAATATTTGAAAGAGTAACAATGGAAAAATATTAAAATATATATATATATATATATATATAAATTACAAACATTATAGAGCCCGCCCCTCCACTTTTCTTGCCAGGCTCAGTAGCTATAAAATATAAACAAATCAGCTTAAACACTTAATAGTTGTGGTCAGGTAAACGCGTCAAATGCAGTAAGAAATGGTCAATACTTTGGGTAATTTGCGTAGACTTTCAGTTAAAACTGAAACAGTAGCTCAACTAAGAAATAAAATGGCAGAAAATCAATGATTATTTGGAATTATTTTTACAAAGTTAAATTTAGCTATTGAAAAACAGTACTATCAGCAGGTATGTCTGGTGTATATCCAGGTTGTATTGAGGGAAGGGCATATCGCAAGTCTGCATATTAATTTGTCAATTTACCAAACTTTTTTGTTTTAAGGGCGTTTTTTGTAGAAGCTTTTAATTCGATATAACAAATTTATTGCTACTACTACTACTACTCACAACTCACGCTCCTCCTCCATCTTAATCTATTCAAGCCTACGTCTTTACACCCTCCCAGGAAGTTCCATTTCCTTTAAGTCTTGCTTTATGACATCCTACTATCCCAACTGCGGAAGGCCTGCTTTCCGTTTAGCCCTAGGCGGTTGGCCGAAAAGGGCAATCTTTGGCAATATGGCATCCTTCACTGCAGAACGTCTTCTAGCCATCTCAACTTTCCCTCATTAAAACCCTAGAAAGCGGGATTGAACCACACTTTACGTACAGCCTACTGTTTGAAATAAGGTCAGTCAGCTGGGTATCGAAAACAATCCGCAGGCAATTTCTCTGGAAAGTTTTTGTTATTAAGTATTGCGTTCTCTGAGCTAAAACTTTCAAAGGTTTTTTTTTTTAATATTTCTGATGTTGCAACTACTGCTACAGTTTTCTCAAGTTTTCTGATTTTTGTTCAAGCTAAATTAAAAGGAAATGCACTTGGGTTTGTTTTGGTACATTGTTCTTAGCCTTTCCAGGATTTTGATAAAAATTGTTTTGGCGAAGGTGATCCTCAGATCGTTGTATAGCAGTAATTTAATATTTGTGTATACTTTACAAACCAGCAAAAAATTTAAAGGGAGGGGGAGGGAAATGAGGGCCACTAAGCCTCAAGAAAGGTTTTTTCGAGTCAAATGTCACTTTTTATTTCCAGAGATTACAGAGTTTGCACTTTTGGTCCTCTAGTGGGATCTAAAGCTTCTTACTCAATTATATGTGTAAACCTGACTCAAATTAAAAATTGATTAAAGGCTTCTTCACACGATTTTCAAGCCACGTCGAATACTACAGTGAAAATAAATCTTGGATTTGTTAAGAAATGACTCAAGAAAAAAAACTAAACATCGTTTTTAGGTAATCTTGTAGATATCTGTATTTTGGACCAAACTCATTTCGTTAATTATTTCTTTCATGTTCACCATAGTACATTCACATTGGATGTTATTAGATGCTTTTTTCTCCACCCTTATAACGAGTAACCATCAAAGAGAGCATTGAAATGACTTGTTAAAAATACGAGGAAGCGGTTAACAACAGCAAAGTATTCAAAAATATGGATCGTGCACACTACTGTTCAGCAAAACAAGCAATTTGTTGTATATATACACAAGCATGTTGTATAACACAAAGAATTTGTTTAGCAAGCTGTTTTAGCGACTGTTTCCTACTTTTCCACAATTATAATCGAAACAATTTAGTGTAATTCACTTGATTCCGGTAACTTCCATGTAAAAATGTAGTTTCACGGTGAATTGCTTATTTTAATCTTGATCAGTGGCCTGTAGCCCCGAAGTAGTAAGAGATCCAAACTAAAAAAATTTACGGGTTACGGTAATCGTGAAACAGGACAAAAAAGCTCCAATAAAGTTTGTAAAATTTCCAGTCGTTTTTCCAAAAAAAAAAAAAATCTCTTTCGTGTTGCATATAATGTGAAAACAGAATTGTCCTCGGTAAAGTAAACTCTTTTAGAACAATTTTATGTCCAACTCCTGCAAAACATGAAATTGTCTCTTTGAGAACAGAAGAAAAATTCCTGTATCTCTTTGAAATTTCTTGAAAATAATTCTGGAAAAGCTGATTCCGAACGCTAAATTCCAAATTTTTGGGTTGTTTAGGAAATTTTCGATTTAATGCGCCTTGTATTTTAGTAGAGAGTAGTACCATGAAAAATACATAAAATGAGATGAACTGTCTTATATGCGAAATTACTTCGTTCACATAGAAATAATTTTCAAAGCTGTAATGACATACAATTTTTGTAGATATCCTTATGCTATTTTTTTTTCTAGACGAGTTAGGATTTTCTTCCCAACACGGATTGATATATCTTCATTGTTTAAGAATTTTCGACATTGGTTTTCCAAAACTGGAATTTTCTCTTTGGCTTTTTCTTTTTTGAAGTCTTGATCTTGCGAACTCCCTACATTTTGTCGAGGTGAAATATCCGTGCTTCGAAGCCAAAGTCTTTAGAAATCTAATGGCCGTGAATGCTGTTCGAACTTCATATTTTTCTCCTAGAGAGCCTTAGAAATATTTCTGTATGTTTCATAGATGTTTGGGAATAATACCGTAATCCTGATTACGACACACGATTGTCCCGATTTTTTTGTATTTCTTTCCAAGATTTTCGATTTTTATGATTATTATACTTTAAGTCTTTACGCTACGCCGAGAAATAATTTCTAAAGTTGTCGATCACGTATCAATTTCCTTGACATCCCTGAGGCAACGCCTTTTCTAGACAAGGTAGAATCTTTTGTCCAAGGTAGATAGACAGATATTGATCTTTGAAAACTTCTCCAGAAATAAAATTTCTTCTGTTACTTTTCCTTTTTGAAGTTTTGATTTTGGGAATTCCCTACATTTTGTCTAAGTAAAATGTCCAAGCTCCAAATCTTTATTTTACCTCTTCAATATTCTCTCTTCAAATTAATTTTCTCTCATCAATTTTGGGAAATAAAAACGGACATACTGATTTCGAAACTGAAGTTCTCATATTTTTATTTTTTTTTCAAAATTTTTGATTTGATTTTTACTGTATTTTAGACGTCTAATGCCATAGAGTAAGCGAGAAGACATGCACTATTGTATATAAAAAAATGAAGTTAACACTAAGAATCGTATGCTTATTCTACTAAGAAATAAAAGTTTACATAAACAACTATTACATGGACTTTTGTATAACATACACGGAAACAATGCCTTTACATGAAAAAAAACAGGGTTCTACCATTACTCGGTAGACACAGATCTTATTACAAAAGTTCTGTAATCACACCCCTCCTCTCAAATAACATTTTACAATAATCCCAAGGTATCTGAAAAATGGGAAACGGGAGCATATGCATTTATTTTCCGTGGCCCATAGGTTGCAGTTGCTGCAACACTCAACGGAACCTGGGCACCAGAGATCTAGTTCTTCTTCTGTAGTTATATTGCTACTATTTTGATAATTTCATTTCTATAGCTTTTTCCTAATAAGTCTTTGGGAATTTTCGGCGTTTCAGCTTTTTTTTCTTTTGTTTTTGCTTTAAAATTACACTCCTTATTTTTCACAATTGACTTTTATCTTATAATTTAATTTATCCCCAGAATCTGTTTTCATTGTACTGTAATACTGTATATTGTTTTTTTTTACGTCTGATCTTACTGCTATATTTCTACTATTACTGCTATATTGCGATCTTCCTTTATATTGCTAATATTTTGATCATTTTATTTCTATAGCTCTTCCTCAATAAGTCTTTAAGCTTTTTCTTCATTTAAGTTTTTTTTATGCTTTAAAATTACTCTTCTTGTTTTTAACAATTGACCTTTATCACATAATTTTCATTTATCCCAAAGACTGTTTTTGTACTTTAACTGTACACCGAGTTGTCTTACGTCTTACGTTTCATCGTTAACTAATTTCCTAGCCTTGAAAACATCTGAAAATATTACTAAAAACCCAGATATGCTGTGGAGCATACTTTCATCCGTAATTATATACAATAAAAAGAAAAGAAATCTTTTGCAAAATTTTGCGTAAATCTGGGTTTTAGGCTAATCTATTTGCAATAATTACAGTTATAAACTCACATTTCATTCGATCATGGAAAAAATGGCAAGAAAGAGACGTAAATTTATTTTTCATGCTAATTTTCATAGTGATATAGTGATGATTTTAGTGATAATTTAGTGATTTTAGTGATACTTTTGCTCCACCCAATAAATACAAACAACAGGGAATTTTTTCTTAAGACAGTTAAAACTTTATATAAATGAATATATCGACCCTATATCCAAAGGCCGTCCTCAGCAAAAAATATAAAAGAAACTCACATTAAAATACGACCATTAAAACTAAAATCTTTTTAAAAGTGTTCGAATTTAATGGTTTTAATGGTTGTATTTTAATATGAGTTTCTTTTATATTTTCGTTTGTTTTGCCGAAGACGGCCTTGGATATAAGTTCGAAATATTCATTTAACGTAAAGTTTCCATTATCTTAAGAAAAAATTCCTTTTTGTTTCTACTTGTTGCTTGTATTTATGTCTGACCGCTTTGAAGGCAAACTGGACTTTATTTTTTGCTCAGGAATATCTTATTTTCTACTTTAAAACACACTAACTCTGTTTTCTGATTCAGTTTTTCTTTTCAGTTACTCTTATTTTGTGCCTCATAATTTGGATACTAGATTATCAGAAAGGGGGTCACCTGAACATGTCCACCAAACAAAGGGAAGAATATGAAGACGCTTTGCTTGGAAAAAGCGATACAGATATGATTAATGACATTACTGAAAGTGATATTACTCCATATGACCTCTTACAGCCTCGGACACACTCGGATATAAGAAACCGATACCTGGCCCGTCTAGGAGCCGTAAGTTCCTGTTGTTCTTTTTTCTTCTTCTGCTTTTCCATATTGAATCAAGGACGTCATTTGGATGGGATCATACTAGGCATAACTAGGCTGTCAATAAAGTAATAATTCCTTTCCCGTAACGAAAGGATATTCTGATGAAAATAAATTATTTTTGATCATATAATTCCAATTTAAAGAATGTTTACTTTTCATCTTCAAAAATATTTTTACGCCCTCCTGTTATCCTTCTCCAAAATATTATAGGTCTCTGAAAAACTTTTTAGAATTAAAAGAGCTGCAACCCTCTATACACTTTTATTTATTGTCCTAATGCCCATACCTCTCACCTAAGTATATTCAACCTTACCTAATGATTATCAATTATTTCCAAGAAATGTCCATTTCTTGGAATTTTAGATACCTGTTTTGATGTGAATAGTCGGAGAGCTCGACAAATATGCCTCTGGGAATGTCTTCAGCGCCTAAGTTCAAGCTGCCTTTTCTCATTTCGGTAAATTTGTTTTTTAAAAACGATTTTTACAATTAGGCCTAATGGAGGGCAAATGTGTGGTTTTTGTAAACTAATCAGGATGAAATAAAATGCTTTAGGTCGACAAAGAAAAAAAATTACCCCAATAGACAATATCCATGAATTACATCAATTAACTACTTTAATTGTCCTTATGTTCAGATACAATTGTCTCTTCTATAATCGTTGCTGCTGTTTAGATTAAAAATGTAAACAGTGGTTTACATAGTGTATAAGTTATATGCAATACGCGAGCATGTAAAGAGCCTCTAGGCATTTAAAAAGAAGAGTGTCTGTTACGAGAAGCATCCTCAATCACACACACGGTGTTTTTGGATATCAGTGTTTTCACTTCTACGGATTTATATGTAGATCTATAATTTTAGTCCCTTCAATGAAAAAAAAGAAAAAAAACACATTAACAGAACAATGTTAAAGATAGTAGTGTTTCCACTTTTACGGGTTTACCTGTAGATCTAAAGACTTTTAGTCTCTTCGACAAAAAAAAAAAAAAAAAAAAAAAAAAAAAAAAAAAAAAAAAAAAAAAAAAAAAAAAAAAAAAAAAAAATCAGCAGAATATACGAAAACTATACGAGAAAAACTACTGGTAATTTTTGAAGAATATTCAAACTTGAGACAAAATAATCTTTCGAAGAGCTTTCGTTTCATTTGTGAATTAAGGGCCAGTCACATGAAGCTGAAATCCACGTTGATTGGATGAAAAACTCTGTTTTTCTGCGCAGATTTGCTAGTCAGTGGAGGTTTGACATCAGGACCATCAATATTAAACCCTGCAATAATAATAAAGTTAGAAAAGCGAATGCAAGTTGTATTAGGGGGATAAATACACAGACGGGAGAAATAATTGAAATTATATAAAAATAATGTATCTGAACTCACAAAATAAAGCTATGACACAGCAAATATTATTAAAATTCAAGTTTTCTGCCGAAACCGTGCTTGCTTCATTCGCACATGTTTATTCTAATATGAACGCATATTTTAGCTCGCTGTTACTGGTCCTTAACGATTAACGTTACATTTATTTTATTTTTTTGAGGGGGGCTGGGGGACTTGATCTTGTGAAAGTTGAAAGAGTTTGAAGTGACTAAAAATTTGAACCTGAAGACGGCATGTTTCAACTATTTGCTCTGATTAAAAGCTATCCATAGTTCAAAGGTTTTCGTCAGTATAATCTCTTCAAAAAATGAAAAATTTAGTTTTTCATTTGATAATAGTGCACTCAATTTGGTAATGGTGCAGATAAGGTGTAACGCACAAGAAACTAAATCTTCTTCACAGTTTTGTTCGCTGCTCCTATTTTCATTACCGTAAGTTTGGAAAATCAAAGTTTAACACAAAGAAAAAAGGTTGAAGTCTGGGTTTTAGGAGTAGTATTTGGGTTGTAGAAGTGTCTGGTAAAAGCTACGTTTCTAGATTTGAAATATTTTGCTTATTTTGGTCTTTCTTCTTCCTATTTTTTACCACGTTTTCTTTCGGCCACATTGCCTCTCACCATTCAAAATTAGAACAGAATCTTCGTCGTTTTTTTTTTTCGCTCTGTGATAAAGTCTCCGCAGTAAGATAACTGCACTCAGCAGTAAAAAATGCTGCTAATTGCTGCAGTAACAAATGCTGCTAGTGTTTTTGCAAACAACGTACTTTTGCTCTTTCCTTACTCTTGTGTTGTGTTCATTTTATCTTTAGTCCCAGCAAAGGCAGATATAGAGCTAAATCTTGGGGGGGGGGCAATGTGACAAGGGCGCCAATAATCACCAAATTGACAAGTTTAATTAGATAAAAGTAAAAAAAGAAAAACAAATTTGAAAGATGGTGCCAGAAAAATCTTTGGGGGGGTGGGCAGGTTCCCCTCCCCTCTGGATTCACCCCTGAATCCCACGAAGAGGTTATTTCCAGTATTACGATCATATTTTTTTTTAATAAATACGCATGTGTTTTTTGTTGTTTTTTTTTTTTTTGCTTTTGCTCCCCAGTATGAGAAAAAATAAGCGTAATTCGCAACCTAGTAAAATATCAGATGATAAAAAACCTGGTAAGCGATTATCTTTAAAAAAAAAAAAAAAAACAACATCAATTAAAATGAACTGAGATTTGGCACCTTGAATTGTCATTCTTTTCTAGTCTCTTTTATACTAGTGGTTGTTTTTATGCTTTGTTTTTATTTTCTGTTTCTGCACCAAAGACGGCCCAGGCAGAGGTCTCAGTCAAAATATTGGCACTGTTTCTTTTCATTTTCATTGGCTGGAACTATCGTCGTTATTTCTTCTTTGCGCATTACTTTTTCTCATCTTGTCATGCTTAGCCAGAGTGGTCTCAGAAGTTATTCAGAAAAGCTGCCGAAATTTTCTGTTGAATATGAAGAACCATCAACGTACTTCCTAAGGAAAACTTTTTTGGTATTACAGAGAGGAAGTGGAAACACTGTTTGAAAGAAACCAAGAGGAAAACTTTGCTGGTGGTATGGAAGCAAAGGTCCAAGGAAATCGCCCAAACACATCGCTCCTGTCTGTAGTCAGGGGCGTCCTTAGGGGGGGGGGGGGCGGGGAGGGGCGCGCCGTCCCCTCCTCCAAATTTTTTGGCATTCGGTAAAGTTTTCGCTGAAGGCGAAAATGTTGGCATAAATTTTGCAAAATTGGCCGAAATTTAGCAAAATTCTTGATTTCTGCAGAAAATTCGGCGTAAATCAGGTAGTGATTCGGTAAAATTTACGAAGATCGCCCCTCCCACTTCTTTCTGTTTCAATGCACTTTGCACTCTGCACTCCTTCCCACTTGTACTCCTTCCCACTTGTTTCAATGCACTTTGATGGAAACAGTCGGAAACTCCTCCCACTTCTTTCTGCCTTAGCTTGTTTAGCCTGTTTCTGCATACTCGCACCCCTGTCCGGGTTTTTATAATGGGTGAGATAGAGAATGATCATACTGGATAATATATGAACTGTGGTCATCAATAATCCCTGATTCTAATTCGGAGTCAAATTAAAATGAAGTGAGGCATAATAAGTCGCAGCCCCATAGAAAGTTGATAAAATTCTTTTTATAGAATTTGCAGTTATTGTACCTCCTAGAATTTGATTCCGGTTATGAGATAATTTGAAAGCATCTCCGTAAAAATCAAAACAAAAAGAAGAAGAAGATAATTTTTACCCTCCTATAGTGGTGCAGTAGGATTAATACCAGGTTGGTAATTTGGGAGCCAGAGTTCAAACTCAACTCCACCAACACCCTGCAAGACTTGGACCCTTGATTCCGGTGATGAGATGATTTGAAAGCGTCTCCACATTAACCCAAACAAAAAGAAGAAAAAGAGAATATTGAGCTTCGAATTTAATTCTGCTCATAAGATATGCAAACGTGTCTCCATACCAATCCAACCAAGAAGAAGAAGAAAATCTTGAGACTATTATATTTTCTCATTCTTCTTCCAAAATAATTCACATCTTCCGGAGCAGTTTCAACTTCAAAAGATTTTTTTTTAATTGCAACCCTAAATAGGACATTCCTCTTCCAGACCGCAAGTAATGACGATTAAACACAGAGAAATATCATGAAGCCCCGCTTCTTATCATCATGTGAAAAAAGGAGACACATGCCCATGCGAAAAAGTAATTTTCCTTGTAGCTCAAGAGTTAAATTCTCCTAAATTTGTTTTAGCAATTAACTTTCATAGGCAGCGCGCTAGCGCTGCCTAAGTAAAGAACGATGTGGGCACAATGTGTTTTTTTTTTCCTCCATACCCAGGCACTTCGTATCGAAGGAGTTGTCGTAGAAACTTCGAAAAGGGTTCAGCCGATTGGAAAGTGGAGTGGCTAGTGCCCTTTTTAATAGTTGAAAGTGATTGGAGGGCAACTAGCCCCCCCCCCCACGCCCATCATTCCCCTAAACACATCCAATCAAAATTTTGAGATAGCCATTTCGTTCAGCGCAGTTGATTTTCAGATAGAAAATATGTTTTTGAGGAGGACACTCCCCCACAACCCTCGCAGTAAGGGTTTTAATTTATGCCCTGAGGGCATATAAGAACGATGTTGGCACAATGTACTATTTATTATTTTTTCCTGTAGAGCAGGGCACTTCATATGGAAGGGGTCGTCGTAGAAAATTCAAAAGGGCTCATTCGATTGGAAATTGAGAGTTCTACTGCCCTTTTTAATAGTCGAAAGTGATTGGAGGGCAACTAGCCCCCCCCCTCCCCACGTCCATCATTCCCCCAAACACATCAACATTTTGAGATAGCCATTTTATTCAGCGTAGTTGATTTCCAGATATAAAATATGTTTTTGAGGAGGACAATCCCCCACAACCCTCAGGACCCAAGTTATGCCCTGGGGGCATATAAGATTTTATAGAAGGCGTTGTCGTAGAAACTTCAAAACAGGCACATTCGATTGGAAATTCAATGGACTAGTGCCCTTTTTAATAGTCGAAAGTGATTGGAGGGCAACTAACCCCCCCCCCATGCCCATCATTCCCCCAAACACATCCAATCAAAATTTTGAGATAGCAATTTGGTTTAGCGTAGTTGATTTCCAGATAGAAAATATGCTTTTGAGGAGGACACTCCCCCAAAACCCTCAGGGCAAGGGTTTTAAGTTATGCCCTGGGGGCATATAAGGTTTTTATAGAAGGCGTTGTCGTAGACTTCAAAAAAGGCTCATTCGATTGGAAATTCAAAGGGCTAGTGCCCTTTTTAATAGTCGAAAGTGATTGGAGGGCATATAGCCCCACCCTCCACGCCCCTAATTCCCCAAACACATCCAATCAAAATTTTGAGATAGTCATTTTGTTCAGCGTAGTTGATTTCCAGATAGAAAATATGTTTTTGAGGACGACACTCCCCCACAACCCTCAGGGCATGGGTTTTAAGTTATGCCCTGGGGGCATATAAGGTTTTTAAAGAAGGCGTTGTCGTAGAAACTTCAAAAAAAGCTCATTCGATTGGAAATTCAAAGGGCTAGTGCCCGTTTTAATAGTCGAAAGTGATTGGAGGGCAACTAGACCCCCCCCCCGCCCATCATTCCTCCAAACACATCCAATCAAAATTTTGAGAGTGTCATTTTGTTCAGCGTAGTTGATTTCCAGATAGAAAATATGTTTTTGAGGACGACACTCTCCCACAGTCCTCAGGGCAAGGGTTTTAAGTTACGCCCTGGGGGCATATGAGGTTTTTTAGGCGTTGGCGTTAAAGAAGGCGTTGTCGTAGAAACCTCAAAAAAAGCTCATTCGATTGGAAATTCAAAGGGCTAGTGCCATTTTTAATAGTCGAAAGTGATTGGAGGGCAACTAGCCCCCCATGCCAATCATTCCCCCGAAAACATCCAATAAAAATTTTGTGATAGCCATTTTGTTCAACGTAGTTCATTTCCAGATAGAAAATATATTTTTGAGGAGGACACTCCCCCACAACCCTCGGGGCAAGGATTATAAGTTATACCCTGGGGGCATTTAAGGTTTTTTATTGAAATTTTTGTCGTAGAAACTTGAAAAAGACCTCATTCGATTTAAGATTCAAAGGGATAGCACTCTTTTTAATAGTCAAAAGTTATTTGAGGGCATCTAACCCCCCTCTCACGCCCACCTTTTCCCCAAACACATCCAATCAAAATTTTTAGATAGCCATTTTATTCAACGTAGTTGAAAGTTTTGGAAATGAAATCTTTAAGGATGACAACCCCTCCCCCCACAGCCCTCAGGGCAAGTGTTGTAAGTTATGCCCTGGGGGCATATAAAGTTTTTATTGAAAGCGTTGTCGTAGAAACTTCAAAAGGGCTCATTCAATTGGAAATTGAAAGGGCTAGTGCCTTTTTTAACAGTTGAAATTGATTGGATAGCGACTAACGCCCTTCTCACGCCCACCATTTTCCCAAACACATCCAATCAAAATTTTGTAATGTCAATTTTGTTCAACGTAGTTGAACGTTCTAGAAATTAGGTCTTTTAGGATGATAAACCCCTCAGAGCCCTCAGTGCAAGGGCTATAAGTTATGCCCTGGGGGCATATAAGGTTTATATAGAAAGTTGTTGTATAAATCATAGGCAGCGCGATGATCGCGCTGCCTAAGTAAAGAACGGGGACACTCGAGAACGAGACAAGAAACGGGGACTAAGTAAAGAGGAGGACACTCCCCCACAACCCTGAGGGAAAGGGTTTTAAGTTATGCCCGGGGGGCATATAAGAACGATGTTGGCACAGTGTATTGTTTATTAATTTTTTCTTTAAAGCAGGGCACTTCGTATCGAAGAAGTTGTCGTAGAAACTTGGAAAAGGGCTCATTCAATTGGAAGTTTGAGTGGCTTGTGCCCTTTTTAATAGTCGAAAGTGATTGGAAGGCAACTAACACCCCTTCCACGCCCACTATTTCCCGAAACACATCCAGTCAAAACATTGTGATAGCCATTTTGTTCAGCGTAGTTGATTTCCAGATAGTAATTATGTTTTTTAGGACAGTCCCCCACAGTCCTTAGGGCAAGGGTTGCAAGTTATGCCCTGGGGGCATATACGGTTTTTTATAAAAGCCGTTGTCGTAGAAACTTCAAAAAAGGCTCATTCGATTGGGAATTCAAAGGGCTAGTGCCCTTTTTAATAGTCGAAAGTGATTGGAGGGCAACTAACCCGCATCTCACGCCCACCTTTTCCCCAAACACATCGAATCAAAATTTTGAAATAGCCATTTTATTCAACGTAGTTTTAAGTTCTGGAAATAAGATCTTTAAGGATGAAACCCCCCCTCCCCACAGCCCTCAAGGCAAGGGTTGTAAATTATGCCCAGGGGGCATATAAGGTTTTTGTATAACGCGTTGTCGTAGAAACTTCAAAAAGGGCTCATTCGATTGGAAATGGAAATGGCTGGTGCCCTTTTTAATAGTCAAAGTGATTGGAAAGCAACTCATAGGGGCGCAAAACCCCCTATGCCTTCCCAAGGCCAGAACAAAATTTGCACTTTACTGAAAAAATACAAATGAATGCGCATTGTCAGTTTAATGTACATATACTGAAATTTAGTAATCAAAATGTTAATATTATTGGATTTATTGAAGTTATAAAAGTAAAAACATTTATATTTTTTCATTAAAGTGCAAATTTTGTTCTGGCCTTGGAAGGCATAGGGGTTTTGCGCCCAACTTGTGTTAATGTCTGCTCGTTTTGAGTTTGATTCGGTTAATTATTGTATTTTCTGTTCCTTTTGGGTTTCATTTATTTATCGATGCTGATACGTGGTAGTTTCACGCTTGGTAGATTATTTGATTTGATTTTTGCTCATTTTTGTTTAACGGAGTTCTTTACTTTTCTTTGAAAAACTTATTTTGTGGAAAACGTTTTTTTAATTAATTACCATTAAGATTAGTCGACCTAGTAGTTACTATCCCTGAATCAGCTTCAAATGACAGTTATTCCTCACTTGGCAGTTTTTTAGTCACTTGGCTATAGTATACAAGGTTACTATGGACTAAAGTTCGTTATTTACTAGGCTGCAACGGATTCTACAATCATGATCACTCGACGTGGAAGGCACTCCTTGCCTTGTAATTTCGTGAAAAAAAAATTTAAGTAAAAAGATTCGTGGATAAGAGATTGAACGATTATGATTAATGGCTAATCAAAATTATATACTAATAAAAAGACAAATGAAAATAATTAAGAATAATCTTGATTCTCAGCTTTCCCCCACCCCCATGAACTTGTAAATAAGTTCTTAGACCATGCTGGCTAGATGTGATGCAAGAAAACTCATGAAACAAATAAACGAGGATATTTTTCAGGCTCTGAAAGGCAGAAATTAAAACCAATAATTTGACCGAGACACCGGCAACAGCTATGTATGCAGGATATGGGGAGCCTCCCCTTCCGAAATCCTGCATTTTCTTCAGTTTCTGTGCACTTTATTAAAATTTGAAATAAAAACGATTCTGTTATTATTGACCACCGATTTTGACCTCCCCCCCCCCAAAAAAAAATAGAATGGCGTACGCAGGATTGTCATTTTGGGAGGTGGGGGTAATTTTTTTCCTCTATATTCCCTGGCCCCTAGATTTTGAAAAGCACCTCGTCGGGTGTGTTTATTGAAAACTACATTTTTGGTATTTCTATTAAAAATCGAAAAAACAAAAGTACAACCCCCCCCCCCCTTTCTGCTTTTTCAATGCCACCACTCTGTGTACGTACCTGCTCATTTGGCCCAGATCAGTCATCCTAAGTGCAAAAAGAAGAAACACATGAGGTAGAATAAACTATGCAAAAATGAAGAGACAAACCTTGAAAAAGAAAACACTAGAATTGCTTCATCACAGCAACTACAAAAAGTTACTTAAAAACTAACCTATTTACTGAATAAATGAGGTATCGTCTGTTCGAAATGTATTTCTTATCTCCTGTGTCTTACAGTTTGCTTAATTTCGTTCTTCTTTCAATTTCAGCTGCCTGTCAATCAACCAACACAAAGTGGTCTTCAGCATCGGGCACTTCGTTGAAATCCATCATCGTAATTTAATTATATTTGTCCCAATTTTTGTCTTTTTTACGATTATGTGTGTATGTATCGGTTTATTGCATAGTTTTCTATCTTAGTTGTTTGATATCAGATCGGAATGTATTTTTAGTTGATATGACTTATTTGTAATAAAAATCGTCTTAAAATGGACTGAAATTAGAGAAATAAGGTAGGACTTTGCTAAAAGAAAATATTTGGGATGGTAGAATCGAATATATTGCAGACTATGGCTACAAATATGTCTTAAGAATCAAGATTCTCATTTTTTGTTCTTCCTCTCCATCTAAAAATGAACTTTATACTCATTATTGTAAGCCAGGGCCATATCTTTGATTTTTGTCCTAAGGGAATTTTATCTATTTCTTTCTATGATTTTTTTTAAATATGAATTTTCAAGACAAATTTACGAGTCAGCCAATATATTAGAGGGGGGGAAGGCGTCTTCAAACCCGGTACCTTCCTGAGTACAACCCTCGTTACAACACCAAACAGCCTGAGGCCAACGCAGCTGACTATGCTCTTCTTCCGCCCCAGAACTATATAATCTCCACCCACCCCAGTCTATTCAGAACTTTATTCTTTACCCCTTCTCATTGACTTTCAACCGCCTTTGAATCCTTTCATATGACCCCATTCTATTTGGGGACAATCTGCTTTTTATTTGAATCTTAACTGACGGTCAAATTAGCATTAATGAATAGATCAAAACCAAAAAAAACTTAAATTAGAACAAATATTCACAACAAGAATGAAGCTAACACAATGACATAGGTGAATAAATAAATCCTAGAATAAGTAAAAATTACAATGAATACAAAGATCAAACTTAAAACGAAAGAAACTACTACAAACAAGAGTGGGCCTACTGCTCTCCCCGCCATTAACTTCTTAAGGCTATTGTGGCATTTGCTTTTTATTAAAAATTATATGTATTTTTGAATATTATGATTTAATTTATCAAAACATCGACGAAAGAAAAATCCTATCACCAGAATAATCAAGATGACTGGAAAGACATAATGAAAAATAAACTGAATGCATAATACTCAATAAAAATAATTCCTAAAAATATCTGCAATTCCAGATTTTATCCAAGCGAATTTTCGAGTTTTTAATGTTGAGACTATAAAAGAATTATATATCTATTTTGTTGTCACTAAAGCAAAATAATACAATAGTCTTTGACCGGTTTATTGGGTGAGGTGGAGGAGAGAGTGGCTCTACTCCTTTTTGTTGCAAGACAAGACAAGATCTTTTATTGACAAAAACACATGGCAAATAAATTTCTAAACTGGTCGACGGAGAGCAGGGCTCGATGTGTCGGCCATAAACAAATATAAGAAAATGCCGAAATAATAAATATAGGATGTAAAACAAAAACAAAAAACATACAAGGTAGGAGATAACAGAGGAGGCCACCCCAGCGCGAGAACATCACAACACAATTCATACTAATATCAATTATTCATCAATCCCAACATCCAGACAAAGAGCCATTTTTGAAATATGTTTTTTCAAAGAAGATCTGCTCTTGAAACTTGGGAACATTTCTACTAAATTAAGTTTATTTACAATACGAGAAATCTGGTATCTGATTGAGAATCTAACTCTTTCTGATTTAATTGGAGGAAGGCGATACGTCTTGGAGTGGACGTGGTGGGCAGGAGAAATGGGAGTCGCAATTATACCCAAATCATGGAAATAATTTATTATAATACCACATTGCTGTATGCAGGTCTTTCAGTTGTTTAAGATTAAGTATATTGAGAAAAACACATACAGTTTTTGTTTCCGAGAGATTTCGAAGCCTCATTGGGCGATGAAAAAAAGTATCCAGAATTTTAATTGCCTTATTTTGAATTATCTGAAGAGGTTGAAGATGGACCCTAAATGTGTTGATAGATTACAGGGCAATAATTTAGATATGATTCAATTAGAGAATATTATAAAATTTTAAGGATGGAAAAAGGAAACACATGTTTCAATCTATGAAGACAACCTTGTTATGGTTATGGGCAAGTTTCAATCTCAAATAATCAGAATGTTTACGGAAGGATAAAAGCTCATCGAGGATAATCCCAAGGTAACGAAATGAATTTACTCTTTTTATCCTACTTTGATTTACAATTAACTCTTCTATGGTAATTTTATTTACTGTCCGCTGTGACCGCCCAAAAATCATGAATTCAGTTTTAGAAAAATTCGGAGCTAGGTAGTTACATGCAAACCTTTTATTCAAAAATTTCATTGCTATCACCATTTTCTCAACCAACAAAGATGGGGTTTTAGCTTTTACTGTCACCACCATATCATCTGCAAAAATTACTGCTAAGCTACTATCTTGGGATAAACACCTCGGAAGGTTATTTATATAAATAAAAATAGTAATGGTCCTAATATTGATCCCTGGGGGACTCCAATAACAATATGGCTTGACAGGTGCCCATTTATTTCTACCTGAATTTTTCGACCATGCAGGTAAGATTTTATTAGATCTAGGCCTTTACCTCTAATACCTGTGTTTTAATTTTCTCCAGCAAAATTTCAAGGTTTAGCGTATAAAATGCCTTTTTTATATCATAGAAAAGAGCAGACACATGATTATCATCATTTAATGAATCATTAATATCTAAAATTAGCGCAGCAATAGCTTTTTCAGTAGATTGACCCAACCTGAATCCAAACTTATTTTTATTAATAAATTCCTTTTATCAAACTACAAAACAATTCTTTTTTGAATAATTTTTTCTAGAAACTTACATATTGGGGAAAGAATAGCTATTGGGCGATAGTTGCTTATATCTGTGTTATGACCTTTCTTATGAATTGGAATAACTCGTGCAGATTTCCACACTTCTGGAAAGATCCCTGATGATATAGATGCATCTAAAATGTGAAGCAGCGGAACATGGATTACAGAAGCAAGTTGTTTCAGAAAATTTGTGGAGAGCTAATCTAGACCTAGGGAATTGCCACTTTTTAAATTCATAATTACTTTCTGGAACTCACCGAAAGTAACAGGGGCCAGGAACATACTAGAATTTTCAGATGACGGGAAATATTCTTTATATTATTAAAACGGAGATTCAGGGGAATTCAGTTCAATAATAGTATTAATATGAGAAAAATAATTACAAAAATAACCTGCAACAACATCCTTCCCTTTCAATTCAACACCATTTTCATTTATGATCAATTCAGGGCGTGGTGTCTTAGTATTAATAAAAATAAACAAGTTTTTTTTAACTGAAAGTAAGGAGCGACATTAAAACTTAAAACAAACAGAAATTATTCCGTAAATGAAAGGGGCTGTCCCCTCCTCAACGCCTCGCTCTTTACGCTAAAGTTTTTATTGTTTTAAAAAATAGAGTTATGAGAAAGAGTCTAACTTTAGCGTAAAGAGCGAGGCGTTGACGAGGGGACAGCCCATTTCATATACGGAATAATTTCTGTTCGTTATAAGTTTTAAAGTCGCTCCTTACTTTCAGTTAAAAAACTTGTTTTTTTTTATTTAATTTTTGAACGTTTTTAAATTAATGCAGGTTTTGATTTTGGCTCGCCGTACATGAATAATTAAAACAAAATTTGCGCATTAATTTTACTTTTATTTGGTTAAATGGCTTTTTTGAAAGTTGTTTAATTTTATTTACGAATGTTTTTATTAGTAATAAATATACGTAACTTACGAATTAACTTACGTAACGAACTTCTATATTAATATATTTTTAATACGTATATTAGGGGGCTCACCCCCTAGTCAATACCTCGCTCTTTACGCTAAAGTTCGAATTTTGTTACAATTCCTTAAAAGTGACCACTTAATCACAAAGGCCGTTAATTAGAATAAATAGCTCTTATGAAAGTACTAAAGAATATTTGGCGTAAAGAGCGAGGTATTGACTAGGGGGCGAAACAAGATCACATACGTAATAATTTCTGTTCTTTTTAATTTTTGATGTTGCTCCTTACTTTCAGTTGAAAAACTTGTTTTTTTTATATTTAATTTCTGATTACTTTTTTAAATAATGCTGGGAAATCCGGCGCCCCGTTCATAGCAATGTCCCTTCCCCCATGGAAAGATTCTCTCACGTAACCCCCAACCCAACCCCACTACCAGAAGAAATCCCTCCTGAAAAGGTCTGTATACTTCCCAATAACCAATACTATATGTAAACATTGGGTAAAGTTCATAAATTTCAGCCATTTCCCCGGGGATTGTGGGGAATTAAGTCATCCTAAAAGACATATTTATTATATTTTCGACCATGCTGAACAAAATGGCTTTCTCAAAATTTTGATTGGGTGACTTTGGGAAAAAATGAGCGTGGGAGGGGACCTAGTTGCCCTTAATTTTTTTGGTTACTTAAAAAGAGCACTAGAACTTTTAATTTCCGTTCGAGTGAGTCCTCCTGCGATGTTCTAGGACCACTGGGTCGATACGATCACCCCTGAAAAAAAAAAAAAAAAAAAAAAAAACAAATAAACACGCATCCATTCTTCTGGCAAAAAATACAAAATTCCACATTTTTGTAGGGTGGAGCTTGAAGCCTCTAAAGTAGGGTTCTCTGATACGCTGAATCCGATGGTGTGATTTTTATTAAGGTTCTATATATTTTATGGGTTGTTTCCTCCTTTTTTCGAAAATCAGGCAAATTTTCTCAGGCGCGTAACTTTTGAAGGGCAGGACTAAACTTGATGAAACTTACATATTTGAAATCAACACAAAAATCTGATTCTTTTGATGTATCTATTGGTTTCAAAATTCTGTTTTTTAGAGTTTCGGTTAGTATTGAGCCGGGTCGCTCCTTACAGTTCGTTACTTACCACGAACTGTTTGATTTCCAATTTTTTTCCTTGATTAAATTCCATGGAGTCCGAGGTGAATCAGATTTTTTTTTAAATGAATTTTCATAATAAATTTGTTCCCTTATTCTAAGAATTTTAACCAGCAATTTTTATAATTTTTGAATCGCTGTACATTATGAGCCGAGGGGTATTTTATTTTTATCTTATACTACTAGCAACTCACCGCAGCACCAAGCCGCCTGAGGCCAACACAGCTACGCACGCTCCTCCTCCACCCTAATCTACTCAAAGCCTCCCTTTTTACACCCGCCCACGAAGTTCCCATTTCCTTTAAATCTTTCTTTATGACGTCCTCCCACCCCAGACGGGGACGACCTGCTTTCCGTTTAGCCCTAGACGGTTGGCCGAAAAGAACAACCTTCGGCAATCTGTCATCCTTCATCCGGACAACGTGCCCTAGCCACCTCAACCTTTCTTTCATTATAGCCCTAGAGAGCGGTATTGAACCACATTTTTCGTATTTCTCTGAAAAATATCTAGCAAATCTTCATCCGCTGTTCGGAGCGTCCATGCTTCAGAGCCATATTTAACCACTGTCATCACTGTAGCTTCTAATATTCTAATCTTGGTTTGCAGACTTATCTTCCTATTCTTCCAAACTTTTTTTAACTGTGAATAAACACCCTGAGCCTTGGCTATTCTACTTTTAACATCTTCACTGCTTCCACCATCTTTACTAATAATACTACCAAGGTAAGTAAAGCTGCCCACCTGATCAATCTTTTCATTACCCAACGTCACCTTTTCATCTTCACTTATTCCTAGCCTTAGTGACTTAGTCTTCCTAACATTAATTTTCAAACCAATTCTAGCACCCTGAACTCGTAAAAGCTCTAATTCATTTTGCTCACACTTTCATCTAGGATGCTTAAATCGTCAGCATAATCAAAGTCCAGGAGACTTTTTCCTCCCCATTTGATTCCGTGGTCTCCCATTGCCTTTCCTGTGCTCCTTAAAACAAAGTCCATCAAAATAATCCATATAAAGGGGGATAGAACACAACCCTGCTTAACTCCTGATTTAATACAAAATCCAGCTGCTAACCTCACTTCCTACCTTAACCATAGCAGTGTTATTCTCATACATAGCACTAATCACTTTAATGTATTTGTCTGGTATACCATACAAGGATAAAACCTTTACTAAAGCTCTTTTATCAACAGAATCAAACGCTTGCTCATAATCTATAAAACTGAGGACCAAAGGTGTTTGAAAACTCAGGCACTTCTCAATTATTAGCCTAAGAGTGAAAATTTGGTCGACACATCCTCTACCTTTTCTAAAACCGCACTGTTCTTCTCTTATAACTTTGTCTGCGGCATCTCTCAGTCTAAAAAGTATCGTATTACTAGGTAATTTACTACCTACAGAGACGAGACTAATGCCTCGATAATTACCACATTCACTTTTATCACCTTTCTTATAAAGTGGCTTAATTAAGGTTTTCCTAAAATCGTTAGGTACTTCCCCTTTTTCAAAAATCATATTCATAATCTTCAGTAACTTATTTCTAACCTCAGAGCCACCATATTTAAGAGACTCATTTACCACCCTATCAGCACCTGGAGCCTTATTATTTTTTAATCCTTTAAGTACTGTTGCTAATTCCTCCTCACAAAACAAATCTTCCTTCACATCCAAGGTATAACAACTTTTTCATTTTCCTCTGTATCTTTTCCTGCAACTCTATCTCGGTTAAGCAAATTCTCAAAATGTTCGGCCCATCTCTCTTTAGTTTTTTCCTTATCGCTAATTGCGGCCCCTTTCCTGTCTTTAACTGGGCCAAGTCCGCATTGACTACTCCCTCTCAATTTGTTAACATGCCAGTACAATATTTTACTATTATGCCGTCTAGCTGCATCTTCCAGATCCTCGGCAATTTTATCCATGGCCTCCACTTCACACCTCCTTAGTTCATATTTTAATGCTTTCTCCACTTTCTTTACATTCCCTTGTTTTCATATGATCTATCACTCAGATAATTCTTGTACAAGTTCTTTCTCCTTTCTATTAAACATAAAGCTTTTTCACTAATATTCATAGCTGCAGTTCTACCCTTCTTCCCTAATACACCTTCAGCAACTTCACAAATTATTTTTCTAAAATTTTTCCAAACATCTTCCACATTATCAAATTTTAAACTCTCGAGTTTAGCATTCAACTGTTCCTGGAAAGTTTCTTTCATATTCTCATCCTGGAGTCTACCAACATCATAACTTCCCGGGAGGTAGTTACCCTTCCGATATTTCAGCTTTAAATTAACCCTTGACACTACTAGATGGTGATCTTTACTTTTAACATCAATAACGGCACTTCTATATACCCTAGTATCTTGTATTGATCCTGCCAGTCTTCGGTTTACTATAACATAATCAATAAGGTTTGCTGTCTTACCATCACTTGAATACCATGTTAAATTATGAGCCATTTTATGACCAAACACCGTATTGGTTATAACTAGTTTGTTATGCCTACAAAATTGCAAAAGTCTGTATCTATTACTGTTTTCTTTTCCTACACCAAATTTACCTAGGCTAGGATACCATCTATCCCTATTTCTACCAACCTGGGCGTTAAAATCTCCCAGTATTAACATCATATTTCTACCTGGGACCCTGTCTATTTGCTCCTGTAGCTGTAAGTAAAATTCATCTGAGTCACTAGTATCTCCGTCAGTCGGTTTTCCAGGGGCGTATACCACTATAACTGATACCCTGAACTTTTTAGTCATAAAATTAGCAATTAGTATTCTATTATTAATACCTTCCCAGCCTAAACAAGACTTAGCAGCTTACTTATTCATCATGAGCCCTACTCCCTGTCTATGTACACCATCCTTCCTGCCTGAGTAAACAAATTCTATATCACCTAATTTCATGCTTCCTACCCCTGGGATATGAGTTTCTGAAACTCCTAATAAATCCAGTTCGAATCGTCTGAATTCGCCAGTCAAAATGTCGATACGATGGTCATTTTTCAACGTCGTAACATTCCAAGTTCCAATTTTCATGTTCTTTAAATCTTTGAAATTATTTTCGCCTCAGGAAAAGCAATGATCCCGGATACCAGTGCAGGACGGGGACCACACATCTTCTCAAGTATACACCGAAGTGCTTAAGCCGGCTTACAGTCGATTTTTTTCCTTGATAGATTTTAAAAGTGATACACTTACCCAAGGTTTTTTGGGCGAGGTTCTTTTTCGATATGTAGTTTTAGACGGGCGGTGAAGGTGCAGTTTTTCATTCAAAATTCGATAAAGTATATCTAAGGAAGTATTTGGGTCATTCTCATTAGTAACTTCGCTCCAATCTACATCGCTAAGATTTCAGTTCATTCATATTTACTTGTGAGAAATTTCTCCTCTTCATAGGATTTTCTTTATTGACTATCTTTTGGTGCACTTTGAAATCAGACATTAAAATACAATGATCAGATGTATCTTCCATAACCGCGAATGTAGCCTCATATGGATAAGATGCAAAAATGTTATCAATCAGAGAAAAAGAAGAATCTGTTATTTGTGCCGGAATAAAACATACTGGTTTTATACCATGAGAAAGGTTACACTCTAAAAATTGAAGGACATTCCTTGCTGGCTTGATGGGAGACATCATTAAGTCAATATTGAAGTCCCCAAGGATTAAAACTGGCATTCAAAGATTTGATATTACACTTAATATATTTTCAAATTTGTCAATAAAGTCTGCCATGCTAGATGAGGGAGGGCGATAAATTACAGCAATTAAAATTTTCATTATTTGGTAAAAAACATTCTACAATACAGCTTTCAAAGATCATCTCAGTATTCAGATACAGAAATTCTTCTTTCATCCGTGCCGGAATATAATTTTTAACTAGTATGCTAAACCACCTTGCTTTTTTCGATTTCTGCTTACAAGAAAAAATTGGAAATCCCCTAATATTAATTTTATTTGCCGAACTTTCATCTAAAAATGTTTTGCGAATTCCAAGAATATCCGTACCCGATTCAAATAAAAAAAATTCAATTGCACCTTGCCAGCTCCTCCATCCATGACAGTCCCAAAAAGATATTCTCCTCATATTTGGGTCTTTATGAACTACTTCATGAGAAAGCAAATATTTATTTGGGGGGACTAAAAAAGAGTTTAAAATTTCATTATTATCATGGGCTAGGGGCGTTTGGAATACATTACTAAAAAGGGCTGAATTCCTTTCAAATTCTTCCAGCCTAGATGCAGGGCTCACATGAACTTGACTAACCATTATTGTGTATCGACCTCACGCCAAGGAGCATCCCCCCATGCCTCTCCCACAAAAAACTAAAAGCACTAAAACTCACAGTAAATGGGTTTATTCTCGCGGAAGATATCATGTCATTCAGCTACGAGCCCCTGTAATGTTAAATCACACCATATTGGGAAAACAAAGAAGAAAAAAGAGAGAAAAATCAATACATCACAAAGAAAATATTTACTTATCAGCTAAGTGATGTTAATTGACCACACAAAGAAAAAGTCAATTTGGTTTTACTTGGAACCAATCCATCTTTTCCTTCTCTCAAACTTGGTCGATATAGCATAGGATTGGTGGGACTACTGGAGGAATCCAAGCCTGAAATCCCTTGTTTAAGGTCACTTTTCTCCTTCAAGAGGGATAAGCGAATTTCTCGGGCGGACTTGCTCACATCGTCGGACAAATACACTTTAGAGAATATCGGACAATTATCCATGCAGGCTTTTCCCCTAAAAGCTCGATCGCGAAATAGTTTGTTTGCTTGCAAAATCGGAAACTTATCCTTAAAGTTGTGTAGTAGGATTTTAGTGAATTTTTCATTTAATTCAGTGACCAGGAATTCACATTGAATATGCGATTTCCATAACAATTCACCGATTTTTTCCACGCCCTCTTCTTTCGTCAAACACTTTAGGTTCCAGGCTATGACATTACTTCGTCGGTCAGCATTTTCTAAGATCAGTACTTTATTCTTTAAGGGTCCAAGGTTGGGGTTATCATAGGACTGTTTTGCTGATAGCCGGAGGTCCTTAACCTCCTTCTGTAGATTAGTGATTGCGTCATCGTGAACTTTTTTGGAACTTTCCAAATTTTGGGTCCTTGATGATAGATTACTTATCTCACCTCTGATTTCTAACATTTCACTTTTCAGTCTTTGTATTTCTGCTTGAATGTTTGTCACAGTTGATAATATTTGTTTCGAGGCTTTGAATTGATTCATGTATCGTTGCACTATCAGTGGATTCACGAGTGGATTCTAGATCCATATGTCTTTTCTTAGTTTTCCCCATTTAAATTGTTAGAACAAATTAGCAAAAACCAGCCGAGAACACAATCACACTAATAGCAGTTAGTTTATTACGTCACAACAGGTGTATAATTCAATTATATTTAAGTTGTTATATCCATTATCAATTAGTTGTTAATTCATTATCAATTATGCCCATTGAAGTTGTAAGACCAAAATAGCACCATCCAAGGAGACAATCACATTAATAGCATCTAGTTTATTACGTCACAACAGGTGTATAATGGTCTGTCTTCATTATGTTTTTTTTCAGGCGAAGAAAGTCGGGTGAAAACAGTATTTGCTAATTATGCAACATATTTTTCTGAAAAAAAAACACTTCAAATGATTTGCCCTTTTGAACCTTAAAAAGTAGTTGTGGAGACCGAGCCTGCCTGAAAAAGTAAAAAAGCACGGGCGACTTTGCCTGAAAAAGCCATAATGAAGACACAACCTAATTCACTTATATTTCAAAGGCATGAAAACGATGTTATTTGGCTGAGAGCATTGAATGAACAATTTCTGCTCTTTTTAAATTTTGTTCGATTATTTATTTTAACTCCCATTGATATTAGGAATTATTTTTTCATTCACATTAGTATCTTTGATCATTAGGTGTTTGATGCGATTATTTAATTAAATTTCTTTTCGTTTTGGATCTCGTTTATTCATTGATAATAACTTCTGAAGGTTATAATTTCGAGTATATACTGTAGGACTTTCTTTCTGCTCGTCTTAGGTAATACCATGGCTCTTAAACTTCTTGAGAAAAATATTTTCTGCTATTTTTCAATTGCCAAAGTTTTAACATTATTAACACCGTAAATTTTTTCATGTTTTTTTTTTGCATAAGAATCAAATCAAGATATTTCATTTCAAATTCATAACTTACATAGCCTAAAGCGATTAGAGCGTTGCTTTAGATTGTATTCAACATAATTGTTGTATTAATTTCGTTCGATTTGAAATCAAGGCTTAGGACTGTTCTTGAACTAAGCTTCTCGGTCAACAGCAACTTTTCGCTAATTTACTCAAAAGAATCCTACTAGGGATATATTCAAAAGATAACGTCTGAATGAAAATCTAACTGACTTCGACGAAAGTGTATGCATTACGTATGAATTAGAGGCCATTTTGACAAATTAGACGCGCATAATGTCTTGATTCAGCTCATCACCCTGCTTAACATTCCCTGAAAGTTTCAACTTAACACCCTTAGCTAAATAACAAAAGGTGAAACAACGCTCAATTATTTCACTGTCTTAAATAATTCCCTATTCTTTTAAATTCTGCTACTCTTATAGTGAAAAGGCAGCGTGATCTTCGGCATTTGTTTAATACCCTTAGCCGATCTTGAGAACCTTTTTTACAACATGCATGGAATATTTTGGTTTACCTCGTTATCCCTTTCATTATTCTTTGAAATTCGGTAAAAGGATGCAAGAAGCAATTCTTCCCCAGGTTATAAGGCATGAAAAAATGGGCAGTAGGCTGATTATTAATGAAATAAAAATAGTCTGCACGTAAAAGCAGCAAGTAGATATTGCCCTCTCCCAAGGCCGTATCCAGAGGTGGGGGGGGTGAGGGGGGTTTGAACCCCTCCCGAAATGTTTTTTTTTGACTCGCAAAAACGTAACAAAAATGGATATAAACAAATTTTGTATGCGCTTTTTGATGTTTTTCGTGTAACCCCCAACCGCCCGAAAAAAATCTTTGAGTAAAACCCCCTCCGAAAAATTATCCTGGGTACGGCCTTGCCCTCTCCCAAAGGCTTTTGCTAGTTACACGTCTATTAGTAGACAATAATGTGTGGAATAGATTCAAAAATTGTCCTGGTTAGTCCAGTGATAGTGCCCAAGAAGCTTTAAGATGTAAACCCTGAGGGAAGGTGTATTTATCCCCTTTTAGGCGTTATATCAACAAAAAGGTGAAAAATGGCATTATTTGGGGAAAACAGGAAAATTTCAGGCTGGTAAAAACTGCTTTGCCTGATCAAATAGTGATTTCTGTCAATGGTCATGTGAACATAAAGCAAGTATCGATAAAAAAATTACTATTCCAGGTGGAATGATTTACTCCAAGAGTTACACCCAAATTACCACTAAACCTAAATCTTCACTCCCTCGCCCTTTGTTCACCTTGCCAGGAAACTTCCACCTTCCTCCTCTCCTGAAAATTCTTGTGAATCTGCAAAACCAAATGTGTTTTACACTCTTTTGATCAACACATGAGAAGATGGAATGTGGAAGATTAGTAGCCTGAAACAGCCACACTACAATTTAGCAACACTCCTGTTTCTTTTGGGCATTAGATTAAATAAATTACAATGTGAAAATCTCAATTTTTTTAGGAAGGATTCAAAACATAAGAAAAGGTACATCTACAGGCAATGACCTTTATTTGAAGAGTGATTCCTGGGATAAAGGGTACGCATAGATCTATCCTTAAGCAGGAGAGGCAGGGATTGACAGACCAAAAATAATATTTCTTTTCCATTTTTCCAGGTGTGGTGGAGGAATAATTTCAGAGTGGAAACATTTCCTGCCACAGAATGCACTCAAGAATTTTCTCGGGACTGGAGGATAATATTAATTTTTGTCAAAGGAACCAATAATAAGAATAAAATTAATAAAAAAAATGTGTAACAATTTGAAAAAAAAGCGCCCAGACATTCCAGAAGACTTTGGAGGACGGCGACAACCACCGTGCATATTTCATTTTTCCCACCACCCTAGACATCCTCAATGAGCATATGTACTTAGGCTTTGGAAACTTGATATAATGCAAAATTAAATAGAACTGAATCTTAAATAACTATTCAAATAAAAAAACACAGTTGAAGAATAGAAATGAAAAGCCTACTTATTCAGAATTTCAATCAATATGTCTTGTGAATAAGTATCATCTAGATCTTCATTGAATGCTTCAGGATGGCAGGAACGTTTATTTCCGTTGACTGCAGTTGGCCTTTTTTCTGAGTCAAAAGAATTTATATTTGCTGCTTCAACAAAAAAATGATGAAGAAGTTCCTTTTTATTGTCAAACGATGAAAGAAACAGAAATCTTGCAATGTGCTGTTGCAAATTATCCGGACTTATTCCCATTCTTATGGTATCTTTGAAAGAGCATAGTAGTTTTTGGACATTATTTGTGTGGATGCGACTATTGATAAAATTTCCTGAGTTTTTTGAGCGACCAACCTCAAAATGTTTGCACTTCATCGATGACAAGTTAAGATCATTTCCTGAATTGCTATAAATAACAGATCCTGGTTTGACATTCTTTTGCAGAATTTTTAATAACATCTCTGTATCTTTTTCTTGACCTTCATTCAAAGCGACAATAAATTTTCTTTTGTTTGTACGTTCAATGCCACCAAAAAGCCACCGACGGCTTCGAATACGAATATTTTCATTCCTTCGATGAACCACAAATGTGTCATCTACTTCAACTTCTTCACCGTTACCTCCAATTGGTTCTTGTTTAGCAAGCCACGCCTCAGCAATTTCATATACAAAAAATCCGCAATTAATTACAGTATTACTTGAAAGATTCAAGTAATCCTTGATCTGACTTTGGTCCCACTTCTGGTTTATAACTTGATTACAAAAGAGTACAGATTTCCAAGGCTGAATCTTTGATTTCTCCAAAAAAGTGCCTTTTCTATCACTTTTCGAAAAACCACAAAATTTTTTTGTTTTCTTTTTTTTGTGTTGAATAACCCAATGCCACTGAGGACAACGCCAAGTATTTTTACTTTTGTAAAAATAACATGATGTATTGCAGCGAGGACAAATTACACTTTTTGGAAAAATCCCATGATGACGTAAAAATTCCAGAGCTGCCTCGTCGTTATCATAAAATTTTTTGATGGCCAGAAAATAATCAATTTCGCACAATTTACAAATATCCATTGCAGCAGTTTCATCATTACTTTGAAGTTCCATTCGGATAGGTAAGTTAAATGAAACTTTAGGAGCTCTCTTCTGATATAAACAATTATTTCATAAGGTGTTCTTCCATCAAAGGTCTGTTCAAAAAAATACCTAAAAAGAAAAACAAGTTTACCTTTCACTTCAGTAAGCAGCAGATGCGGTGACAGTAAAACTAAAGCCGAAAGCAAAGAAAACCCAAACGTATTAAAACTCCTGCCCTAATTTCTTTAGGGTAACTAATTGATTTGAGATTAACTCTCTTTGATATCTCAAAGAAAATAGTAAGTGAAGTTTTAAGAAGAAAGCATAAATATAAATCGAAAGAGTCTGAACCTTTTATTTACCTGGCACTTTTGATCACCTTTGTCGCATGAGTCATTTATATTTCAATTACAAAGTTGTCAGTCATTTTTTCCAGTTTTCCTTTCCATTCACTCCTATAATTTTAAGTCTGAGTGATATTTTTTCTCTTACTAAGTTATTTTTAACTATTACTCCTTTGCTTAAATTTAAGTTCAGCCTTCACATAGGTTTTTTAATTAGGAACATGTTTTCACTGTTTCTGGTGAGGTGGGATGGGACTCTGGAGTGAGCTGGCAAAATAATGTTCCATCTTTACTCATGCTGGTCCACCTGATACTAGAAACCAATTAAATGTTGAAGGTTTATTAAATAATCGAATTGGGAGTAATGAAAAAGAGATAAATGTGCCTTGTTTTTCTCATTTAAATAGTAAATATGTAACAGATTTTGATTTTGCTGGAGGGGGGATGGGGGACTGTCGGTGCTGTAGCTAAAAACTCAAAGGGTAATCTGGTCTTTTGACTGACCAAAGATTTGAATGGATGATTTGCAGGCATATGTTGTTGGTCTGGGTGATCCTTCTTTGGATGGTTCTAATTATGGGTATGCCTAGTAATTTTTCTGAACAGCTCACCTGGGAAAGTGAGGTCTTGCTTTTTATGTGTATGATAATTGTGCATATTCCAATTGTAGAGATCTTTCTTAGAATGTAGAAAGAGCTTTCTTGCTGTAATGCTTTCTTTTGGCATGCTGCCAACAACGTTAAAACCTACTAGAGTAACTGAGATAACAGCTACTCTAATCTATAATATTTTTTCCTCTTTACCAATTGCTCATAGCTATGTTTTGGTAAACAGCATTTCAGACTACTTTCCTATTTTTTAAATTTATACCTTCCTGAAGCTGCATCTAGTAAAAATACATTGCAAACCAGTATTGCTCATCCCTTGTACAAAAAGAATCTGCAACGTTTAAAACTATTTTTGACTAACAACTGTAGAATAAGACTGACTCTGAGTCAGATTTGAATCCATATTTTCTTCTGCTTTATGATTAAGTGAAAACTGCAATACTCCAAACTTGCAACCCCTCATCTTTGCAAACTTGGAAAAAAAGAATCAAAGCCTTTAAACCCTTGGATGAATCTTGGTTTACTCAAGAGCTGGAAGAGATAGAATTATCTTAAGAAAAAGCGGAAAGCTTCTTTTCTAGTCCATCACATAGATGAATATAAAAGTTACTGCAGCTTATTTAAATCATTTTGTTTATTGAATAAAGTCTATTCTTTATTTTAGAAAGTTTTCTGAAAGTGTAAAAGATGTTGGAAAGACCAGGAAACATATTAAATCAGCTTTGGAACCAGGTTCTCCCAGAGAAGATTTACCTGAAAGTCTATTAATCAAATATCAGTTGTTATCCAGAAAAGAAGTTGTTGAAAGTCAGCTAGCATCTTATGTTTCTGCTATAGGGAAAACCACTGCAGCGGGTGTTTCTCCACACTTTCTGATCCAGATGACAAATCTTATTTATCCCTGGCTTGTCTAAAATCGATGCCATTGGAGCCTAAACTAAGCCTAGTTGATATTCCTAACAAGGTTATTAAGTTCATTTTACCAGCAATTCCCCCCCCCCTTAACTGAGCTTGCTTCTGCTTGTTTTAACCTTAGTATTTTCCCGGAATCTCTTAAAAGTGTCAGGCTAATATTTTCTTTTAAAGGCAGTTCAATTTGCCATTCTTCAAATTACTAACAAATTTGTATATATTTTTTTTGAATTTCACCAATCAGAATTGCTGGGCATTTGACTGAGCATGCACAAGCTTTGATCTTTAGTTTCATTCATTTGACCTTAAATACTGGCTCAATCCCAGCTGCTCTACTTTTAGATATAAATAAGGCACTTGACTCCTTAAGAAATAATATCCTTCTAGGAAAACGCAGCCACATTGAAGGGCAAGCAGTGTTTCCACTTTTCTATTCAGAAGATCTGTAAAATGTGGAGGATTCCCTAGAGAAAATTGGTAAAATGATTTTGAAATCTTGAAGAATTATTGGCAGAACTGTTTTTTTTTTAATATATTTTATGTTTTTTTTTCCAGAGTTAGAACAATTTGCAAATGAAGTACAGCATTCTTGAAGCTCAGAGAAGAGATACACAAAACCCAGCTGCCATTCTGGAAAGAAAAGAAATATTTTGTTGATAAATTTTGGACAAAGTTGACTTGGTCTGGAAGCAGCTATAAGCTCAAAAACTAATGATACGCTCTTAATTTTGAGACTAAAGATAGTCATATTTCCTTTATATTTTAAAGTTATTTATCTGAAGAAGTTCTGCAACCATGCTTTTGAACCCTTACTTTTCCCCACCTTTTAAATTCCACATGACACCATATTAGGTTCAGGAAGGTGATAGAGAAATCCAGAAGAATTCCAGGGTTCAGGTCTTTAATCAATGTGTTTGAGTTGGACAGCCAGATTTTCTTTTAACTCCATTTTCAGTTACTAATGAAAATACCAAGTGAAAATACCAAGTCTCAACTTTACACAAAAATACAAAAGAATATTAAAAATTAACACAACTTTCAAACACTTACACTAAATTCTACATACCAAAACCAAAGAGTACTTGCTGTTTTCTTCTGATTAAAAGATAAAAAAAAACATTTTTTATACTAAAAAAAAAAGATAAAAAAAGATAAAAGTTTAAAAGATAAAAAAAAACATGATTTAAAATCAATCAATGAAAAGCAGCAAAACTGTAAAGACTGACATGAAACAAAACAGAGTTTCACCCTCCATTTTTTATTTTGTTTGTTCGGTTAAAATGAAGTTTAAGAAAAAAAACAATAAAAACAATTGGACTTAAAATTTTGGCCTTAAAATATAAAAAAGAAAGGTAACACATAGGGATAAGAACCATGGTATTTCTGATATCCCTAAAAACAATTTCAAACAGGCAAAATAACAAAGTATTACAAATAGCCTAAGGCTATATCTGGCTTTATCAGAAGGGGCTAGCCTAATATACCTTGAAATGGTACTTAGAATCATTATGGTAATGATCCAACACAAGGGCTCTTTTAAAAAAATATAAACAGTTCCGATTACTACTTTAAAACAATCGTAAACAGGTCTAATTGCTAACCTATATTCTACAAGGATATTGACACACATTAATATGAACCCCAATAGGACTTTTTCCAATGGGAAGAAGGAAGGCAATTTTCCTTATTTAGTAGTTACTCTCTCCAGAAAGAAACATGCCAAACAAACAAAGTTGCTACCATTAGATTCCTCATTTTATACCATTAAAAAAATATCATGGTTGCTTTTCTTAGATCCCCCCCCCCCTCCTGTTAGTCCCAGATATAGAACCAAAAATATATTCCACTGTTGATTTTAATCTTATGGTGATATGATTTTTCTTTGTTAATTGAGTTTCTGCATTATTGACTCTGATCAAACTTGGATTTTCCTGAGTGAGAACAACAATATTGCGAATATAAATATTATTTGAATATTATTTTTAAAAGCGCCTAACAATGGAAGGGAACATGATAATCTAAACCATATAAACATACGCCATTCTATGAAGTAAGAGCTTAATTGTTTTATTTTTCTTAGTGTACATATATTCTTAGGGCTATTAACGGGAGCATCAAGGGGGCACGCGCACTATCAGAATAGCAACATATTTTAAAATAGAATTGCGTAATGGATCATAATGGTGCAACTTTTGGTATCAACTTAGGACTTTTAGGCCTACTCTCGAGAAAAAATATATTAAAAAAAAAATCTTGCTCATAATGAAATCTGGCAAATTTTGATTAACTGAATATTGAAATAGCTAAGAAACAAACATATCTTAAGAGTCAGATTTTCATCCTGAATCCAGATTTAACTTTATTTTATATTGCTAATTAGTTTTACACCTTTAAACATTAAACAAACGTTTAATGGTCAAACATATAGCCTGAGTTGTATATATGCAATAGATTTTTGTATGTCATTCTTTTTTCAAATTGAATAAACAGTTTATGAATATAATGAAAAATTCAGTGCATATATATAATTTAGACTATACAGGGACGGATCCAGGATTTTTTAGGGGGGGGCGGGGCAAAATAGGTTGATCCGATAAACGTGCGTTAGGAACAAGTTTAATTAACGCAAACGTGCGTTAATTAAGTAAATTACACTACTTTAGACTATTTTAGGGGGCACGCCCCCCCCCCTGGATCCGCCACTGAGACTAGAAATTCAATAATAAGGGGTGGGGAGATTCATTTATATTGCAAGTGAATGTTATATTTAGCTTCAGGATGAAGCTCTGATTCTACTGGTGTCTATTTCTTGGCTATCCTAATATTAAGTTAATCAGAAAATTTACCAGAAATCCCAAACAGATACCCTACTTTTGTTTCGAATATTTTCTTCTGGAAAGAACATCCACTAAATACATACCAAGATAAGTAAGTTTGATAAATTTATATTTGTATTCATAATTTAGCTAAGAACAAGAAAATACATCACTTGATGCCTTTTTTATGTTCTTTCCAAATTCAATAATTGCTTCTGAGGGAAAACCCATTTTAAACCTTAATGGCATGGGCGCCCATAAGCTGAATTTTAAGGAGGAGGGGCTTGCCTGGTCTAATTGGCCCTTCCAATGCTGTATAATACAAATCTCAAAACATATAAAAATATAAGGCAGTGTCATTCAGCCAATGGAGCCTCCCCCTCATGGGCACACATGCTTAATGGGGCCTCAAAAAACAACTTATTGCCTTTTCTTTAGTTTTTAGATCATTATGTAAAGGTAAAAATTAGATAAAAACTAATTAGATATAACACTAGCTTTTAAATGAGGCCTTAAACAGCTCTCTATGATAATTCAGTGCTCAGATAAAAAAAAGTTTTTAGTTTTTAGACCATTAAGTAAAGGTAAAAATTAGATAAAAAGCTAATTAGATATAGCATATAACACTAGCTTTTAAATGAGGCCTTAAACAACTCTCTATGATGTTTCAGTGCTCTGATAAAAAAAAAGATAAAAAAAGAGGATGCATTTCTGCTATGTATGCAAAAATGTGATTTTCATTCTTCTTCAAGGTGAGAGCTGTAAGTTTTCTATTTAGGGTTTTCAACAATGGTGTGCTGTCTGTTTTACTATGATGCCTTTTATGAGAGATTTTACACTCTTTTCGAAAATTCTTGCAAATTTGCTTTCAGAATAACATTTTACTATTAGGACTAATGAAAATAATAATTACCATTCTCGAATCAGTAACAAATGACAATGGTTTCTTGGTTTAAGTTTAGAATTGTGGTTGTTGAGAAGGAAATATGTTAAAAAAACAATTCTTAATTCATAATATGCATAATAACTGAGACAACAGACTTTGGCTGCAGCTTCATTTTACTTTAGCCTTAGCCCCCCTTCTCTGCCCTAATGTGCTACTTAACGCCCAAATATTATGTGTCCTGTGTTTTTTTCCAGCTCTTGATTTCACCACAGTTTAAATAATTTATTGATAAACAGGTAGAAACAAGAGTTATGCATGGCAAAATGTATTCAAAACATATAATTTGGGCTATATATTTGCACATTTGGGGGGTTGAGGGTAAAGTATATTGGAGCTTTAGTCAAAATTTCTTAACTACACTATTCTACATATTATCAAGTAAGACTTTATATCCATGAAGAACTATGGGTTGTTTAGATCCCCTTTAAGGGCTCAGAATGAAATTTTCCACAGAAGCTATATGCAGTTTTTTTAGGGGCTATATGGGCTATATGTAATTTTCCCTTGAAGTGGCTATTTAATTTGAAAAGACCACAAAAAGTTATCAAGTGGTGTGTTCACTTTCTTCCTAGCTAAATTACATGAATATGTATAAATTGTATGTATAATTGTATAATTACATGTATAAATTATACATGTATAAATTATGTATAATTGTATGTATGTATAAATTGTATATATAAAATATGTATAAATTACATGAATATGTATAAAAGCTAGTTAGTAACTGTGAGATTCTTTTAAAGTGATTCTTGGAATTTCACATGATTCCTTTCAAATAACCCCTGAGCTAGATTACATTAGTCACTAATAAAACTATTGTAATTCTTGGAATTTTATACAATTCCTTTCAAAAAACCCTTGAGCTAGATTACATTAGTCATTACAAACGTCCTCCATTGTAGGGGTTATTGAGAAGGAAATATGCTTAGAAAATATTCTGTAATGTGCTAAAATCCAGGACACATGCAAGAAGTGATAATGCTAACATCAGATAAAAACATGTTAGCAGGATTGCCACCCCTAGTGATTTATCACTAGTTCTAGTGATTTTTTATGTTGTCAAGTAATTTTTTTTCTTGCTAGTGATTTATAGTGATTTTTGTTCTAAAATTAGTGGTTTTTCTCAAATCTAGTGATTTTTCACCTTATAGCAGGTAGATTCATGATTTAACTGGATGAATCATACAAGAAGTAAGCAATAAAAAAAAACGCAAAATAGTTATTCACTACAGTTCCTAATATGTTCCAGATTAGCGTTTATGCAAATATACCGCCTTTGAAACTTCCGATTTCCCACCATACGTCCATATCAGATTTAGACAGATAGACCCCAGAGCGCTATCAGCAAGATGATATGCGAACTTATTTAATATGGAAATTGCAAAACTGTTCTATAATTTCTATTTCACAGCATTTGCTCAGGTCGAATTTTTGTCTTCAAATTTATGATTTTTTACTCTCTATAATCTATCAGTTCCCAATTAGATTTTCATTTGTTAAAACCTTTGAATGTGGAGTGGATATAAATACACCCTCTACATCTACAGATAGAACAGAAATTGAGTCATGGGAAAATAAGAAGGTAGATATACACTAATATAATTGTTTGAATGAAAAAATAAATTATTGAAAAAGAAAATAGGACTCGATCCTTTTTGTAATAAGATTTGTAACATAACTAGATAGGTTAAATCGATTGTAGTTTGATGGTTGAACGCGGTTGGGGGTAAAAGGGGGGAGGTATCTAGTCCGAGAGTTGTTTGATGGTTTTATTTTTTACTTCTAATATCTAATTGAAATTCCAGTAATTCTTCAAATTCTCTTATTTGTAACTGTAACACCTAATAAGCGCAGATAACGTCCTATTATTTAAGTTTTTGGACTCATGTGCTAACATATCGAATAGTCGGTGGCAACAAACTATAAGAATGGAGGGACATGGCTCAATAGTAACCGAAACTCTCAAAAATAGAATTTTGATATCAATCGATACATCATTAGATTATTATGCTGATTCCAAATATATAAAATTCATTAAGCTTAGTGCTACCCATAAAAAGCTACAAACCTGCAAAAATTTGCCTGATATTCTTAAGAATAGGAAACACTCCTGAAAGTAAATTAATTTTAAATAAAATCACACCATGAGAAACAGCGTATCAGAGAACCCTACCGTACAGGTTTCAAGCTCCTGTCTGCAAAGACTTTTAATTTCGTTTTTTCTTTTTCAAAAGAAAAATCACAGATGCATGTCATTTTTTTCCCAGGAGTGATTGTATAGAGTCAACTGTCCCAGAAATTGGGAGAGGGCTCATTTAACGGAAACCAAAATTTCTTGTGCCCCTTTTATTTGACCAAAAAGATCAGAGGGCTACTAGCCCCCCTCTCACGTCCATCTTTTCCCTAAAATCGCTTGATCAAAAGTTTAAGATAGCCATTTGGCTTAGCATAGTTGAAAGGTTCCAAAACTAAACCTTAAGTTTAACATGACCCCCACAACCCCTGGGGATAGGTCTGGGGATAAAAGTATGCTAAGGATAATGTTTCAGGCTGAATTGTTGGTAAAAAAAAATTTACAGAAGGGGGGGAGGGGCGGGAATTTTCAGAAAAGACTGAACTGTACTTGAGGAATTTTTAGGGGGGGTATTTTCGGAGGAGGAGCTTTCCAAGGAGGAGTTTACCATGAGGGGATGGAATTTTTTACACAGGGTGAGCCAGATTTACAGGCATTATTTGAAAAACGATCCGAAATTAAACATAAAAAACAAATATTATCAACTGAAAGCAAGGAGCAACATTAAAGTTCAAAACGAACAGAAATTATTCCATATACGAAGGGATTTCCCCCTTCTTCAATACCTTGCTCTTTACACTAAAGTTTGAATATTTGTCTAAATTTTTAAGAACAACTCCTGAAAGACAAGGGCTGCATAATTAGAATAGGAAGTTTTTTTTCAAAGTGCTAAAAACTTTAGCGCGAAGAGCAAGATATTAAGGAGGCAAGGGGAACTCCTTCATATACAGAATAATTTCTGTTCGTTTCGAGTTGTAATATTGCTCCTTACTTTCAGTTGAAAACACTTGCTTTTTTTAATAAATGTAGAATTACCTCTATTAATAATACCATGCTGACTTCTTTCAATATTTTCGCTTTTCTATACATTTTTTTAACCAGTCCTAAAAAAAAGAATTGTCATAAATATACTAAAGATTATTACTGAAATTAATCGTAATTTACGCAACACCAGTGCTACTTGTGGGTATTATATTGGTATAGCCTACTGTGTTGTATTGTATGTTGTATTGTATTGTGGGTATTGTATTGGTATATTGTGTTGTATTGTATGTGGGTATTGTATTGGTATATTGTGTTGTATTGTATGTGGGTATTGTATTGGTATGTTGTATTGTATTGTGGGTATTGTATTGGTATATTGTGTTGTATTGTATTGTGGGTATTGTATTGGTATATTGTGTTGTATGAATGAAGTTTTAGAGGTTTTGCGAGTTCAGGGTGCTAGTATTGGTTTGAAAATTAATGTTAGGAAGACCAAGTCACTAAGGCTAGGAATAAGTGAAGATGAAAAGGTGACGTTGGGTAATGAAAAGATTGATCAGGTGGGCAGTTTCACTTACCTTGGTAGTATTATTAGTAAAGATGGTGGGAGCAGTGAAGATGTTAAAAATAGAATAGCCAAGGCTCAGGGTGTTTTTTCACAGTTAAAAAAAAGTCTGGAAGAATAGGAAGATAAGTCTGCAAACCAAGATTAGAATCTTAGAAGCAACAGTGATGACAGTGGTCAAATATGGCTCTGAAGCATGGACGCTCCGAAAAGCGGATGAAGATTTGCTAGATGTTTTCCAGAGAAATTGCTTAAGGATTGTTCTGGGTACCCGGCTGACTGACCGTATTTCAAACAATAGGCTATACGAAAAATGTGGTTCAATACCGCTTTCTAGGTCTATAATGAAAGAAAGGTTGAGGTGGTTAGGGCATGTTGTTCGGATGAAGGATGACAGATTGCCGAAGATTGTTCTTTTCGGCCAACCATCTAGGGCTAAACGGAAAGCAGGTCGTCCCCGTCTGGGTTGGGAGGACGTCATAAAGAAAGATTTAAAGGAAATGGGAACTACGTGGGCGGGTGTAAAAAGGGAGGCTTTGAATAGATTGGGGTGGAGGAGGAGCGTGCGTAGCTGTGTTGGCCTCAGGCGGCTTGGTGCTGCGATGAGTTGTTAGTAGTAGTAGTAGTAGTATTGTGTTGTATTGTATGTTGTATTGTATTGTGGGTATTGTATTGTATTGGTAATCACTGTATTGGTATGCTGCTTCCTGCATCAACTATCTGCTACAAGTAGGATAAAGTAGATTCAAACAATATATGTATATGTTTCTCACATTTAGAAATTTGGTGTGCACATATAAGTGGTTTCAACCTATACTCTTTTTCTATTGTTATCACTTTTATCAAGCAGTACAAGGAGACATAGCTTTGCTTAGTACAAGGAATTTTAGACATAAAAATGATATTCAGTGTATCCTGGAACCTCCAGAAATGTATACCCCCAATACCCTGATTCACTCAATAAAACACTTCAGTGCAATTTTTGTAGATACAGTTTTCTAGCCAAGATAAAAAGGGAGATAAAATTATAAACTCTGATCGGCATCCCTAGCAAGTTTTAATTAATGCAAGGTTTCTGCCACAATGGTGCCAAGAATTTTCAGATTTTCTGGATATTCTTTATCAAACTATGTCAGATGGGTAAGTAAATAATTTTAATTTTATTTTTCGAAAACTGAAAATTGCATGTAGTTAATTATGGGAAAGTAATTAAATGGGGAATAATTCAACATTTTTCAGGGAGAATATACCGCGGAGGAGACTATTCACAGTGGTGGAGGGGGGGGGGGGGTAAATTTCAGGGAAAAATTTTTTCGTGGAGTTTTTTTCCTTGGGCAATAAAAGTGTTGTTTTTTATAGTCTAAAATAAGAATTTTGCTATTAGGTTCATATTTTTTTTCTTGTAAAGTTTCATGTTGTTTTTAGTCTTATTTCTCACGAATCGTAAGTTAATAATCCAAATAGTGCTAGCTGAAAGAAAAACAGGAAACTTTTGTATGATTTATAAGCTAAAGCTATGTGCAGGCATTAGATGGGCTGACATAGAACTGTGGGTGCAGTTATTACTATTTTTAAAAATAACATTGACTAGGGGGGGGGGGGGGGGTTGCAATTTTATTTTGCAACTTGATATCCGTGTTTCAAGATAAATCAGACAGTTTGGGGTGACGAACTAGGAGCAAGGAGTGACTTGGCCTAATAGTAATCAAAACTGCTAAAAAAACAAACTGAGTAACAACTAATAAACCAAAAGAATTAGATTTTTATGTTGATTCCTAATATAAAAAACCATCAAATTTAAATTCAATCATCAAAATCTACAATCCAAAGATTTTGCATGATTTTTTAAAAGGGGCAACTACCTCCAAAAAATAGAGGGATCTTAATAAAGTTCATACCTTCAGATTCAGCACTTCAGAGAATATAGATGTTTCAATCTTTTGTCTATAAAAATGTTAAATTTTATTTATTTTGTTCAAAGAAAGACAACGAATGCATGTTGATTTGTTTTTAGTTTTTCCCTTTCCCAGGAGTGGTTGTATCAAACGAATGGACCAAGATGATTGGAAGAGGGCTGATTTAAAATTAAGAGTTCCAGTACCCTTCTTAAGTAATCAAAAGATGAGAGGGCAACTAGCCCCTTTCCCATGCCCCATCTTCCCCAAAGATATTTGATAAAAGTTTTGTGAAAGACTTTTTATTCAGTATAGTTGAAAAGTACAATAGCTCTACAGGGGATAACATGACCCTCTAAAGACCCTGGGATTATAAATATTCCTAAACATAGTTTTCCACAAAAGGGAGAGAGAGATTTCCCGGCTTCATTTAACATAACTATCAGAAAAAAAAGTAACACGCAACATTAAAACTTAAAAATAAACAGATATTATTCCACAAATGGGGGGGGGGCTCTCATCAATCCCTTGCTCTTTACACTAAACTTCAACTTTAATGTCCCAATCATTTAAGAATAACTGCTGAAACACAAGGCCCATTGATTTAGAATAAATTTTTTTTTAAGTGAAACGGGGGGTAATGTTTAAATTCTTAAGTTGCTAATCTTAGAATGAAACGGGGAGTAATGTTTAAATTCTTAAGTTGTTAATCTTAAGGAGGCTTTCATATCTTGAATATGTTTTCTGACTTTTAATTTAGAGGTGGCTTCACGAAGGGTTTGAATCCCTTCTCCTATGAAATGAACTTATGGGATCTGATTGAGTTTCGTTGCCTCTATCTTGAGATTAAGAAGTACAGATTCAGGACTGCTTGCTATCCTCTGATATTGATCCCCAATGGGAACGTTACCTAGAGTACACGAGAGATCTGACTGACATCTGACAATACAAACAAGAAGATCATAATAAAAAATGGTTTCATTGTACTTACATAAGATGACAATTGACAAAGTGAAAGTTAACAACTTGGTAAATGAGCATACAAATTGTCCCTGGATGATATCCTAAGACTGCCTTAAAAAACCAAATTTTCAGTTTATATCTATTGTCAAACAACAGGTTTGCTGACGTCTCCCATGCGTGGGAAGACACGAAAAAAGTTATCGCACTTAATTGCAGTCTGCATCCGCAAAAAGGTTTGATGCGCAGAAATCGTTTATCTGATACTCCCCCTAATTCCAATGTGAAAAAAAATTCCAAATGTGCAATACTTAGGACGTATGTTATGCTTTGCGCTATGCTTTGCACATAAGCCATTGCCCGTAGCTTTTTCGAAATTGTAGGGTGCTTTAAAATGATACTTTTTTTAAAAGATACAATTTTTGTATTTGCGCAAAGGAAACGCTTTTCCTATATATTGCAAAAGCATTAAAAAACTTTAGTGCAAGGAGGAGGGATTTAGGAGGGTATTGTTGTTCCTTACTTACAGCTGAAGAAACTCTTTTTTATATTTTATTATTCTAGAAGCCATTTGCTTTCAATTCTAGAAACCAATTCTAGTGGTTCAGTGAGCAGTTGTCTGCTTTATGAAACTAGTGGTTCCTGTACCATTTTGTTTAATTTTTTTTTATAATGGTAGTTTTGCTTTATTGAGTTGAATGTGTTTTGAGTAGACCATGCCCTACCCTGTTATGCTATATGTGAAAAATTAACCTTAAAAAAAATTTCGTAGGAAAAGAAACATCAAGGCCACATGGAAGCTTCAAATGCCAAAAAGAACAAGAACCTTTTCGGTTTCTTTAAAAAGTCTGCTAAATAGAATAATAATAGCCCAAACACTTGATCAGGCAATATTAGTGCTCTGGTTCATGAACAGACAGTACCTGTTAGCTTTGTCACCTCTGCTTTAGGAGTTTCAAACTCACATGTTATTGAGTCCATCCCCAGACACAAAAAGAGTTCTGGATCTAAAAATAATGATAGTACCAGTAATTTGTCCTGTTATTCAGGTGCTCAGACGATTTTTAGTCTGACTTGTCTGAACTATCTGACAAGATAGTTTTAGAAACTAGAAAGCGCAAAAAGAATGATAAGAGAACTGGTGGTCAAAAGAGAAAAGAAAATGATGAAAAAACTATTAGTAATAGAAGCAACTCAAAGAAGTTTTACTCTCAAAGTTTTTCCAAAAAATGGATGAAGGACTCCCTACTTAGGGACTGGCTAGTCCCAGACCAAATAGATTTGAGCAAAGTATGCTGCAAGTACTGCTGCAAGGTGCTAAAGGGTAGCAAAACTGCTATGCTTCATCATGCTAATAGAGGTCCAGAATCAGAGCATGCAAAAGCCATGAAAGCTAAAAAAAACAGGTTTCAGCATCCAACCCAGCAAGCTTTTCTGAAAGAGTGCACAAACATAAAAGTTGTCATGACCGGAGTGTAATGCTGTCATTGACCTTGTCTGCATGGGTTGCCAAAGAGAATCTTCCTATTTCAGCAATGGACACACTTCCACAAATTTTCAAGTTTCATGTCAAAGACTCTCAAGCCATTAATAATTTTAACTGTGGAAGAATAAAGAACACTGTTTTGATTAAACAAGTGGGAAGAACTGAGGCTAACAATCTCTCAGAAACACTAAAAAATACAAAGTTTTCCATTATTATGGACGACTCCACTGACCAAACAACAACCAAATTTTTAGTCATAATGGTGTGATTTTTCTCAGTGAGTAATGAAGATATAGATGAGTGTTCTTTTTTCATGCCGGTTGTCACTGATGCCTCTGCACAAGGACTAAAAAAGCTCATAGTGAATGAATTTGACTCAAAAGGGATTCTGTAGAAAAACATGATTGGCTTCACATCAGATAATGCCAGCATTATGGTTGGATCAAAGAATGGTCTAGCTACACTTTTGAAACGAGACCTGCCTTGGCTTTCTATTTTTGGGTGTATCTATCTCTCTTTTGCGCTTTGTTCAGCAGCTGCACTGGAAATTTTAGATCAGTCAATTGTCCAGTTCAGCCATAATATATATAATTTCATTGCTTATAGTCCAAAAAGAAAGCAAGAGTTTGTGGAGTGTCAAAGGTTTGGTAGTGTTGCTGAACACTGCCTTTTGTATACCAGTAAAACACGTTGGCTGGCAATAGAATACATAACTGAATGTTTGCTTGAGCAGTGGGAAGCTTTAATCTTATATTTTCAATCCATACTGGCTGACAGCATACCATCCGCTTATGCCCTATATGCTGCTCTAAAGAACAATACACTGCAGTTACATTATTTGTTTCTTGGACACATTTTATCAATAGTGAACAGCCTCACCTTGGGGTTCCAGAGTGAAAAAGTTTGAGTACATGTCCTTTTGGAAAAGGTTGAAAGAGAACTAAAAGAAATAATGTGTTGCTTAGTAAAAAACAGAAAAGTTGAGATATTTGGGACCTTTGAAGGTTGACTTTAAACACCCAAACAACCTAAAAAATTATGAGAGTATGTGTTTTGGTGCAAAATTTAAATTGTTTGCAAAAAACTGTGATGCCAAATCAGTTGATGGAGTTTGCAACAAATGTGTTAGGTTTTACCAAGTGTTTTGTGAGCAGATCCAATTCCAAATCAGCGATTTGAGTGCATGCACAAAATAACAGCGATCCTGTTTTATTCTGGAACTTCCTTGGGAAGTGCAAGAATGGTGATTTTATGTTCCAAGTTGTGACACAAATGATGAAGTTCCTTATGGCACTTCCGCATTCGATCTCATCAGCTGAGAGACAGTTCTCCTTGCTGAAGTTAATTAAATCACCTTGTAGCCTATGATATTTTTAAATGAATGAATATATAATTGTTAACTATGTTGTTTGGGATTGATGTAGATACAGGTGAGGAGCCCAGGCTCTCTTATAGCTTAAGTAATAGAATGAACAATTGTTACCAATAAATAAAAATGTATTGGGAGATAAAAATTTTCTTTGGATCTTTTTTATCAAAGAAGTTATATCAAAATTTTCGAAATTTGGGATGGGTGGGACAAACTTTGTACATGAAAATATAAAAAGGTCATTTTCAAAATTGTCATTGGTGTCCCAGTAATTATACTAGCTCAATTAGATTAAAAATAAAATAGTTTCTATGTTTTTGGGGAAAAAACTTGGGGTTTTAATTGACAAGAAAAAAAAAGAAAAAGTAAATATTTTGGTAACATCACCAATAACAAATTTTCAGTGATTGGGTTATAAGCCAAGGGTGTCAGTTTGGGAAAATACATGGAGGAAGCAAGGATTTTGCTCTATTCTCTGCCTAAAGATGCAAAAAGACATTTTTCAAAGTTTCCAGGGTAATTTTTGCTTGAGAAAAAAAAACATCAATCAAAAAACAAATCAAAACAAAACATACGGTAGGTAATTTTACCCCCCCCCTACTATATGTGCACCTGTATAGAACATGTTAAAGAAACAAAACAATTGTTAATTACACTGATAAAGAGTATTATAATTCAAATGATTTCTAGTCAATAATCTAGTAATTTATGTGCTGATCTTATGATTTTTTTTCACCATGTGGCAACCGTGCCTGTTAGTCTGCAATGATAAGTGATTGAATGAACATGGATGCCAAAATTAAAGCATCCATGGATGCTAAAATGAAGTGTTGGACACATGCAAGAAGTGAAGTTTGGTTAATGCAAATAAAATAAAACAAAATAGGATGAATATATAATAGTTTATCAACAAATTTGGGCAATATATTTATGCATTAGGAGGGGGGGGGGGGTAAATCATAGTATATATTAAATTCAGAGCATCCTGATACAGAAACGCTTTACCCCCCCCCCCTTAATGTGCAAGTATAAGGCTCAAATTTGTTCATAAACTATTATATTTTCATCCTATTTTGTTTTATTTCATTAGCATTAACCAAACTTCACTTCTCATATATGTCCTGGATTTTATCATAATACCAAATTTTCTTACTTCATAAGATATTCTGACTGCAGGTCCATTATGCCCTGCCCTGGTATAAGCCTAGGACTCCAGCTATACATAAGAAAACATGTTTAAAAAAAACAATCCTTACTTCATAATATGTACAATAATCCTAGTTAACCCATTTTATAGGGGCAGCACCTTTTATCTTCACTTTTTTCACTGTTGTACAATTTTTTTTAACAAATTTTTGAAAAATATACATGGATTTAACCATATTTTTCCATTTTCAAATACTCTATATGTGTAATTAAACACCATAAGTACCATCTATTTATTTCTCAGAAAAACATATCTGTAGACAAAAAGTGATAATTTAGGTTAGGTTACATTAGGTTAGATGGTGTTTGTGATATCTGTTTAAAAATGCTTTTCAATACTTAGAAAATAGACACAAATACTTAGAAATGTGATTGAAAAACTGGAAATATAAGGTAGAAGTGAAAATAAAGTTTCTCTCCCTGCAAAATGTGTTAACTAGCATAATTCTGCATATTAAGAAGTAAGAACTGTTTTCTCAATATATTTCCCTATGCATAGCTGGAGTCCTAGGCTGACCCCCCCCCCCACTAATGTTCAAATATACAGCCCAAATTATATATTAGCCTAACTGCTATATTAATATTAGCTGTATTCCACCAAGTTCTTGCCATGCATGTTATTTGAAGATATTCTCTGTTTTGAATTATTCTGTTCAAAGAAAGTTTGGCAAAGTGTTTGTTAAAATAGTCCCTGGATTTCTAAGTCAGCACTTTAATCTGCCTATATTGTATTGTGAAGTTATGAATGCTTTGAAACATCTTAAGTCAAAATCTATTGATGCACATGGTATCTCTAAAAAGCATCTAACTCCCCAATGTGCTGAACTTGTGTCACATCTTGTGCTTTTGTTTCAAATGTACTTGGTGTCTTCTGTTGCCCTGGAAAGCTTTTTGTGTGGGAGCATGACTTCAATTTTAAAAAGAGGTAAACTGTCAACAGATTGTTCTTCTTACCATCCAATTTCTGTTTCTTGCAATATTAGCAAGGTCTTCAACTATATTCTTTTACCTAGTCTAACTCAAAATATTTCTTTCTTTGGTGAAAATCCCTTTCAGATCTGGTGTGGGGTGCCAACATGCTCATTGTGTCCTTTCTTCTATTCTACTTTCTAATTCTTCTAAGGGTAAAGGTGTATATCCCTGTGCACTTGTTATTTCAAAGGCTTTTGACTCTGTTGTTGATAACCAGCTTTTCTTTTCTTTGGCTTCTTCTGATGTTAATGTTTTGGTTATTTACCTTCTACAGTTTTGGTATTCTCATTCTTACCTCCACCTGAAATCTTCTCCAGAAACAACTATTAAAGTGCTTCAAGGCATAAGGCAGGGAGATAACCCTTTTCAAAATTTGTATTTCTGCTGTTCTGCAAAAGATCTCAGGCACTTATTTTTCTTCTTCACGCCATCCCCTCCCCCCCCCCCAAAAAAAAAAATTTACATTTGGTAAAATTTTCACTGAAGGCAAAATTTCACCAGAAATTTTGCAAAATTGGCCAATATTTTGCAAAATTGGCAGGAATTTAGCAAAATAATTGATTTCTGCAGAAAATTTGGCATAAATCAGGTAGCAATTTGGGTAAAAATTTAGAATTGTGGCCCTTGATAAGGAGACATGTTAAGAAAACAATTCTTACTTTAAAATATGTATAATGATCCTAGTTAACATATTATCCAAGGGGAGAACCTTTATCATAAAGTCTTTCCTCTAAAAATCCTTCTTTTTCCAGCTTAAAAGAAAAAGTTTCCAAAAACCACCATGCTGAGATTCAATGCTTAAGTCTTTTGAAATTGCTGCTATGAGTTGCAAAATAAGTTGTTTTATAGATAGCATTCATGCCGGTCTTTGTAATTCTGTATTTTTTTAATGAGCAGTGGCACAAATACAAAATATTAATAGCAGTGGCAAAAATCAAAATATTGCTGTAAATATATATATACATAGAGCATATACCCCCACCCTCCTAATGTGATGTAAACATGTAAATAGTTATATGTAACATGTAAACATGTAAATAGTTGTTTAATTTTCATTTTTGCCACACCATTTTCTATCATTAAAAAAAAAATATTATACCCCCACCCCCCTAATGTGCAAATATACAACCAAAATTGCATTCCAATTCTAAATATAACCTTCATTTACATCACAAATAAATTTTGCCCCCCCCCCCTGACGTGCAAATATATACCCTGATTTGGATATATTTAGGGGTTGGGGTATGCTTCATTTGGTTATATTTAGGTTCAGAATGCAATTTTTGTTATATATTTGAACATTAGGGGGGGGGGGTATATACTCTGTATGTATATGTACATTTATAGCAATATTTTGATTTTCGCCACTGCTATTAATATTTTGTATTTGCGCCACTGCTCATTAAAAAAAAAGCATTAAAAGGATTGGCATGAACACTATCTATAAAACAACTTATTTGGCAGCAATTGTGGCAATTTCAAAAGACTTAAGTATTGAATCTCAATGTGGTGATTTTAGGAAACTTTTTCTCTTAAGCTGGAAAAAGAAGGATTTTTAGAGGAAAGACTTGATGTCATTATGGCTTACAAGCTACTGCATGCTGATTACTCTTCTCAGAGTCCTTTACAACTTGACAAATCATCCAGGACAAGAAGGCATAGTAAGAAGCTGCTCAGGAAGAGAGCTCACAGCAGACTCCGCAACCACTACTTCTCCAATAGAGTAGTGGGCCCCTGGAACAGTCTTCCCAATGCAGCTGTCACCGCTCCCTCTGTCAATGCATTCAAGATTGCCATTGATAAGAATTGGTCCACCAAACCATGGAAAACAGAGTGGGATGCTGCCAAACCAGTGACTCCCCATCATCACTGACCAGCGACTCTACAGGATCTTTCCTTATTTTGCTGGACAATGTGATTTAAGGTAATTTAAGGTAAAGGTTCTCCCCTTGGATAATAGGCTATAAGAACTAGGATCATTATACATATTTTAAAGTAAGAATTGTTTTCTTAACATGTCTCCTTATCAGGGACCACAATTCTAAATTTTTACCGCAATTTGGTAAAATTTACAGAGATCATGCAGCCCCCCCCCCCCCAATAAAATGACCCTTAGGACACCCCTGATTAGGTGAGGGTGGGGGAAGTGTAACAGAGCTGCAGTCAAAATGTATTAGCGAAAATTATTCTGTATATTATGAAGTGATATGTTTTCTTAACATGTCACCTTCTCAGTGGCTCCTAGTCTAGACCTTTACCATGGAATTAACAGATCACCAGGTCACTTCCAAGTAAAAGGTTAAGAAGGCCTAGCCTTAGCACCTTAGAAATTGCTATGTTATAAACCTTAATATTTTAGGTTCAATTCCAAGAATCAAGACCTAAACAATTTCAACAAGTGATATTTTTGAAGAAGAACCCTTAATAAATGCAATGGGCTATATAAACTTGTCTCTTTCTTTAAGCTTTGAATTTTTTCTAACTTTAGCGACCTCTATTTGAACTGAGTCAGATGGTACACTTAAAAGGCAAAGGCTAGGCACCAAAAAATCGATCAACCTATATCTGATGTCTAGTATTTTACAAATTCTTTTTTTTTCTAAACAACAAAACAACAAAGAACAATAGGGAAATCTTTTTGCAAGACAGTAAAGATAATTTGAATGAATGTTTTGGCCCTATGTCCAAGGGCCCTCCTCAGCGAGACAAAAATATATAAAAGAAAAAAGACTCACAACAACATGCGACTAATAAAACCAAAAATTAAATTTTTTTCAACGCAGTCCCAGCATCCTTACTTCAGCGAATTTCAACCAGGACTGATAAAAAGTGAGGTAAAACAAGGCGATTCAATAAGATGAAAGAAAAACAATTTAAAAACACATTCTTATTGCTAATCCAGCCTTTTTGGCAATTAGCCTCAAGGGTCTTTTTGTGACCGGTTCTGTGTTAATGTCTATTGGTTTTTTAAAATATTTTGTAACATAGTTTTTAATTAAATTTGTGTATAGAGCATTTAGTGTATTTTCCCCCAAGTCCCTATTTAAAGAAATATTATTATTAATCTTAAGTCTGATTTCAATGGCTTTTCAGACTATCTGTTTTATGCCAAGGTCATTGCTAATAAGGGCGGATTCATCAAAAATATATTGGGGCTAGGATTTTCAAATACATGGCTGCCTAAAGCAGAATCAAATGAAACAGTAGAAATATTAGAATTTAGAACTTTGACAATATCATCTTTATGCTCTTGTATACGTTTTTCTAAATTCTGGTGTGTTCTACCTACATAGTATTTGCCACAATCGCATGGTATTTGATAGAGCCCTGTTTGGCGAGTAACTGGGGTTTTATCTTTACCAGAATTTAGAAAATCTATGATTTTGAAATTATTTGTGAATACTATGCACAGATTTTTTTTGTGTGCAAACTGTTTGAAGATTTGTAGCTATTTTTGGGATGTAGGGGAGGTAAATTATGTTTGAGGGCTTGTCAGAAATCTCACATGGTAAACTATCATTAATTTTACGGGAGTGTCTTTTCAGTCTACAGTTAATTACACTATTAATAAATAAAATAGGATACCCATTTCCAAAAAGTATGTCCCTGATAAAGTTTAGTTCTGGTGTGATGTGGGAATCAGAACAAATGTTTAGGGCACGATCGACAAGGAATATTACGACCGCTCTTTTAACTTGTAGGGGGTGGTTTGATTTAAAATGCAAATATCTATTATTTTTTGTTGGTTTTCTATAAGTATTAAAATTGAGTTTATTGAAGCGACGAATAATTAATACATCTAGGAATGGGATTTTATTTGCGATTTCAATTTCTAAAGTAAACTGTAAATTTATATCGTACGTATTAAGGTGATAAAAAAAACCCTTAAGTTTATGTTCCCTATAGTTCCAGAGTAAAATTACGTCATCCATATAATGTCCCCAAAAGATATGTTTCAAGACATACGAATCTAATGCCCAATTGTCAATATGTTCCACATAAATATTCGCCTGTGACCCGGAGAGGCGCGCGCCCATCGCTGAACCATTAATTTGCTAATAAAAAGAATTACGGAATTGGAAACACATTGAGTACTTGTTACAGAGTTTAACCAAGGTTATTAAGTCTTCGCCATCTATTCCTGCTGCTGAAGTTTCTATGAAATGATAATTTTCTTTTATTTTATTTTCTAATAGTAGTTCAGATACTGCTACATCAATATTTGTATACATTGAAACAATGTCAAAGCTACTTATAATTGTATTTTCTGAGATTTTTACGTTTTTGAGTTTTTCAACTAAATCTACCGAATTAAATATATAGGGTTTCTGAGAGTAAAGCAAAGGTTTAAAGGCTGTATATAACCATTTCCCAATATTGGATGTGGGGCTTACGTATAAGCTACTATGGGCCTTAAAAGAATGCCTTGCTCATGTAATTTTGGTAGACCATATAACTTTGGGCAAAAGCTACCGAAGGGGAAAAAATTATTATATAGTTGTGGAGTAATTTTACCATTTCGTTTTAAACTTTTTAATTCATTTATAATTTTGTTAGCAAATTGATCAGTATGATCGTGGGTAATAGTCGTATATGTAGTCTCGTCATTTAGATGTGAATAAATTTTTGTGTCGTAATCTATCGCATCCATCACAACCAGAGAATTGCTTTTATCTGCTTTAGTTATCATAATGGATGGGTCTCTACGGACCAGGGGTGGCTCGAGGGGGGGGGGGTTGAGGGGGGGGGGGTGATACACCCCCTGCCTCTTGCTAAGTTGTATCAGTCGTTTATTTTGGCCTCATCCAGGTCCCGGGCGCTCATCTCAGTCAGTGACAGTCCGAGTCGTTTTTCTTCCTCCTGGAAAGACTTGCACTCAAAGACAAGGTCGTTTAAATTAAAACAGGTTTCATAACCCCTTTAGGTCTCAGGTGAAATGATTCCCAAAGGGACTGGACTGGCAGCAACTCACTTTGTTTCAAAACCTGTTCTTACTCGCATATAATTTTTGTCCCAAAGGGACTGGACTGGCAGCAACTCGCTTTGTTTCAAAACCTGTTCTTACTCGCATATAATTTGTGTCTGTCTCAGATAGGTCGTTCATATTTAGCCTGTCAACATTATTGTAGGCTAGTTGTTAAAGTGAAGTCTGACTGGATAACATGAATAAACCGAAAGTGAGAGACAAGGTTACGTACATGGACTGTGGGTCAAACTTTGACTACGAGTGGAAAAGAAGGCATGAAATTTCTAAACACAATGGAAAAGCAATCAGAATTCAAATGACAGGAGCCCCGCGAAACCCCTTTGAAGCAAATGTATCTAGGACAGTGAAAAAAGCTCGATCACAAAACGAGTCTGAGGTTGAGGTGGATACAGCGCTTGAAAAGGACAAGGAAGATTCTGCCATGTACCCAGAATTTGTTTCCCAGGGCAGGGGTGGTTCTGAAGACGCTGGAATAGCTCATTCAAGTCGGGAGGTAAGTTTTTGGCTACGACTCTAGTGAAACATAGTTACAAACTCGGCTTGTCTGCGAAACTTTCCGTGGAGATGTCCCCATAAGATAATTTTCTCCTGGCAAACGCCCCCATGGCGAAACGTCCCCAAACATAAGTTTAGTACTTTGCCATGGTCTTAAGGTGCTTTGTCGTTAAATAGCAGCCGAATTTGTTTTTAAAGTGAAAAGAAGAAAAGGTAAATTTAAAAAGTGTTATCATTATAACTTTCTTCGATGTTTTTTTTTTGTTTTTGCGTATATATTATGGTGGTTTCTTGTGTTAAAGAAAATTATAATGATAGGAATCTTTCTTTAGGTATTGTTATTGTTATTAAATTTAGTAGTTTGTTTTAGTTCCTTTTTTTTGGGGGGGGGGGGACATGACGGGTCACCATTTGGAAAATTTTTATGAGTTGGTAAGAGATAGCCACCGCAAGAAGAGTTTCCTGGGGGGGAACGACACCCTTTTCTACGGTTAAGGCAAGTTTTTTATAATGGGAAAGTTTTAGGTAGTGTATGGTGACTTATTGTGTGTCCAGTTCGGCTGCTAATTGATATTTAAAAAAGTGTAGGTGACGCATAGAAGTTAAGAATTAGATTTGTTGCTTAAAGTAAATTTGTTGTCACTGAGAGGAGAGGAGGTGGGATTTAAAAAAAAAATAAAAAAATGGCGTATTGTCGAAGTAAAAACAAGACCAAAGATTTCGATGGGATCCCAAAAATGGAATATTTATTGGACTTCTTGGTCCAGACAATCGGGTTTGTAGATTTCCGGTCTTCGCCAGACCCGTAAGCATGTTAGCATTTATCCCTAATCAACCACTTGAAAATGTAAAAAAAATGATACCGAAGTGGGGTTTTCGACGGATTACGACCAAACGGCTATTCCGCTGAGAAGACCAAGTTCAGATATGGATTCAGCAGCTATGTTTACGCCTAAATATCATCTCCAATCGGCAATCGAATTTAGAAAAATCTTTTACTTTTACTGAATTCCCGATTTTAGCAATTCCGTGCGAACTACTTGTCCGGCAGGAAAATAAAGTTCAAAAACAGATTCAGCGTGTTTCATTACCCCTATATCGAAACTCTAATTAAGATCAGAAAAATATTTTTACCAATTTTGGCCGGATTCCGGGCAAACTAATTGTCCGGCAAAAATATAAAGTGACGGATGAGCAAGTATGGATTCAGTATGCAATTTTACTCTATTTCGAATTTATAATCGACTTCATAACAAACTTTTATTTCTAGTACGCAAAATTTCCGGTTAAAAACGAATGCACTATGTCTCCTTGCCCCTTATACTTCGGATTTTGTTTTCGTTTTACCAAATTTCCGGTTTTGGCAGGATTCTGAGCGAACTACTTGTCCGGCCCAAAAAACTTCAGATACAGATTTAGCATGTATCTTTACCCCTGTATCGAATCTGTAATCGACTTGCAGACACATTTTTATTTCTTCCAGATTTCCAGTTTCGGACGCATTCCGGGCTAAATACTTGTCCAGGAAGAAAATAACAGTCGAAAACGAATTCAGTATTTGTCCTTACCCCTACTTCGAACCTCTAATCAACTGCAGATACAACTTTTACTGTTAATCATTTTTCCGGTTTTGGCTGGATTCCGGGCGAACTATTTGTCCAGCGAGAAAATTAGTTTCAGATATGGATTCAGCATGTCTCCTTACACCTCTAAATCGACTATGTTATTTACTTTTAAAATATCTTTAACTAGCCCCCACCCCTAGATACAGAGCTACATAGACCACCTACGAAACTGACCTGTACTCTGACCCAAAGAATCCTCACACCAAGGCCGTATCCAGGGGGGGGGGGGGGGTTACCCGGTTTGAACCCCCCCCCCCCCCCCCCCCCCCCCCCGAAATTTTTGACCGAGTCGAAAATAAGTCGAAAATTAGTAAAACCTAGGTAAAAATCAGTAAAATTAGTCGAAAACTGAGTCAAAAATTAGTAACCCCCCCCCCCCGAAAAAGTAAAAAATTAGTAACCCCCCCCCCCCAAAAAAAAAAAAAAAAAATCCTGGATCCGCCCTTGCCTCACACCAAGTTTGACCAAAACATCTATAGGCCTACCCCTTCGAGAGTTATCATGCTTACAGACGGATAAATTGTACAAAGTCATAGATATCCCGTCACTTACGTTTGGGATCCCAAAATTTTAAGATTTTGCATCGAATATTTAGGAACAGTCTTATAGGCACGAAAAAGCGGATGTGGGGCCAGTTGCGTAGGATATTCACCGTTTCCCTCAAAATATACAGTCTTGTCCTGGGCTGGCCTCGTACATTAGTGATCCTAGGTCGTTTAAACCAAAGGTTGCAGTAGTAGCAGTGCTTTCTGTATTTACTGCGGAAAACTTGAAAACCCGGTATTTCTGATAAACTGTCTCCTCGTAGTCAAGCAGACCAAAGGTTTCGATGGGATCCCAAAAAGTGGAATATTTATTAGACTTCTTTGTCCAGACAATCGGGTCTTGTAGATTTCCAATCATCGCCAGACTCCGTAAACATGTTAACATTTATCCCTAATAACCGCCTGAAAATTTACTTCTGCATCGCAATCCAAATCAAAGCTCTATACGACTTCAGAATTGAATTTAGCTTTTTATCAAATTTCCAGATTGCAGGATTCCATAAAACTTCCTTGTCCAGTGAAAAAAATAAAGTTTAGCTAATACGGATTCAGTATTTATTTTTACTCCGAACTCGAATCTCTAATCGACTTCAAAAGAAACTTTTACCTATGGCCAATTTCCGGTTTTGGCCGGATTCCGGGTGAACTGCTTATCCGTCAAAGAAATAAAGTTCAAAAATGAATTCAGCATTTCTCCTTATCCCTATATCGAATCTCTAATCGACTTTAGAAATAAACTTTAATTTTACCAAATTCCCGGTTTTGGCATTTACAAACTTGACCTGTACTTTGACCCAAAGGATTCTCACACCAATTTTGAACAAAATATCTCAATCCCTTGCTAGGTATCCGTCACTAACGTTTTAGGATCAGAAAAAGCGGAAGCCTAACCTGGCTCGAAAAGAGTCAAACAAGGAGAATGCAAAAATCAGTGTAGTTCCGTTAGGGTGGATAAGAATGGCCTAAGAAGTTCGAGATCTCGGAGTCTGACGTAAGTAAGATAAGGCGGGTCTGATGCTTTGATAAAACCAATCAGACAGATAAAAAAAATCAATCAACTAAATATCGCAGAAAAGCCTGATCAAGGAGTTATGTCACAAACATGAAAACAAACGAGAGATCAACTGATATAGCCGACAAATAAGCCAATAAAATATAGCACAAAAAGAAGAAAGGACACGCTACAAAATTTCGTGGTCTTAAATTAATCCGCTTTGAAAGAATATTATTATATTTTAGCCGTGGACGTTTTTTTGGGATCCCAAAACGTAAGTGACGGATACCAATTTGTCCGTCTGTCCGTCTGTTAGCAGGGAGGGGGTTTCAAGTTAAGGGGCGAACAAATATTTTTTAAATGCCAATGAGAAAGTCACTTTAGGGGTAAGTAGAAATGCTGAATAAAAAGCTGAAATTTATTTTGACGCCGGAGAATTGGTTCGCCCAGAATCCGGCCAAAACCGGAAATTTGGAGGATGTTCCTGAAGCTGATTAGAGGGTCGACATAGGGGTAAGGAGACATTCTGAATCCGTTTTTTGGCTTCATTTTCTTACCGGATAAGCAGTTTGCCTGGAATCCGGTTTGGAAGAAGGTAAAAGTTGTTCCTGAAGCTGATTAGAGGGTCGATATAGGGGTAAGGAGACAAGCTGAATCCAAACCTGAAATTGATTTTGACTCCGGAACATTGAGTTCGCCCGGAATCCGGTTTGGAAGAAGGTAAAAGTTGTTCCTGAAGCTGATTAGAGGGTCGATATAGGGGTAAGGAGACATTCTGAATCCGTTTTTCAGCTTCATTTCTTACCGGACAAGTAGTTCACCCAGAATCCGGGCAAAACCGGTTTTGGGGCGGTCTCCGGCGAAATTGCGTTTACTGAAAATTTTGTTTCAGGAAATGCATGTTACAATTACCAAGGAAACACTTGGCGTTAGAACACCGACCTTGACAGAACACCTAGCGACATAAACAAGAGATAAATTCGAAACCGGAGAAGACTTCATGCCATCGGTCAACACAAATGATGAGAAGGAGTCAGATATAGGGCAAGAGGTCTCTGATCAAAGATACAACATGAAACTCTTTTCATGTGTCGCCAAGCTGGAGTACATTATATCAGTAGTTGCTGGTTCCAATGGCATAGTTAAGACCGTCCGGGAAAATTCTGCGTCGAATGCAAGAGATATCTTGGTGGAAATACAATCTACATCATCTTCTGTGTTTGAGCTGTGCAAGGAACTAACAGTCGATTGCACTGAAGAACTTCTTAACATTTCGGCAACTAGTGGAGTTGTTGTCGAAAATCACAGTGACGACTCCGAAAGTGTAGTTCACAAGGATCCTGGAATAAGGAAGCCAATCTCTAGCGAAAACCAAAGGAAATACCTGCTTTCATGTGGTCCTAATCAACCAAAGCTGAGTGTGTTCCCAGCTGATCCGTCAATATCAAAAAAGAAACAGTGTCGTTTTCACCCCGGCTGGTATGAAGATTACCAGTTCTTAGAGTACAGTATCGAGAAAGATGCTGCCTTCTGCTTCGTTTGCTCGCTTTTCCCTAGTGGTCCGGGGCGAGACCAGTCCGAAAACGCTTGGGTGGAAGACGGTGTGCGGCAATGGCACAAAATGAAGAGCCAAGGAAAAAGCAAAGAAAGGAAAACTGGCTAGTCACTTCTCTTCCGGGTCACACAAAGCAGCTTTGTCGGATTATTGTCACTTCGTCAGCAGTAATGGTCATGTTGATTTCCTACTTGATAAAAGAACTCGAGCTAAGCTTTTACAGCAGGCAAAATATGAAGAGACAAACAGAAAAATTGTGACAATTCTTTTGGACGTTGCAAGAACCCTAGCGAGACAAGGCATTGCCTTTAGAAGAACGGAAGAACAAGACGGCAACTTTGTTCAATTTGTTCAACTTCTAGCGAGATATGTGCCTGCTCTTGAAGCTTGGTTAAATGATTCTCGGTATAGACCATACAAAGTTACCTATCTACACAAAATGTCCCAGAACGAGTTTATTGAATTGCTTTCAGCAGAAGTCAGGGAGAAGATCCTTGACGAAGTTCTGGATTCAGAATTTTATTCTGTGATGGTGGATACGACACCCGGTGCTTCACATTCTGATAAGCTTGCAGTCGTAATCCGCACCATCAGCTCGGAAGGGATGCCTAGAGAGAGACAATTAGATGTTAGCGAGGCAAATGACAAAACTGGTCAGGGTATTGCAGAAAGTATAATAGGAACACTGACAAGGAGAGGAATTTCGCTGGATAAACTAGCTTTTCAGTCGTATGACTCTGCAAGTGCAATGTCTGGTCAGTTTAATGGAGCCCAGCAGAAAGTATCGGAACTTCTCAGTCGCCGTGTGCCTTATATACCCTGCCAGGCCCACAGACTAAACACCGTGATAGAGCATAGTTGCAATTCATCTCTCTTGATAGCCGAGCTTTTCAATATCCTCGAAGAAATGTATGTGTTCTTCTCTTCACCTACAAAGCGTTTTGCCGCCCTTAAAGAAAAACTCTCTTCGACTAAAAACAGCCTTAATCTCCGAAACTTATCACGGACCCGGTGGACCGCAAGGGCTGAAACCATACAAGCAGTGGTTACTTCGTTTGAAGCAATAGTCTCAGCCCTTGACGAAATAAAACAGATGAAGAACGCCGATACGAAGACGAAAGCACAAGCCAGCGGCCTCCTGAAAAGGATTCTGAACTTCGATTTTATCGCCTGCCTCATGTTCATGAAAAATATCATGCACAAGGCCAGGATTGCAACAGAAAAGCTTGAAGAAGAGGAGATGAACATCATCGACACAATTGAGATGCTAGACGCTACGAAGAAACTTTTTGAAAGAATATCTTGTGAGGAAATGAACAGTTTAATTGACAGTGCAGCACAGTTTGCCAAAAGGATGGAAGTGGACCCAGAGGCTGATTTCATCATACACCATCGTTGGAGACTTGGACCATCTCGTTATGACAGCAGAGCTCAAAGTCAAGCCGATATCTCAATGCATCAGTTCTATAGACAACATTTCAGAATCTTGCTTGACAAGTTGACTACAATGATGGGAGATAATCTCAGAGCTTGCCTTGCCAATTTTCTGCCATTTTGCACCTTACTCCATCCTCCTTTGAACAAAAGTATCTCAGTTGCAGATATTGAGCAAGCAACAAAGTTTTTCCAAAACCAGGAAAGAGCTCCAGACGCTACTGCTCTTCAAGTAGAGCGTGAAGTTTTGTTCCAGTTTTGCCAAGGCGCTGCTTGCTTCAGAGAAGTCCTTGGTGAAGGACATCACCGGAACCGTCAGCTTAAGCAAGCCAGTCCTCTCTGCAGATTGGCAGCGACTGCACCTGTTGCAGTTGCAGCTGCCGAAAGAACATTCAGCAAACTCAAGTTTGTGAAGAATTGACTGAGAACTGCCATGCTTGATTCTCGACTGGATTCCCTCATGTTGTTGGCGAGTGAGAAAGACCTCACCGATGGTTTAGACTTAAACAAGATTGTTCAGCGTTGGTCCATTTTGAAGAAGAGGCGAATCCAGATTTAAGCTTTTCTTAGTTGTGTATTTGCGCATGTAGTGTCCCGTTTTTGTCCTTCTTTGTTCCCGTAGATAAGTATAAATAATAAAACACTATTGTCTATGAAATTTGTACGTAATGACGAGTCGTAGAATATGATCTACAAGTCGTTTAAATGAAGGTTCTCACCCCCTGGCCTGAGTGCTTCGAGCCACCCCTGTTACGGACATTAGATAGTATTTTTAGGTCGTAAAAAGTATCTGTTTTTTTTTATTGGCGGGAGAATCAACCTTTTTTTGATTGTTGTAAAGGGTATCTATAAGACTAGCCCTAACTTCATCTGGGTTGGAAGTAGATGCATAAAATTTATACATCTATTTCCAATAGATCTATTTTCAATTTTCGGCCCTTGGACATAGGGCTGAAATGTTCATTCAAGTTATCTCCACTGTCTTGCAAAAAGATTTCCCTATTGTTCTTCGTGCCTTTGTTGTTTGTTATGGAAAGGCAGTGTGGTCTTCGTCGCTATTTTCGCTAATTTTTTTTTCTATAAAACTACATTATAAAAACGAAAATATTATATCACTGGCAATTATGAAACAGTTCATATTTATGTAGCAAGCAAAACATAGAGACAAGGCATGAAGTTTAAAATCTACAAGATAAAAAAAACCTTATTAAATTTTGTAATTTTAATTTTAGTTACGTTGATCCGACGATTATGCTTGACTGCTTTTGTCTCCTAATTATGCTACGTCTGGCAGCACTGAGTAATACTCCAGAACTACTGCATGAGTGACGTTTTGCTATTTTAGAAACTAGTTGAGTTAAGGAGAAGTTGCCTGAGACTATAGACAGGTGGGCCTATTAGGCTTAGGTCACTTGTTTGCCTCCAAGACCCAGGCGACTTAACAGGCATGAGCTAATCCCAAAACTACCGAGGTCAACTTCCTCAGACTCTAGGCTACTGGGCCTTTCACAAAAGCGAATACACAAGTCTTTGATTTAGGAGATTAATAGCTACTCTCGCTGTTTGCCCGCGCCGATCAACCCAACAGTATGAAAAATATAGGGCACCCCGTTCACCATAGAGTCCAGGAGAGTTTTACGGCTTTCAAGGCTTTACATCTTTTCCACCAAGTTGATTTTGATTGAAAAGTAAACCAACTTTTTTAGTCTATTTTTAGTGACATCCATATTGAACTGGGGCAGATAGTAAACATAAAAGGCAAAGATAGCGCACCAAAAAGATGTTCAAGGTATATCAGATGTCTTGTATTTTAAAAATTCTTATTTTCTATAAAACTTCACAATGAAAACGAAAATGTTATACCACTGACAATTGTGAAACAATTCATAATTATGTAACAAGCAAAATATAAAGACAAGGTATTGAAGTTAAAATCTACAAGATGAACAAACCCCTTATTAAATTTTATCATTTTAATTAGGCTGATTCCCCACATAATAGGTGTTTTACCTATTACCCTACTTTCTCCTCGTGACTTTAAGGGATTTTAACAGGAATAACGCTCCAGGGCTACTACATGAGCGATTTTCGCTATTTTAGAAACTAGTCGAGTTAAGGAAAACAAAACTGTCAACATTAAATTAAGAGCATAAATGATATAAATGACGACAGCGACCACACTGCCTTTCTGTCATCTAAGGCAGTACAATAGCGCTGCCTAGGTGAAGAGCAATATGGGGACAATGCATTTTTTATTTATCTATTTTTTTTTACCATAGTACATTGTGTAAAATTTGTCGTAGAAACTTCAGAAGGAGCTCATTCAATCGGAACTGAAAGTTGAAGTGCCAGTTTTAAGAGTCAAGAGTGATTAGAGGGCAACCACACCCCCCCCCCCCTTCCAACGCTCGTCAATTCCCCAAACACATCCAATGAAAATTTGGAGATAGTCATTTATTCATTATTGCTGAAAGCTTTAGTAACTATGTCTCTAGGGATGCCCTCCCCTCCCTCCCAAAGACCTTGGGACAATGACTGTAAGCCATTAATAATAATAATTTATTTATAATACACGTCATAACAAGTTATGACACTTGTGGAGTAACACAAGGGAAAAAAAGACAAAAGAGAAAATGAAATACACTGCAAATAAAATACACTACAAAAAAAATACACTACAAATAAAAAAAACATTACAATGAGATTAACTGAACAGACGGACCAAAGGATGATGAGGCGATAAACGATAAAAAGCTGATTCCGACAACCTTCCATGCAGCACGGCCAACTTGCAGTAATATCAGGAACATCAGACTTACGAATTACGGACATCAAACATTACCATGCCAGGAGGAGATAAAGTAAAAATTTACAATATCTGAAATAAAAAGACCGGATCTGCTTAACATTTTTTTCTCTTTATAAGGGGATAAAGGACAGAATGATCACAGAATGTAGAATATAGCCTACCCAATGCACGTCTATTATACTTCCCTCGATTGGCAACAATCTTAGAATATCCCATTTGAATTTTCTTTTGAACATCACGAACAGTGCACTGCCGTAAGCTAGAAATTGAATTAGTAACAGTAATACCCAACCACCGAAAGGTGGAAACTGAGGTTATAGAAAAAGCATGAAAAACTAAGGGAGCAATAGAGGAAGTTGGACCAATGACATATTTTGATCTAATTTCATTTAATTTACCAGAAATGCACATTTTGAATATACTAGGTTATAAAAACCCTCCCTGTTTGACACCCCGACGTACACGGACAAACGGAGCTCTAGATTTAATAATTCGGAGGAAAGAATTCTCATACCAAAAACGAAGAAGAAAAATAACTGAAAGATTTACACCATTATTAAAAAATGAGTAAAAAGCTTGACTACGGACTACACTGTAAAAAGCCATTGTCTATCTGTTGTCTCCAACAGATAGAGTCTTGTTGAGGGGAGTGTTGAACTAAATCAAAACACAGTATGTGTAGACGGGTTATTGAAAGGGCGTCACTCAGGAATGACTGAGTGTATTAAGTTGGAATTTTCAGGAAATTATGAGGGGGTGACCAAATGACCAAAAATACAATATTTAGTCACTAATAATAATACGACTACCACTTCTCCTGACTACTACGAAGGTTGAGGATATTGAAGTGAAAGTCTCAGGAAATGTTGAAGAGAAAGTGAAACTAAATCAAAACCTACCATGTGGATACAGATTGACAAAAGAGCGTATTAGAAATATCTTTCGAACGGCTTACCGTTTCTAGCTTAAACTTCCAGGGCATCAAAAGAGGGGTGTTCAGCTTACCAATAGGCTATCAGTGCATACTACTATTGCTATCAGTACTGCTACTACTACTTTTACTAATACAACACTACAGCTCCTACTACTATAATACTAGTGCTATTGTGGCTAAGGGTATGAAAGTTAAAATTTGAGAGAATGCTTAGGGGAAATTCAAACCGAATTAAAACACACTATGTGTATGCATTATGCAGATTGTCACAAGGGCGTATTCCAGGAATACATTAGGTATTAGGTCGGAACTTTTATCGAATGCTTAAAGTAGATTAATTGACGAACAGGCAATATGTGCTGACTACACAGGCATAGAACAGGCAATATGTGCAGACTACACAGGCATAGAACAGGCAATATGTGCAGACTATTACTACAATGACTTCCATTGCTACTCCTACTAATCCAACTGCTTCCACTGCATGCTTTCGTATTTGAATATTCCCAAAAACAATGGTTGCGGCATCTTCAAAATTCTGAATGATTTTATTTGAAACAAGATGCAATAAACCTCAACTGTAAAAAAGCTCCTAATTTGCAGTTTTACTTTTATAATTACAACTAATGTAGATACAAAAAAATTAATAATTTCACAAAACATATTTCACAAATAATTTGAATTTAATGCATGAAATCAACAAAACATTTGTTTTCATACGACCTACCCCCTCTATATGATAAACTTAAAATTTTTTGATTAATTTACGAGGTGAAACATTAATATAATCTTCTAAGACGTCTCCTTCTGTGCAAAATGGTATGAATAAAATAACATTGACGCTTTAATGCTCTTTTCTTGGGTAGCACTATTGCACTGCCTATGATTTTCAGAAGCACTCCGAGTTCAATTGCATAGTACTGACCACCCTCATAATGCTTGGATAGCTTAACCATGGAAGATAAGTCCTCGAACTAAGCTTAAAATTTTAGAACCTACAGTGATGACAGGGGTCAAGCATGATTCTGAAGCGTGGACGCTTCAAATGACGGAGTAGGATTTGTTAGCTGTTTCCCAAAGGAATTATCTATGGAATCTTTTGGGCTCCTATCAGACTTACCTTATATCCAACTGTAAGCTATACCAAAAATGGGGTTCTAACTTGTTTTCTAGAGCCATAAAAAGAGAAAGGTTGGGATGGCTAGGACACCTTCTGTGAATAAAGGAAGACAGATTGCCAAATATTGTCTTTTTCGGTCAACCCTCTATTTTTGTAAGCAGGGGCGTCCTGAGGGGGATGGGGGTACACCGCCAACTTTTTTGGGGTTTGGTAAAATTTTCGCTGAGGGCAAAAACTTTGGCAGAAAATTTGCAAAATTCCTGATTTCTGCCAAAAATCCGGCAGAAATCAGGTAGCGAATCGGTAAAATCTGCGAAGTTGCCCCCCCTCCCCCCCCCCCAGTGGAAAGAGGCTTGGGACGCTACTGGTTGTAAAGAAGAATTTGATGGAAATTGGAACTTCTTAGGAGGGTGTAAAAAGGGAGGCTTTGAATAGATCGGGATGAAGGAGGAAAGTGCGGGCGTAGCTGTAGTGGAAAGATGCTGCAGTGGACTGTTAGCACAGGCAGTATTAATAATAAAAAAGAATATAAAAACAGTAATGCAAAACCTTAGGCTTTCAAATGGTGATCCTTTGGATTAAAGCTGGATTCCCAGCTCCAAGTACATTTTTCTTAGTGCCAGAAGCAAGACTTATAATTAGGGACAAAAATTATGAGTAAAATTCAGGTAGGGGTATTGGGCTGTCTCTCGTAGTTGTTCAGTTTAGTAAATCAAACTTCCCAACAAGCATATAAGCATGAAAGATACTTGCACGTACTTGCACGATACATACACGATACTTGCCCTGGGAATTTAACTCATGATGGTTTGCCTTGTATAATTTACAACGCAACGCTAATCTCCATGCTGACGTCACCCCTGGCTTTAGTGCTTCAATAAAGCCAAATTGACATCTTTATCGTAAACACAATGGGCAAAATCAAGAGGATTATGTTGTTGTTTTTTAGGTTTGAATATTTGCAGTTACAGCTTCGTCCTTGATTTGAATTAGCTAGATTTGATTTCCAAAATTGGAAGGATTGCACCAGTTTTTCAGATGGGTTACATCTTAATTGATTAGTTCGGTGATATCTTTAACAATACGCTCGCTCCCTTTACATTTGGAAAAAAAAACTGTTGCCTAAAATCACACTGCTTTTTTAGTTCCAACATCCTCTGAATATTTGTCTGTCTTCCCAACTCTCAAACCTGTATGTACTTTTGGGGACCAACACACCAAATTCAAACTTAGTCAATGTACAAAAATCAGGTTTTTTTTTATTTCAGCAGAGGGCTTGATAAAATGTAAAACAGCATATTTATAGACCATAAATTTTTAAAAAAGACAAATATTTAGCAAAATATATGCCAAATTGCTAAATTTTATAGCTCTCAAACTTCTATGTACCTTTGTATACCAGCATACCGAATTCTAACTTAGTTACAGTGTAAAAATCAAGGGTTTTTATCCAGCAGCGCGGTCGATACGAATAAAACTATATCTTTAGGCTTTACATTTTCTAAAAAGACAAATGTTTGGCACGCACATTCGTCCTTTAGGGGAGCAGAGGTTGAAAAAGTGCATTTGAGCCGTAGTTGTTTAAGGAATGGCGGAGCCATTTCGGAGACCGAAACGTCTCACTTGCGATGTGTCAGGTTTAGGAATTCAATAAAATGAAAGCTTAAATATAGAAATTGAAAATTAACTAAAAAAAAAAAAAAAACACAGCTAAAACTAAATACAAACGGGATTGTGTTTTATCAAATTTTTAATAAACTCCTTTTCTGTACAGTGATGTTTACTCAACCAGACATACACAAACTAGATTTTTTAAAATCCAGAAAGTCACAGCCAAAGGGAACAAACAAGTTAAAACAAAAAACAAAAGAAAATCACTGAAGAAATAAACAAAGACATTCCAAGAAAAGATTAATCAATTAACTGACAAAAATACAAAATAACAGCTAAAAAAAAGCAGAGTACAATAGGGTTCAACAAGACCACGGAAATTGTTATTGTACAATATCAACTAGCAGGTTTTTCCTAAGAATGGGTTGTTATATGATTATTCAGATTCAATTTAGAAGAACATTCTTTCTTGCATATATCAAAGTTCTTACGTTAGAATATAAAGCTTTGTTCCTTTTGAACCTTATTGTATGGCTAAACCAATATTTCTCGTTTATTTATTTTCTGAATTTTCTTTATTTTTCTAAAGTTCACAAGACTTTATAATCACTTAAAACAATGTTGCCAAATTGGAACATTCATTTAATGAGCAGACAACCCCCTCCTTCCGTATAAATCATGGTGACAATACAGTGATGTTTACTCAACCAGGCATACACAAACTAGACTTTTTAAAATCCGGAAAGTCATAGCCAAAGGGAACAAACAAGTTAAAACAAAAACAAAAGAAAATCACTGAAGAAATAAACAAAAACATTCCATGAAAAGATTAATTAATTAAATGACAAAAATACAAAATAACAGCTAAAAAAGAAGCAGAGTACGATAGGGTTCAGCAAGACCACGGAAATTGTTATTGTACAACATCAACTAGCAGGTTTTCCTAAGAATGGATTGTTATATGATTATTCAGATTCAATTTAGAAGAATATTCTCTCTTGCATATATCACATTTAAAGGGCTTTTCACCCGTGTGTACTCTTTGGTGCCTAATCAAATTGCTTGATTTAGAAAATGTTTTCGCACATACATCACATTTAAAAGCTTTTTCACCCGTGTGTACTCTTTGGTGGTCAATCAAATGGCTTGACAGAGAAAAAGTTTTCTCACATACATCACATTTATAGGGTTTCTCCCCAGTGTGCACTCTTTGGTGGTCAATCAAATGGCTTGACAGAGAAAAAGTTTTCTCACATACATCACATTTATAGGGTTTCTCCCCAGTGTGCACTCTTTGGTGCCTAATCAAACTGTTCGATTGAGAAAAGCCTTTTTTTACATACTTCACACTTAAATGGTTTCTCACCAGTATGCACTCTTTGGTGTACATCCAAGTCCCTTGACCTGGAAAAGTATTTTTGCACACATCACATTTATATGGCCTTTTTAATGTATGTATTCTTTGATTTTTTTCAAGCTCTTCTTTTTTTTTGCTTTGCAAGTCACTCTTACAATATGGGTTCTGAATGTTAAAGCTTTTTGCCTCAGGTTTGGATTCATTGGAAGTTCCTCTGTATATTTTCACATCACTCGATAAAGGGTCTTCAACTCCAACGACTAGAAAAATAAGGAAGAAACATAAACGGATAGAACCAGAAAACAATTTTTATTGTATAACAATTTTCTTGTTATAATTTGTACTAAAAACAATCCTCATTTCAGGCTAAGTTTTTCTATTTCTTATAACATCCAAAACAAGAAAAAAGTCACCGTCATAACTAAGATTATTCGAAACAAAACAAATAAATATAGATTGAAAGTTTATTATACATACTGATATTAATTCCTTTAAGTCCTAATAATTTTGAAGTAACTGAAGTTAAAAAAGAAAAAATGTTTAAAATGCATTTTGTTTTCAATAAATGCGAATTATGGTCTGGTCTTGAAAATGCATAGAGAGCGTCAGTCCAACTCTTCTTAGGTTCTGCTCATTTTGGATTTCATTTATTTATTAATGGTAATTTAAAGTAGTATTAAGTTTCAAATTTATTCGACTTTATTTTTTCCTATCTTTGGATTATTGAGGGTCCCAACCTTTATTTAAAAAACTAATTTTTTGAAAAAAAATTTCAAAATTAATTTTTTTTTCGATTTAATTGAATAGTCTTTTTCATTGGTAAAGAAAAACATATTTTAAATCTTTTTTCCCTTTCTTGACAGAAAATTAAAATTTTGGTTTTCAATTTATATGTAGGACAAAATTTTTCAAAGATATTTAGTAATATACACCTTTTTAAAAATATGAATACACGTAGTATATTTCGATATAGTTTACACCTCAACTTTCCCTGAAATTTAAAACTTAATAACTTATTTTGTTCGCGGACTGTCGCTCGATCTAGTTAAATTCTTATCTGGATAATAAAAAGCAGAAAATCGATGGAGGCAATTTCCTTTCTCCACCTGTTCCTCAGTCTTCGAAGGTTAGGGTACATCAGGGCTCTGTCCTAGATCCTCTGCTTTTTATAACTTATATAAATGATTTCCACCGTACTTTGGTAATCCCGTGTCTCAACACACATTTCGCTGATGATACGGCAATTTCGTTTTCTGAGAGGAATGAAAAGGAGTAGATTGCGAAACTGGATAGATGGCTCTTTCTAATGTTATTAATTCGTGTTCATCAAATTTTATTTTTTTTTAATTTATGTAAAACTAATTTCATAATTTACGGCAGAAAGTCAAATAATTGCCCTCGCCTTGTTCGAATATACTTCTGTATTCTGTATATTATTTGCATACTTCTACAAAATATCTATAAGGTTATCTTTCAAAACACACGCTTTACGAAGCATTCATTTTGCAGATTTTAGAATACAGATTAAAAAAAAATAAAACTCTAAGAATCATGAAATTTTTTATTCCATCACCTATTGTACTTTTCCTACAGTATCTTTATATACTTTAAAAGATATACCTCCAGTTTCTCAAAAATTTACTTTTGGAGCAGTTCTTTTCAAATTTCCTTATGAAATCAAAAAATTGCCGCTATATTACCTCAATCAGTTTGTACTCCCAATCTCAAGATTTACATAATTACAACACTCGACAAAAGAAGAGTATCTACACTGACAAGTATAGTACTGACAGATATAAATTCACTCTCTTTGTGTCGATAGCCTGGTGCTGGGATACTCACAAGGATATCATTGACAAATTTACTTCTACCCTATTATAAAAAAGGAATCTTAAACTTCATTTAGTTCAAAATTATTTGAAATTTGGCGTCTAATTAATAAGCTATTTGTACGGTTTGTTTCTCTGGTTGAATGTGGGTCTCTTGGCTACCTTTTAGCATTAATTTATATTTAATAATGTTGAAGTTTTGAAATTTATTTATGAATCCTGTGCTAACTACTACTTTCCTATTACTGTTGTGTTATTGTATCTTTGCCGTCGTGTTTATTTTTGTACTGTAGCAATATTTGTTATCTTTGTCTAGGCCTAGTTTTTTAGCTTGTCTCCCAATGGGCCTATGTCAAATATATAGATTCATATGTGAATGATAAATGACTGAACTTGAACTTTAACTAAAACTTACCCTGAAAGTATCAATTTAATATCTTCTGCCGTTCTTGAAATAATGCCGAGACGCCTTATTGAAAACAAATATACACATAGTACCTTTTAATTTCGTTCTGAAGAAACAAATACTTTCCCTGAAAGTTTCTACTTTATACCCTATCCTAGTCCTGAAAAATCCCCCCTTCTGATATCTTGACAACCTGTATGTACTTAAATTACTTTTATTTAATTCAATAGTAGAAGTAAAAGTTGTAGAAATACTTGCAAAAGTTCTAGTAATTTTGGTAGCCCAGGAAGTTTCAGCTTAATACCATAAGGCGATGTTGGTACATTGCTAAAACATCCTTTTAATAGCCCATAATGGATTTTGATTCAGTTCAAAATCTCCTCACCATTCCCAGAGAATTTCACTAATATCATTAGCATTAGCAATAGTAGTAGTCATAGTAGAGAATTTAACAGTAGGACAATTGGAAGTATAATTAGTGATAGCAGTAGTAGTAATAGTATATAAATTGTACCTTTTTGGTCTTGTTCAATGTTCCTTCCTCATATCCTGATATATTCAACTTAATATTTTAATCCGTTTCTGAGATGTTGCTAATAAAACCTTTTGAAAGCCTGCATGTACCTAGTGTGTATTGATTTAACGTAACGCACCCAACAGTAGTCCCTGAAAATTCCACATTAACACTATTAGCGTTAGTAATAGTAGTACTAGCAGCAGTAGTATTACTACTACTACTTGTAACGGTGTAATACTACTTGTAATAAATTGTAATATCTAGTTCAGCATCACCCTCAACATTATCTGAAAGTTTCACTGTTCCTAAGACGTTGTTCATATATCCTTTTACAGCCTTAATGCACATAGTGTGTTTTATTTCGTTCAATATTCCATAAAAATTCTCTTGAAAGTGTCAAGTAAATACCCTTAGACTTAGTAAAGGTTACAGTCATAAGAGTAGGAATAGTAGTAATAGTGGTAACATGAAAATAGCACCATTTGTCGTTGAACATCCCTCTCGGCATGCTCTAATAGTTTCAACTTAATACTCTAAGCCGTTCTGAAGATATTGCTAATAAGCCCCTTTGAAAACCTACATGCATATTGTCTGTTATGATTTATTTGAAACTCACTCTAATCTTTCCCCGAAAGTCTCATCTAAATACAATTAGCGTCACAAGTTGCAGTAATAAAGCAATAGCAATAGAATACTCGTAATGCCTTTCGGTTAGTTCAAAATCCACCTCAACATACCCTGGAAGTTTCAACTTAATGATCTGAGCCATTCCTGAGATTTTGCTGATACACCCTTTTGACAATCTACGTACTCATGATGTGTTTTGATTTACTTCAACTTTCCCCAAAATATTCCCTGAAATTGTCACTTTAGTACCCTAACATTAATAGTAGTAGAAGTAGCAGTAGTAGTCGGAACAGTAGCAGTAGTAGTAGCATGAAAATGTTGCCATATAGTTAGTTCAACATCCCCCAAAACAAGCCCAAAAACTTCATACTCCAAGCCGTTCCTAAGACATTACTGATAAGCCCATTCGACAACCTATATGCAAACAATGTTTTAATTTAGTTCAGCTTTCTCCAAAATGATCCTTGAAATTTTCGCCTTAGTAGCAATAGTAGTCACGATAGTAGCAGTGGAGGCTTAAGTATTAGTAGTAGTATAAGCAGTAACAGTGGTAGTAGGATACAGACATATTGCATCTTGGTCTGCTGAACATCCCGCTCATTATACCCTCCAAGTTTTAACCTCCGCCTTAATAATTCCGCCAATCAGCAGCAAGAACACGTGTACGTTAGGGTTTGTAAATCATTGCCTTATTTTGAGTTACTTTTCTATCTCGATCAGGTTTTACCCAAGGGATTGGTTTAGTAAAATGCATGGAAAGAAGGTAACAGAAACGTTCTTCTCAAGAGTAGTCAAAAGTCCGAGTATTTAGTCCGTTTGTTTTAGTGCTTATTCAATAAACTATTATCTGATAAAAATGATTCTGCAATAAAAAAAAAAAAAAAAAAAAAAAAAAAAAAATCTGAGATGCAACTTCATTGTCAAAATATATGGAGCCCAATTCCTGGGTGTTGAGTTCAAGTTTATATCGTCCTGAATAGCTGGATAAAGAACCGAAAGGAACAACTTCCTGTTTTGGAGACGTAAAAAAGTCTGGAACGTCAAAGAGCTCCTAAGTGTTGCTTCAAAACATAACAAAATGCCCTTAAACAATGCTTTATCGCTGGGGTAGCTAGGGGTCCAACTGGACCCCTAGCTATTTCATATAGATCTATTATATAATAGATCTATTTCATTCTTTTATAACGTTCAATGGTAATTTGTATAAGGAAATTATAGGAATTCCTCAAGTGGTAATGCCAGTCCATTTATAGCAGACTTGCTTTTAAGTCAACTAGAATATAAGTACATGATAAGTAAAGGTAACCCATATAATGTAAAATATTCTCTTTCAAATAGGAAAAGGGTTGGATGATTTTGGGTGGAAGTTATTAAGATTTCGAAAAACATTTACCTGCCTGAGTTAATTCTGGAACCTAGTCATGGAACAGGCCAAGACGACCACTTTTTAGATTTAAACGTTAATGTTTCTAAAAATAATTAATTAGTCTCTAAAATGGATAATAAAACGAACGATTTAGATTTTGAAGTAACTAATTTCCTCTTCCCAAAAAGGAATATCATAGGCAGCGCAATCGCTGCCTATGATAGCGATTTAAATAGAAATTTCTTTTTTTTTCTTCCATACCAGGTCACTTCGTATCGAAGAAGTTGTCATAGAAACCTGGAAAAAGGCTCAATCGATTGGAAATTGGAAAAACTAGTGCCCTTTTTAATAGTCAAAAGTGATTGGAGGAAAACTATCCCCCCTCTTACGCCCATCTTTTCCCCAAACACATCCAATCAAAATTTTTAGATAGACATTTTGTTCAAAGTAATAGAAAGTTTTGGAAATTAGGTCTTTAAGGATGACAACCCTCCACAGCCCTCAGGGCAAGGGTTGTAATTTATGCCCTAGAGGCACATAAGGTTTTTTATAGAAAGCGTTGTCGTAGATCAGAGGCAACGCTGTAGCAATGCCTATAGTAAAGGCCATACGGCTCCAATGTTTTATTATTTTTTTTCCAGAGGCATTTCATATGGAAGGGGTCGTCGTAGAAACTTCAAAGGGGGCTCATTCAATTGGAAATCGAGAGTTCTAGTGCCCTTTTTAATGGTCAAAAATGATTGGAGGGCAACTAGCCCCCCCTCTCCGCCCATCATTCCCCTAAACACATCCAATCAAAATTTTGAGATAGCCATTTTGTTCAGCGTAGTTGATTTCCATATAGAAAATATACTTTTGAGGAGGACACTCCCCCACAACCCTCAGGGCAAGGGTTTTAAGTTATGCCCCTGGGGCATATAAGGTTTTTATAGAAGGCGTTGTCGTAGAAACTTCAAAACAGGCTCATTTGATTGGAAATTCAAAGGGCTAGTGCCCTTTTTAATAGTCGATAGTGATTGGAGGGAAACTAGCCCTCCCCCACGCCCATCATTTCACCAAGCACATCAAATCAAAATTTTGAGATAGCCATTTCGTTCAGCGTGGTTGGTTTCCACATAGAAAATATGTTTTGAGGAGGACACTCCCCCAAAACCCTCAGTGCAAGGGTTTTAAGTTATGCCTGGGGGCATATAAGGTTTTTATAGAAGGCGTTGTCGTAGGAACTTCAAAAAAGGCTCATTCGATTGAAAATTCAAATGGATAGTGCCCTTTTTAATAGTCGAAAGTGATTGAAGGCCAACTAGCCCTCCCCACACGCCCATCCTCCAAAAACATCCAATCAAAAACATCCAATCAAAATTTTGAGATAGCCATTTTGTTCAGCGTAGTTGATTTCCACTACGACCTGGGGTTAAGTTATGACCTGGGGGCATATAAGGCTTTTAAAGAAAGCTTTGTCGTATAAACTTTAAAAAAGGCTCATTCGATTCGAAATTCAAAGGGCTAGTGCCCTTTTTAACAGTCGAAAGTGATTTGAGGGCAACTAACCCCCCTCATACGCCCACCTATTCCCCAAACACATCCAATCAAAATTTTGAGAAAGCCATTTTATTAAACGTAGTTTTAAGTTCTGGAAAATAGGTCTTTGAGGATGACAACTCCCCCACAGCCCTCAGGCCAAGGGTTGTAAGTTATGCCCTGGGGGCATGTAAGGTTTTGTATAGACAACATTGCCGTAGAAACTTCAGAAAGGGCTCATTCAATTGAAATTTAAATGGCTAGTTCTCTTTTTAGTGATTCTAAGGCAACTGACACCCCTTCCACGGCCACCATTTCCACAAACACATCCAATCAAAATTTTGGTATAGCCATTTTGTTCAACGTAGTAGAAAGTTTTGGAAATTAGGTCTTTAAGGATGGCAACTCCCCACAGCCGTCAGGGCAAGGGTTTTAAGTTATGCTCTGGGGGCATATAAGGTTTTTTATAGAAAGCGTTGTCATAAATCAGAGGCAACGCTGTAGCGTTGCCTATGGTAAAGGCCATACGGTTCCAATGTTTTATTATTTATTTATTATTATTGTTTTCCCCAGAGGCACTTCATATGGAAGGCGTCGTCGTAGAAACTTCAAAGGGGGTTCATTCGATTGGAAATTGAGAGTTCTAGTGCCCTTTTTGATAGTCGAAAAAGATTGGAGGGCAACTAGCCCCCCACGCCCATCATTCCCCCAACACATCTAATCAAAATTTTGAGATAGCCATTTTGTTCAGCGTAGTTGATTTCCATATATAAAATATATTTTTGAGGAGGACACTCCCCCACAACCCTCAGGGCAAGGGTTTTAAGTTATGCCCTGGGGGCATATAAGGTTTTTATAGAAAGCTTTGTCGTAGAAACTTCGAAAAAGGCTCATTCGATTGGAAATTCAAAGTGCTAGAGCCCTTTTTAATAGTCGATAGTGATTGGAGGGAAACTAGCCCTCCCCCACGCCCATCATTTCCCCAAACACATCAAATAAAAATTTTGAGATAGCCATTTTGTTCAGCGTAGTTGATTTCCACATAGAAAATATGTTTTTGAGGAGGACACTCCCCCACAACCCTCAGGGCAAGGGTTTTAAGTTATGCCCTGGGGGCATATAAGGTTTTTAAAGAAAGCTTTGTCGTAGAAACTTCGAAAAAGGCTCATTCGATTGGAAATTCAAAGTGCTAGAGCCCTTTTTAATAGTCGAAAGTGATTTGAGGGCAACTAACCCCCCTCTCACGCCAACCTTTTCCCCAAACACATCCAATCAAAATTGAGACAACCATTTTATTAAACGTAGTTTTAAGTTCTGGAAAATAGGTCTTTGAGGATGACAACTCCCCCACAGCCCTCAGGCCAAGGGTTGTAAGTTATGCCCCAGGGGCATATAAGGTCTTGTATAGACAACGTTGTCGTAGAAACTTCAGAAAGGGCTCATTCGATTGGAAATTTAAATGGCTAGTTCTCTTTTTAGTGATTCTAAGGCAACTGACACCCCTTCCACGCCCACCATTTCCCCAAACACATCCAATCAAAATTTTGGTATAGCCATTTTGTTAAACGTAATAGAAAGTTTTGGAAATTAGGTCTTTAAGAATGACAAACCCCCACAGCCCTCAGGGCAAGGGTTGTAAGTTTAGACCTGGGGGCATATAAGGTTTTTATAGAAAGCGTTGTCGTAGATCAGAGGCAACGCTGTAGCGTTGCCTATAGTAAAGGCCATACGGCTCCAATGTTTTATTATTTATTTATTATTATTTTTTCCCCAGAGTCACTTCATATGGAGGGGTCGTCGTAGAAACTTCAAAGTGGGCTCATTCGATTGGAAATCGAGAGTTCTAGTGCCCTTTTTAATAGTCGAAAATGATTGGAGGGCAGCTAGCCCCCCCACGCCCATCATTCCCCCAAGCACATCTAATCAAAATTTTGAGATAGCCATTTTGTTAAGCGTAGTTGATTTCCACATAGAAAATATATTTTTGAGGAAGACACTCCCCCACAACCGTCAGTGCAAGGGTTTTAAGTTATGCCCTGGGGGCATATAAGGTTTTTATAGAAGGCGTTGTCGTAGAAACTTCAAAAAAGGCTCATTCGATTGGAAATTCAAACGGATAGTGCCCTTTTTAATAGTCGAAAGTGATTGGAGGGCAACTAGCCACCCCTCACGCCCATCATTCCCCAAAACACATCTAATCAAAATTTTGAGATAGCCATTTTGTTAAGCGTAGTTGATTTTCAGATAGAAAATATGTTTTTGAGGAGGACACTCCCCCAAAACCCTCAAGGCAAGGGTTTTAAGTTATACCCTGGAGGCATATAAGGTTTTTTATAGAAGGCGTTGTCGTAGAAACTTCAAAAAAGGCTCATTCGATTGGAAATTCAAAGGACTAGTGCCCTTTATAATAGTCGAAAGTGATTTGAGGGCAAGTAACCCCCCTCCCACGCCCACCTTTTTCCCAAATACATCCAATCAAAATTTTGAGACAGCCATTTTATTAAACGTAGTTTTAAGTTCTGGAAAATAGGTCTTTGAGGATGACAACTCCCCCACAGCCCTCAGGGCAAGGGTTGTAAGTTATGCTCTGGGGGCATATAAGGCTTTGTGCAGACAACATTGTCGTAGAAACTTCAGAAAGGGCTCAACTGATTGGAAATTTAAATGGCTAGTTCTCTTTTTAATACTCCAAAGTGATTCTAAGGCAACTGACACCCCTTCCACGCCCACCATTTCCCCAAACAAAATTTTGGTATAGCCATTTTGTTCAACGTAGTTGAAAGTTCTGGAAATTTTATGTTTGAGCAGAATACTCCCCCAACGGTCTTCAGGGGCAAGGGTTATTAGTTTTGCCCTGGGGGAATATATGGTTCTTATGGAAGGAATGCTCGTATAAACTACAGAGAGGGCTCATTTGATTGGAAAATGAAAGTTCTAGTTCACTTTTTAAGCGTCAAAAGATATTGGAGGGTAACCAGCTTCCCCCCTCTAAACCTTGTTTTCCCAAATGCATCCAATAAAAATTTTAAGATAGCTATTTTGTTAAAAATAGTTCAAAGATAATATAAAAAAATCCGGTGTTGACACAACCCAACAGGGCCCGGGGGCAGGCGCTGTAAGTTATGCCCTGGGGGCATGTATGGGTCTTATGGAAGGGATGCTAGTATTAACTTCAAAAAGGGATCATTTGATTGGAAATTGAAAGTTCTAGTTCACTTTTAAGAGTCAAAAGAGACTGGAGGGTACCTAGCCCCCCTCCCCCTCCACGCCCTTTTTTCCTCAAACCCATCCGATAAGAACCTTGAGATAGCGTTTTTTTTTAAATAGTTCAAAGACCATATAACGAAGACTCAGGGGTCAACACAGCCCCCCAGGGCCCGAGGGCACATGTTGTAAGTTATGTCCTTGAGGAATATATGGTTCTTATTGAAGGGATGCTCGTAAAAATTCAGAGATGGCTCATTTGATTGGAAATTGAAAGTTCTGGTTAAATTTTTTCGAGTCAAAGATATTGGAGGGGAATTAGCACCCGACGCCCCTTTTCCCAAAATAAATCCAATAAAAATTTTGAAATAGGCATTAAGTTAAAAATTTCTCAAAAGTCAGATAACAAAAACTCAGGTGTCGTCACAACCCCCCAGGGCCCAGGGGCAGGCGTTGTAAGTTTTCCCCTGGGGCATATATGGTTCGAATGAAAGGGATGCTCGTATAAACTTCAGAGAGGGCTCATTTGATTGGATATTGAAAGTTCGAGCTCACTTTTCAATAGTCAATTTTTGAGATAGACATCTTGTTAAAAATAGTTCAAAGGTCGGGTAAATAAAATCCGGTGTCGATAGAACCCCCCAGGGCACAGAGGAAGGCGTTCTAAGTTATGCCCTAAGGGCAGGCATGGTTCTTATGAAAGGGATGCTCGTATAAATTTCGTAGTGGACTCATTTGATTGGAAATTGAAGGTTCTAGTTCACTTTTATCGTATAAAAATCAGAGGCGGCTTATTTTATTGGAAATTGAAAGTTCTAGTTACCTTTATGAGAGTCAGTAAAAGTGGTCGGCAGGTATATACCCCCTCCCCACACCCTCTTTTCCTCAAATGCATCCAATCAAAATTTTCAGATAGTCATTTTGTTTGAAATAGTCCAACGATCAGATGGCTGGAAATTCGGGGTCAACACTACCCCCCCCCCCCGAATCCCGGGGGAAGGGTTGTAACTTATGCCCCAGGGACATATAAGGTTTTTATGGAAGAGACGGTCGCATAAACTTCGAAGGGGACTCAAATAATTAGAAATTGAAAGTTCTAGTTCCTTTTATAAGAGTCAAAAGTGATCCAATGGCAAATATTCTCACCCCGGCCCTAAGGCCATAAAACTTCCGAGGTGGCTCATTTGATTAGAAATTAAAAGTTCTAGTTGCCTTTTTATGAGTCAAAAGGGATTAGGGGGTATCTACCCCCCCCCCCCCACACACACAACCTTGTTTCTCCAAATGCATCTGATCAAAATTTTGAGGTTGTCAGTTTGTTTGAAATAGTCCAACGATCAGATACCAAAAAGTTACAGGTCAACATGCCCCCCCCCCTCAGAGCCCGGGGGAAGGGTTTTAACTTATGCCCTGAGGACACATAAAACTTTTATGGAAGAAGTGGTCGTATAAACCTCAGTGGGGACTCAAATGATTAGAAATGGAAAGTTATAATTCCCTTTTTAAGAATCAAAAGTGATCCGATGGCAACTACCCCCCCCCCCCCCCCCAAAGCTCTTCTCCAAATGCGTCCGAACGAATTTTTTATATAGCCATTTTTCTCGTAACATACCAAAGATCATATAACAACAACTCCAGGGATAAAACAGCCCCCCCCCCTACCCAGAACCAGGTTTTACGTAAGGGGTGGTCGTATAAAAATCAGAGGTGGCTCATTTTATAGGAAATTGAAAGTTCTAGTTACCTTTATAAGAGTCATAAAAAGTGATCGGCAGGTATATACCCCCTACCCACACCCTCTTTTCCTCAAATGAATCCGATCAAAATTTTGAGATAACCATTTTGTTTGAAATAGTCCAGCGACCAGATGACAGAAAATTCAGGGTCAACATTACCCCCCCCCCCCCCCGAAGCCGGGGGGATGTAGCTTATGCCCCAGGGACATATAAGGTTTTTATGGAAGAGGCGGTCGTATGAACTTCGAAGGGGACTCAAATGATTAGAAATTGAAAGTTCTAATTCCTTTTACAAGAATCAAACGTGGTCCAATGGCAAATAGCCTTACCCCCGGCCCTAAGGCCAGAAAACTGTGGAGGTGGCTCATTCGATTGGAAATCGTAAATTATAGTGCCCTTTTTAGGAGTCCGAAGTGATTGTAGGGCAATTAGCCCCCCCCCATGCCCTTTTTTCTCCAACTACATCCGATAAAAAATTAAAAATAGTGCAAAGATCGGATAACAAAACTCCGAGGTCAACACTAAACACCAGGGCCCAGGGGTGGGCGTTGAAGTTACGCCCAGGGGGCATAAATGGTTCTTATCGAAGGGCTGCTCGTATAAATTTCAGAGGGGGTTCATCTGATTAGAAATTGAAAATTCAAGTTCACTTTTGAGAGTCAAAAGGGATCGAAGGTCAACTTGCCCTCCTCCTCCGCCCTTTTCCCCCTAAACCCATCTGATAAAAATTTTGAGATAGCCATTTTACTGAAAATAGTTTAACCATTAGATAACAAAACTTCGAAGTCAATACAACACCCAGATCCCAGTGACAGTGTTTTAAGTTACGCCCCAGGGGCGTGTAGGATTTTTATGTAAGGGATGGTCGTATAGACTTCAGAGGTAGCTCATTTGATTGTAAATTAAAAGTTCTAGTTATATTTTTAAGAGTCAAAAGTGATTGGAGGGCATCTACACCCCCCCCCCCTCTAACACACCCTCTTTTCTTCAAATGCATTCGATTAATTTGAGATAGGTATTTTCTTTGAAATAGTTCAATGATCAGATAACAAAAACTTTCAGGATCTAAATTCTCTCCCCCCCGCCGAATCTGGGGAACTAAGGGTCGCAACTTGTGTCCCGGGGGAAATTCGATCGGAAATTGAAATGGCTAGTGCCCTTTTTAATAGTCGAAAGTGATTGGAAGGAAACTGACACCCCTTCCACGCCCACCATTTATCCAAACACATCCAGAAAATTTTAGATAGCCATTTTATTCAACGTAGTTAAAAGTTCTGGAATTAGGTCTTTGAGGATGATAACCCTCTCAGACCCCTCAGGGCAAGGGTTATAAGTTATACGCTGGGGGCATATAAAGTTTCTATAGGAAGCTTTGTCGTAAATTATTGAAAGCTGTGTTTCAGGAAACTGAGACACACATTCCCTCAAAATACCCTTTGTCTACTTTATAATGAACTTCAGTATTTGTCTACTTTATAATGAACTGCAGATCAAACCTTATCTGCAGTATTGTGCGTCAATTTGGAAGTCAACATTTACATCTCACCTGTAAAGACTTGATTCAATCCACAAACGTGCCCTGAAAATAATCGGAAATATGGACGATTTTCTTTCCCGTGAATCACTTTATCATTTATCATGCTCAGTTATCGTTTTCAAATTTTTGTTCGGATTACTTCCATCAGCATTCCACAGTTTATTCCAGTTGGTATCGGAACAACATCCTAGGCACATGAGATCTTCCTCAAACCTTTTGATGAGACGAACATCTACAGTACGGTCGGATTTTGCACCAGATGTAGCGTGGGCGAAAGTGTGGAACGTACTTCCACAAGAGCTGAGATGTAGGAGCTCCCTTTGGTCTTTTAAAAATAATTTGAAAAATATCTTATTGAATTTAAAAAAAATAGAGTTAATTAATAATTGAGATTGTTTTTTTTAATTATTATCATTATTATATCGGTTTATTTTTAGTTATTTATTTATTTATTATTATTTTGTAAGGTTAAGGTAGCTATACTTTCGGGGAGGAAGGGGGGAATCTCTCAGATAATGAATTGTATGGATGAGGGATGTCGTTGTGTTGAAGAGTAAACCGAGAGTCGTAAAGCATGATTAGGAGGAATTGTTATTTTTTTTAAGGGACTCAACGTGCGTTTTTTCCTTAGAGAAGTTTATTTATGTTTATTTATTTCTGTTTGTTTTAATAAAACCCTATTGAATTGAAATTGTATGCACTTGCAAAACGGCGCATTCGATTGGAAATTCAAAGGGCTAGTGCCCTTTTTAATAGTCGAAAGGGAGCGGAGGCTAACTAACCCCCCTCTCACGCCCACCTTTTCCCCAAACACATACAATCAATATTTTTAGATCGCCATTTTGTCCAACGTAGTTAAACGTTTTGGAAATTAGGTCTTTAAGGATGACAACCCCCACCCACAGCCCTCAGGGCAAGGATTGTAAGTTGTGCCCTGGGGGCATATAAGGTTTTTATAGAAAGTGCTATCGTAGAAACTTCAAAACGGGCTCATTTGATTGGATATTGAAAGGGCTAGTGCCCTTTTTAATAGTCGAAAGTAAATTGAGAGTAACTAACCCCCCTCTCACGCCCGCAATTTCCCAAACACATTCAATTAAAATTTTGAGATAACCCTTTTGTTCAACGCAGTTGAGTTCTGGAAATTATGATTTTGAGGATGACAAACTTCAGGGCAAGGGACTTCGCAGAGACTTCAAAAAGGATCTTTGTGGTTAGTTAGAAAATTAGGTCTTTGAGGACGACATTCTCCCCAGAGCTAAGGCTGTAAGTTATGCCCGGGGGCCTAAGGAGTTTCTTATAGAAAATGTTTTCGTAGAAACTTCAAAAAAGGCTCATTCAATTGGAAATCAAAAGAACTAGTGCTCTTTTTAATAGGATAGTCGAAACTGATTGGAGGACAACTAACCTCCCTCTCACGCCCACCATTTCCCGAAACACATCCAATAAACTTTTTGAGATAGCCATTTTTTTTCTTTTAAAGGTTTTCACTTACAACTTTAAGAAAACAAAAACTAATTAGGAATTTAAGGAATAAATATCAGCGTACGTATATTAAACTGACAATGGACATTTTTTTTCAGTAAATTCATTTGAATTTTTTTCAGCAAAGTACAAATTATATTCTAGCTTTTAGAAAGCATAGGGTTTAGAACCCTACACAGATTAATTTCTGCTCGTTTTGAGTTTGACTTATTTTAATTTCTGTTTGTTTTGGGTTTCATTTATTTGTTGATACTGATTTGTGGTAGTTGTATGCTCGGTAGATTATTTGATTCTATTTTTGTTTATTTTTGGTTTAATGGAGTTCTTTGATTTTTTTGAAAAACTTATTTTGTGCAAAAAGTTTTTTAGATTAATTATCTAAAAAGGTGGAGGTGCTTCCAGCTTAAAGCTTCATGCTTCTAAGTATTGCCAGTGGTGCTTCCAGGGTTGATGTGTAGTTAGTCGCTTCAGTATATAATCAAGATCCAGAACAGAGGTGTTGGGATCTTTGATAACATGCAGTTATTTAGTCAGACGAATTAAACTACCAAAGAAGCAAGGATTAGGCTTGACGGTTTCAACCCTTGATTTTTTTTTTTTTTTTTTTTTAATAAAATGCAATGTTAATTCGAAAGCTCAAATCAACCTCAGTTATGACAGCTAAAGCGAACTAATTATTAACTCTTCTATAAGCAAAATCGGTTGGACATTTAAGACGAGCAACTGCTTTTCTATAGTTTGAACCACAGTTTATATAATTATCCAGTATGATCTTTCCCAATCTCACCCATTATAAAAACCCGGACCGAGGTGCGAGTGCTCCAGAGAACGTTTTTAAACATAAGCGGCATTAGATCTTTTCACGGGTAGACAAAGAATAATCACCTACGGAACAAGTACTGACAAAACCACTTGGCCGGCTCAAACAATAAGTGGACAATAAGTGCAGAAATAAGTGGGAGGAGCTTTTTGTTCGCACCGAGAATGAAGAGCCAGAAATCATCTGCGGTAAACTTACTGGTATATTGTATAAACTGTGGTTTGAACATTTGTTAGTCTTGACAGCTTTATCTTTGCTCTAAATTGGCTTGCTTTGACTTAAAAAATTTGAAGCGGTATGCAATCAAATAGTCGTTTTCTGGCTTAGGGCTATAAAAAAATAAGAGAGGACATCTACAGCACCAACGCTGTATCCAGGGGAGGGGGTTTAGGGAAAAAGATCCCCCTCCACTGAATACAGCCTTGGTGCTGTAGATGTCCTCATACAAAAATGAATAGAAAAATTTTTATGCGTTTTTTGAGGTATTTTTTGTACCCCCCTCCCCCGAAAAAAATCCTTTCATAAAACCCCCTCCGAAAACTAATCATGGATACGCACCCAAGTTACGGAAAAGTATACCTTGGCTCATTTGATGGACCTTTGAGGGGCGAGAAGTTGACATTGCAACAAAGAACTATTTAGCTTGCAGTTTTTCTAGAAATTGGAAAATCCTCAAAGAATTTCCATCACAAAGAGGCAACCTGAGTCCTAGTCCTAGCCTGAGTCCTAGTCCCATGTAAATGTAGGTAATTATACGATTTTACAAGCTTAACATGCTAACAGATAAAAAGACAATCGTTTAAAAAGGATTATTTACAAAAGAAAAACATAACCAACATCGTATAAAAAAGGAACCAGTCTGTATAATAAAAATATTTAATCAATTCATTTCACAGAATCCGGATCATTTAGATTTCAGTTAGCCAATTGAGGCTCAAATGCAAGTATCTCTATTTATTAAGGAATTGAGTTGTGCAGCTTCAACGAATAATGCAGCTTCAAAAAAACGTAAATGTAGGTAATTATACGACTTTACAAGCTTAACATGCTAACAGATAAAAAGACAATGGTGTAGAAAGGATTATTTACAAAAGAAAAACATAACCAACATCGTATAAAAAAGGAACCAGTCTGTATAATAAAAATATTTAATCAATTCGTTTCACAGAATCCGGATCATTTAGATTTCAGTTAGCCAATTGAGGCTCAAATGCAAGTATCTCTATTTATTAAGGAATTGAGTTGTGCAGCTTCAACGAATAATGCAGCTTCAAAAAAACGTAAATGTAGGTAATTATACGACTTTACAAGCTTAACATGCTAACAGATAAAAAGACAATGGTGTAGAAAGGATTATTTACAAAAGAAAAACATAACCAACATCGTATAAAAAAGGAACCAGTCTGTATAATAAAAATATTTAATCAATTCGTTTCACAGAATCCGCATCATTTAGATTTCAGTTAGCCAATTGAGCCTCACAAGCAAGTTCCTTTCTATATATTAAGGAATTGAGTTGTGCAGCTTCAACGAATAATGCAGCTTCAAAAAAACGTAAATGTAGGTAATTATACGACTTTACAAGCTTAACATGCTAACAGATAAAAAGACAATGGTGTAGAAAGGATTATTTACAAAAGAAAAACATAACCAACATCGTATAAAAAAGGAACCAGTCTGTATAATAAAAATATTTAATCAATTCGTTTCACAGAATCCGCATCATTTAGATTTCAGTTAGCCAATTGAGCCTCACAAGCAAGTTCCTTTCTATATATTAAGGAATTGAGTTGTGCAGCTTCAACGAATAATGCAGCTTCAAAAAAACGTAAATGTAGGTAATTATACGACTTTACAAGCTTAACATGCTAACAGATAAAAAGACAATGGTGTAGAAAGGATTATTTACAAAAGAAAAACATAACCAACATCGTATAAAAAAGGAACCAGTCTGTATAATAAAAATATTTAATCAATTCGTTTCACAGAATCCGCATCATTTAGATTTCAGTTAGCCAATTGAGCCTCACAAGCAAGTTCCTTTCTATATATTAAGGAATTGAGTTGTGCAGCTTCAACGAATAATGCAGCTTCAAAAAAACGTAAATGTAGGTAATTATACGACTTTACAAGCTTAACATGCTAACAGACAAAAAGACAATGGTGTAGAAAGGATTATTTACAAAAGAAAAACATAACCAACATCGTATAAAAAAGGAACCAGTCTGTATAATAAAAATATTTAATCAATTCGTTTCACAGAATCCGCATCATTTAGATTTCAGTTAGCCAATTGAGCCTCACAAGCAAGTTCCTTTCTATTTATTAAGGAATTGAGTTGTGCAGCTTCCACGAATAATGCAGCTTCAAAAAAACGTAAATGTAGGTAATTATACGACTTTACAAGCTTAACATGCTAACAGATAAAAAGACAATGGTGTAGAAAGGATTATTTACAAAAGAAAAACATAACCAACATCGTATAAAAAAGGAACCAGTCTGTATAATAAAAATATTTAATCAATTCGTTTCACAGAATCCGCATCATTTAGATTTCAGTTAGCCAATTGAGCCTCACAAGCAAGTTCCTTTCTAAATATTAAGGAATTGAGTTGTGCAGCTTCAACGAAAAAATGATGCAGAAGCTCCTTTTTATTATCAAATGATGAAATAAACAGAAAGCTGGCAATGTGCTGTTGCAGATATTCTGGGATATTCTGCAGATTTCAGTTAGCCAATTGAGACTCACAAGCAAGTTCCTTTCTAAATATTAAGGAACTGAGTTGTGCAGCTTCAACGAAAAAATGATGCAGAAGCTCCTTTTTATTATCAAATGATGAAATAAACAGAAAGCTGGCAATGTGCTGTTGCAGATATTCTGGGATATTCTGCAGATTTCAGTTAGCCAATTGAGACTCACAAGCAAGTTCCTTTCTAAATATTAAGGAATTGAGTTGTGCAGCTTCAACGAAAAAATGATGCAGAAGCTCCTTTTTATTATCAAATGATGAAATAAACAGAAAGCTGGCAATGTGCTGTTGCAGATATTCTGGGATATTCTGCAGATTTCAGTTAGCCAATTGAGACTCACAAGCAAGTTCCTTTCTAAATATTAAGGAATTGAGTTGTGCAGCTTCAACGAAAAAATGATGCAGAAGCTCCTTTTTATTATCAAATGATGAAATAAACAGAAAGCTGGCAATGTGCTGTTGCAGATATTCTGGGATATTCTGCAGATTTCAGTTAGCCAATTGAGACTCACAAGCAAGTTCCTTTCTAAATATTAAGGAATTGAGTTGTGCAGCTTCAACGAAAAAATGATGCAGAAGCTCCTTTTTATTATCAAATGAGGAAATAAACAGAAAGCTGGCAATGTGCTGTTGCAGATATTCTGGGTGTATTCCTTGCTTTATGGTATTTTCGAAAGAACGCCATAGTTTTTCAACATTATTTGTGTTGATTTGACTGCTGATGATGGAATCTGAATTTTTTGAACGATTAACGACACAATATTTATACTCCTTCGTTAATAAGTCGAAATTGGTTTTTGAATTACCGTAGATAACCGATCCTGGCTTTACATGTTTTTGTAAAACTTTTAGTAACATCTCTGCATCTCCTTCTTGGTCGTCATTTAAAGCAACAATAAAATGTCTTTTGTTGCTCCGTTGAATGCCAGCAAAAAGCCACTGCCGGCTTCGAATAAAAGCGTTTTCTTTCCTTCGACGGACTATAAATTTCCGAACAACTTCAACTTCTTCACCATATCCCCCAAATAGTTCTTGTTTAGCAAGCCAAGCCTCGGCAACTTCAGAATACAATGATTGGTAACGTAAAATGGACGCTGTGGAAAGATTCAAACAGTTTTTGATTGTCTTGTGATTCCCAATGTAATATAAAATGTGATTAAATAAAAGCATGGATTTCCAAATTGGAAGATTGGTTCCTTCTAAAAAAGTACCTTTTTTGTCACTTCTTGAAAAATTACATGCTTTTTTTGACAACACCTTTTTTGACGTTTTTTTCCTGACAACGGCTACCTTTTTTCCGCAGCGCCACCTATTCCTAAGTTTGTTATAATAACAAGATGCATTGCACCGGGGACAAATCACACTTTTTGGAAACAATCCATGATGACGCAAAAAAATCTGAGTTGCTTCATTATTATCATAAAAATTTTTGATTGCTTGAAAATAATCCAATTGACAAATATTACAAATATCAATTGTAACAGTTTCATCAGAACTTTGAGCTGCCATTGGCTTTACAGAAATAACTTAGTCGGTTAAATACTCCTTCAGGAACTCTTTTCTAGCATCAGCAACTTTATTCTAAGGAACTCCTTCATCAAATGTCCCTTCAGGCCATTTTTATCTTCTATTGTTTTGACTTGCTCTGAAAAATTATAGAAGGTTTAGCTTCTACTGCCGCCTACAAATTACATTTGTTGCTATATACTTCGCTTATTGGCAAGACTAATTTTCCCTGTAAAGTTCACCCCCCCCCCCAAAAAAAACTTCTATCTCCATGAAAAATTTTCCTCGTGGAAAGTACCCCAGCAGAAAATTCACCCCTAACCCCCTGTACCTGAAAAATGGATACACACTGCCCAATAATAAATACTATACGTAAACAATGGGAAAATTTTATAACTTAAAGACCTTTCCACAGGGACTGTGGGGGGTCATGTTATCTCCATAGGCATAGCTATCGGAGCTATTTGATTGGACGACATTGAGGAAAGGAGGTGGGAGGGGATCTAGTTGCCCTCCAATTTCTTGGTTACTTAAAAAAGGTACTAGAAATTTTAAATTCTGTTCGAATAAGCCCTTTACCGATATTCTAGCACTATTGGTTCGATGCGATCACCCCCAGTGAAAACAAACCAACAAATAAATGAACGCATATCTATGATCTTTCTTCTGGAAAAAATTCCAAAGTTTTTACAGCTAGGAGCTTGAAATTTCTACAATAGGGTTCTCGGATATGCTGAATTTGATGACGTGATTTTCATTAAGATCCCTTGACTTTTTTGAAAAATCAGGCAAATTTTCTCAGGCGCGTAGCTTTTGATGGGTAAGCTTAAACTTAATGAATTTTATATATTTGGAATCAGCATAATAAGTCAATTTCTTTGATCTATCTATTAATATTAAAATCCCGTTTTTAGAGTTTCGGCTACTATTGAGCCGTGTCGCTATTTACTTACAGTTTTTTACCGCGAACTGTTTGATAGTTTTTGCAAATTTAATTAAAGCTATGTTAAAAGAAGTCAACCCAAGTGAAACCTTCCCAGATGATAAATTGCAATGCTAATGCTTGGAAAAATTAAGCTATTTTAAAATATGAGTTAGGACGGTTATGCTACGCACGGTACCTGTGGCTTTTTCCGATGGGAAGTATAGTAGATAGCCTAATTTTAGGATCCCTTAAATTTTTCTGTATTTTCAGTTTTAAGTAAGCCAGTTATTGTTATTATGATTTTGTATTGTAGCCCATATATTTTTTTATGACGCCTTTGCTGCTGTCGACTTAGATCCGGTAACCAAGGAGAATATTGTGAACAGTTACGTTAAGGTTTTCATAAATACTGTCGATGATGCTGCAACACGCGTGCATGGTGTTCATATGAGAATTAGAGCTCCGAAAACGGTCCCTACTCCAAATGGTGGTCGTCTAATTTATACACTACCTGGAAAACCAAAATTATTATTCACTTGAAAGATAAAGACAAGATTCGACACAAAAAACGCTGGAGTCAGGTAGACTTACATTCCTTGTAGCTAATAAGCTTTTACAGCATTTCTTTTGCTATAAAACTCAACGACTGATCTCCAATATTTTTCTACTACTGCTTTAACTTTCTAAAAGCCAGAATATAATTTGGACTTTACTGAAAAAAATTCAAATGAATTTACTGAAAGAAATGTGCATTGTCAGTTTAATATACATATGCTGATGTATATTCCTTAAATGTTAATTAATTTTTGATTCGTAAAAGTAATAAAAGTGAAAACATTTAAAAGAGTTTTTTTAGTAAAGTACAAATTATATTCTGGTTTTAGAAAGCATGGGGTTTTCAACCCTACTCAGATTAATTTCTGCTCATTTTGAGTTTGACTTATTTTGATTTCTGTTTGTTTTGGGTTTCATTTATTTATTCATATTGATTTGTGGTAGTTGTATGCTTGGTAGATTGTTTAATTCTATTTTTGTTCCTTTTTGGTTTAATAGAGTTCTTTATTTTTTTGGAAAAATTTATTTTGTGCAAAAAGTTTTTTGATTTATTTCTGTTCGTTTTATATTGACAGAGTCTTTTTCAGGGAGAAAGACTGAGCCTCGCTGAAGTTAAATGACCACCCCTTCCATAAAAACCTTTAATATCCCCTGGGCATAACTTACAACCCTTTCCCCTAATCTATGGGGTTAGTTTCAGCCCCTAAAAGCCTTGTTATATGATATTTAGACTGTTTTGAATTGAATGGCTATCTCAAAATTTCTATTAGACGCATTTCAGGACAATATGACGTGTGTGTAATGGGGGGGAGGAGGGTAGCTGCCCTCTGATCACTTTGACTCTTAAAAAGAGCAATAGAGCGTCTGATTACCAATCCAATGAGCCCCCTTTGAAGTTTATATGACCAGACCTTCTATAAAAATCTTATATGTCCCAAGGGCATAACTTACAACCCTTGCCTTGAGGGCTGGGGGGATTTTTTATCCTCAAAGACATACTTTCCAGACCTTTCTGATAGGCTTAACAAAATGGCTATATAACAATTTTGATTGGAAATGTTTGGGGAAATGATAGGCGCAGAGGGAGACATTTGCCCTCATTTTACTTTCGACTAATAAAACAAGCACTAGTCCTCTCAATTTCCAAATGAATAAGCTCTTTTTGAAGCTTCTACAACAAAACTTTCTATAAAAACGGTATATTCCCCAAGGGCATAACTCACGACTCTTGTTCTGAGGACTATAGAGGGAGGGTTTTCATCCTCAGACATAATTTCCAGACCTTTCAACTACGTTGAACAAAATGGCCATATAAAAATATTGATCGGAAATATTTGATGAAATGATGGACGTGGAGGGGGGCGATTTTAACTCAGATTACTCTTAACTATTAAAAAGGGCAATAACCCTCTCAATTTCCAATCGAAAAAGCCCTTTTTGAAGTTTTTACGACAACACTATCTATATGACATTATATGCCCCCACGGCATAACTTACAACCTTATCTCAGAGGGCTGTAGGGGGTTGCCATACTCAAAACATAATTTGCGGGCCGTTCCATTACTTTCAACAAAATTTCTATATCAATATGTTGATCGGTAATATTTGGGGAAATAATGGGGATGAAGAGGGGGGGGGGGGCATTAGCCCTCCGATCGCTTTTTACCATTAATAAGGGCAATATTCCTCTCAATTCCCAATTGAATGAGTCCTATTTGAAGTTTCTTCGACAACCCTGGCAAAGACCTAAGTTCCAGAGCTTTCAACTACGTTGAATAAAATTTCTATCTCAAAATTTTGATTGGATGTTTGGGGAAATGGTGGACGTGAGAGGGACGTTAGTTGCCCTCCAATCACTTTCGATTATTAAATAGGGCACTAGCGCTTTCAATTTCCAATCGAATGAGCCCTTATTGAAGTTTCAATGACAACACTTTCAATAAAACCCTATATGCACCCAGGGCATAACTTACAACCCTTGCACTCAAGGCTGTGGAGGGGGGGAGGTGTCATCCTCAAAGACCTAATTTCTGGGCTTTTCAACTACGTTGAACAAAACGGCCATCTCAAAACTTTTATTGGATCTTGTTGGGGAAATGGTGGGCGTGGGAGGGGTGTTAGTTTTCCTCCAATCAGTTTTAACTTTTAAAAAGGGCACTAGCCCTTCGAAGTTTTCGAAGTTTCTATGAAAACGCTCTCTTTAAAAACCTCGTATTTCCCCAGGGCATAACTTACAACCCTTGCCCTGAGGGGTGGGGGCTATCATCCTCAAAGACAGAATATCCAGAACTTTCAACTACGTTGAAAAAATGGCTATAACCAAATTTTGATTGGATGTGTTTGGGGAAATGGTGGGCGTGAGAGGAGGATTAGCTGCCCACCAATCAGTTTCGACTAGCCTATTATAAAGGGTACAAGCCCTTTTAATTTCCCACTGAATGAGCCTTTTTTGAAGTTTCTACGACAACATTTTCTGTTAAAAAAACCTTATATACCCCCAGGGCATACCTTAAAGCTGTTGCCTACAATGCTTAGGGGGGGGGGGGGGGGTTCCATCCTCAAAAAACTAATTTCCAGAACTTTGATCTACATTGAACAAAATGGCTATCTGAAAATTTTCCAGGAGGGTGTAGAAATGGGTGGGATTATTGCACAATATGCCTGTGTTGATTGACGTTGATAGATTGATTCATTGACGTCGATGTATTGAATCAACGTCAATGATGTATTGACGTTGATTGAAGTGATGTACTGACGTTGCTGGATATTGTCTGTAATATCACGGACAAAATTCACGAACAATTTAGGTTATTATTTTTCCAATCCTCATCTGGGGATGGATTTATCCTTAAAATTAGTGGAGTTGAAATAGGTCTGATCGCCGACGTGGATCAACACTTATTTGTAGAAATCCATGCGGGGAGGGTATGTTTTCCACGTGTATCTTATCCTTGAAACCAACCCGAATGGAAAACGCACCGGTGAAAAGTCGAACACCGTTTTCTTGGATGTGATTTCCCTTTATCCGTCGGCAATGTCTCACTTTTATTTGCTGTGTGGGAATTACCAATGGCTTGACAATCCTTCTGCTCCAGGTTCCCTTAGCATTCACACTGCTGAGGAGAATGGACCACAAGGATGGTTTTTCGAAATTGACGGTGAAATACCTATGGAACTTTATGACTCGACAGAGGACTTTGTTTTCCCTTGCATAAATAGACTGGTGCATAGGGACTCTTTGAGTCCTTAGAATTTATCATTAGTAGAAAATATGAGTATGCATTGGACACCTTCAAAACAAATGCTTATTGCCAACCTTGAGCTGAAACGGAATATTGTTGTACACCACTTTTTTTTGCGGTAGATGCTGGCCAACGGTTTCAATGTCACAAAGATTCATAGAGCCTTCCAGTTTGATCAAAAGCCTTACATGAAAATGTTTGTTGACACTTTTGTCAACAAACGGTCTCAAGCAAAGACAAAGGTCGACAAAATATCTTTAAACTCATTTTAAATTCGGCCTTCCGTAAGATGTGTGAGTGTGCGCAACAGGAGTCATTGTGACGTTGTAACCAACCCAAAAGAATATGTTCGAATCATTGCAGATCCAAACTTCACATCGTTCACGATCATATCTCCTTTTACATTGAAAAAAAGAAACGTAGTTTAAAATAAAAACATTGCCGCTGGCAGTGCCATTTTGGAAATTTCAAAGAAACTCATGTTGGAGTTTTATTACAATGTGTGTAGGCACCAATGGCCGAGGAAGGGGTAAGTTCAGGTGTATTATAGAGACACCGATTCACTCCTGCAGAAAGTTACGACAGATAATCAGTTACATGATTTGGAAAACGGAGAGTAGATTAGCTCCCGGATGGATTACACAAACTGGGATGAGTCCACCTATTCGGAGCTGGTGAAACATCTGGCCCCAAATCAGTTGCTTAAATTAAAATCAGAGACGGGGAGCGACTTGATATCCCATGGTGTCTTTCCCAGTTTGAAGATGTACTGTGTGGAAACGCACAATGAGGTTACCAAGTGAGTCTGCAAGGGGGTGCCGTCACACTATGTAAAAGAAAATTTCACCATGAGTGTTTATGAGAACTGTATAGAAAATATTTAGTTCCAAGAGCGAGTGTCATGGCCATTCACTCTTTGAAATATAAAAACTATACAGTTCGGGTTGAAAAAAATGCCATGTCAATCATATCAGATAAAGTCCTTGTAGTCGCAGGCGGTGAGAGGGTACTACCACATGGCCACTACCTTAGTTCAGATCAAATTGAATGCGTAAATTAGAGAAGGCAACTCGGTCTGGAGAAAGCCCTACAGTTGGAGGAGGGGGAGGGGACCGTCTGTGGGGGAGAGGCCGTATTTTTATCGCCAGTCAGCACTGCCTAATTTTTTTATCTAGTGATTTTTTTCCAGTGTTCTTATATTTATTAATATTTTTTTTTGGTTGCGCAAAGTGGTAATTTTCAAGTGTTTATGTTTCTTGTTCCCGCGGGGACCTTCCGTCCGCTGGCCACTGCGGGTGCCGGAGGAGCGTTCCAATCCTCTGAGCGCCATTTTTAGTGTTTTAAAATTTTTAACTGTTTATTTTTGATTTTTTCATTGTAAATATTTATGCTTTTCTTTTCACTGCCATTGTATATATATATTTATATATATGAATTAAAGAAACCATGTTTTTTTCTATTTTTGAGTATTTATTCAACAGTTTGAGGTTAGATTTGGTTAGTTGCATTTTGACATTGGAGGAGTATGTATCAATTTAAAACACAAATCAGATCTCTGCTTTGCGGACTGTCCATGTCCGGCTAAACAACACAATTAACGAAAATAATTCAACACCGCGATAAAATATTTTTGGAGAATCCGAAAAATACACATTATTGCTATAGTGTATGGCAAGAATCTAATGACAAAATAAAGAGTATTGACCCAAGCATAAAATTCATACAAGGACTTGACGTGTTTATTAGTATTGCGCCAAACTCGTGGTTGATTATTGACGATTTAGCTGAGTCTATTGAAGAATGGTCGCAGGAAATGTTACAATTATTCACGGTCCGGTCACATCACAAAAAGAAATTTTTGTAACTGTTGTGCTCCATAATCTTTCTCATCAGAGTAAATGTATGAGAACACTTGCTTTGAATTGTACTTACTATATTATCTATAGAGTTGTTCGTGATTCAATTTTTCTTAACTCCAAAAAAAGCAAATCTACCCCGTCGAACCCAAATTTTTACTTTCGGCGTACAATCAAGCTACTAATAAACCCTATGGCTAAATTTTATTGGACCTGAATCAAAACACACCCGAAGAGTTGCGTGTAGTCACTGATATTTTCGATTATGAAATTACTGTATATCTACCTGTGAATAGTAAAAAAGGTCATTAGTCGCTATCAAGATTTTCCGTGCTAGCCAATTCAAAACCACGGTTTAGGAAAGCAATATTCAAACATGGCATTGACATGGAATTTAGTAATCTCATGTCGGAACTTTGCTTAAATTTAACGGAAGGAAATGTTCAACTGTCAGATGGTGTTAGACAACAGACAAAGCAACATCAGTCACTTGTACGCACTCTAGCTTGCAACAAGAAAGCAAACTGTAAAAGAAAACGTCTTGTTCAATTGGGTGGTAGTTTCTTTTCATTGTTACTACCGATAATCACCGGACCTGTAAATACTATTCTCTAGAAATGGCTAAACCCTACAAATTGACGCCAATTGAACTTGCTCTAACACACAAAAACCATTTTAAAGGTATTCTTGATAAATTTATTAACAATCAAACAATTGCCGACGATGAAAAATAAATTTGCTTCAAAATGCCCTTCGACGTGTCAAAAAACATAAACCTTATCGTGAAAAACCACTCAAACTAAATGTCCTTGATCAATCTTCAGAAAATACTGAAAGTTTTGAAACATTGAAAAAGCCAAAAAAAGAAGAAGATTTATTAACAAGTGTTGTAGACTTGTTGTCTCCATCCTATCGTGAACAAAGTAAAAGAATTTTGGCGTATCTCACTGAAAATGAACAAATTGATGAGAAAAAGAATTAAGTTATAATCCAGGACAAGAGTTGCAATTTAATTGATTTGCTATAAGATTTGATTGCAAATCATAAAAAACTCGAATCCTTTGATAGTCATTTATATAAATTTTTAAAGTCACATGTTTTAAAACGATTAAGAAAATTTGAAGAAATATCCCGAGATATTTCATTGATTAGCACGCCGAGTGGGTTCGATAAGGGTATTAAAAGAACGCGTCTTTCCACCTTATTTAGTATAAAAAAAGGTAGCGGATGATTACATTCAAAATGGATCAAGTTTTGAAAGGTGTTTATGAAAATATTGGAGAACCAGGAAGTTTAAATTCTCCCACTACACTTGCTAAGGTTACTTGAATTAAAAAGAAGCTAACAAAGGAGTATTTACAAGAGGGACCCTGTTATACTCTTCATCGAAATCGTAGGACTAGAGGTCATGACTATAAAAAAAACTAAGGCCTTTGACCCTCTGCATATATTACAAGAAGATCTTTTGAATCTAAGCACGATTCAAAGACGTCATAATAAACCCTACAAGTTTATTTTACTTGCAATAAGTGTTTTCAGTCGCTATGCATAGCCAGTTCCACAGCAGTCAAAGAGAGGCAATGAAATTGCTAAAGCCCTTGAATCCATCTTTGAACAAGATTCATATGGCCAAATTCAAACAGACCTTGGAAGTGAATTTGTTAATCCCATATGTAAAAAGGGTTTTATTTAAATATAATACAATACTCTATCACAGTCATAGTCCTATAAAGGCGGCATTGGCTGAACGTTTGATGCAAATAATTCGACTTTTAATTTCAAGTTGTTGTACATTAAGAAATACAGCTGCATTTATTCAAGATTTAGATAAAATCATGTTGATTTATAATCAGCGCCCTCATCGATCCTTGTTAAATTATAGCCTTCTTGAAATTCATCACAGTGACACTAGAATTTACTTAAACAATTCTAATGAAAAGCCGGGAAAGAAAAAAAAATTAATGCTGGTGATACTGTTCGAATCAATCGAAACAATTATTTTTGAAAAGGGAAATTACTTGTGGAGCACTGCATTTTTTAGTGTCAAAAGTCTTAGACCCTAAACCTATAACGTATCGGCTTCGTGATATGAAAGATGAAGAGATTCTTGGCGGTTTTTATGAGTATGAATAGCAAAAAAGTTGGAAATAGTGAAATCTATCAAATTAAAAAAGTATTAAAAACACGTACTCGCAAGGGTAAGCGACAGTTGCTTGTTCGCTGGCTATGATACAACTCTGATTTTGATTCGTTGATACCCACTGAAGACGTTCATAATGTCTAATGGTTGTTATGTGACATTCATGTCCAATGTTTCCGACCTTCTTTATGACGATTTGAATAAAACGAGTGATTTTTGGACCAAATTCTCCCTTGCCATTAAATTTTGGGGAAGGCATGAAGTTGCTCTAGTAGAATTTATTCTCAAAAATACATATGATATCCTAAGAAAGGATCGCACATATAATATAAAAATTAGACCACATGATTGGCTAGTCGTTAACGATCAACATGTAATTGAAAAGATCAATTCACATGAGTACCCCTTTGTCACATTATCATATAAGGAGTTTGGGAGTATGAATGAGTTGTGTCGTGATATCAACAAAAAAAATTTCATATCATAAAAATGGCACCTTTCAATTCAACTATTCAACGGAAGAGTGCAAAATCTACATTAGTTCACCCATTGACAATGAAAAGGTTATTCCCAATGAGGATTTTCGTGAAGTTCTTGGTTTTAAACATAATATTATAAATTGTAAAAGTGCTGGAAGCGCTAGTGGCATGAATCTGTTTCATTTTCGCAGATTATCCATCCGCCTTCTCCTCGGACAGTTGTATATTTCTTTACGCATCCTTTGTCGAGAGATCAAGAGGTGGTAATACCAATGTCCCCCTCCTACGTGTTCTTGAACGAAAAACCTCAAATGACCGTATTCCAAACTACAATATAAAGCACTTTCAATGCATTCCAGTCAACAGTTCGCATTTGGAGCTCTTTCAGTTAACATTAAAAGTGAATTGGGCGATCCTCTAGCAATAACAAAAGGCTTGGCTGTGACTACATGTCATTTTCAACCTATTCAGTGAGATGCCTAACAGAACTCAGTTTGTATGTCCTGATAATGATTGCTATGTTGCTACTCTTAGTCCAAGACAAATGGGTCATGAAATGGACTATTCTAAAGGTAGTTCATGAATGTCCGTTTACGGCGTCAGTAATTGGTTTGCTAACCTGTTTTGCTTTATTTCTTTACGCTTCATCCGTTGAAACTTCGATAGTTGAAAATAGCAACGTTCCCCTTCCTACGTGTTCTTGAACGAAAAAACCTCTCATGACCATATCCATCATTACAATATAAAGCACCTTCAATACATTCCAGTCAACGCTTCGTATTTGGAGCTCTGTGAGTTAACATTAAGAAGAGAATTGGGTGATCCTTTGGCAATAACAAGAGGTTTGGCTGTAATTACATGTCATTTTCGACCCATTCAGTGAAATGGCTAATACAACTCAGTTTGTGTCCTGATATTGATTGCTATGCTGCAACTCTTGGACCACGGCAGTTGGGTTATGGAATGGACTATTACAGGGGTATTTCGTCAATGTCCGGTTACTGTCTCGGCAATTGGTTTGCTAAGCTGTTTCGCCCTGCACTACCCATGGCTAAAAAATATATTGGACCGGTTGCCGCGGATTTTGCGTCCTCTACACTACATGATTGGGGCTCTGGGAAGGATTTTCAAGAAAGTGCTTAGCAAAATCTCAGGTCCATCGCGCGATCCCTTGGCGAGCAACTGAAACAACGCAGAAAAGGTTCAAAAAGGGTGCGAAATACCTCATGACTCATCAATCTCAACTCAGCCCAGAAGCGTAAAGCATCAATCTTGTCAAAGAAGAAAAAGAAAGTAAAAAGATCGAAAAAGAATTTCTTTTCCTAGAAAACAGCATATCTACCACACAAAGAATCTCACCCTTCAGTCAAGTCATCTCTAAATCATTGCAATACGGAAAATGTAGATGTTAGATTAAGACAAGGATACTATGAACAATTTTATTCGAAACAACCGCTCTCTGAAAATATTCATTTTCAAATTTATTCCAATGAATACTACTTCATAGGTTTGACTTCGACCTTTATAGATTTAAATGTAATTGTTAAAAAAATCTAACAATGAAAAACCAAGAGCAGCCGAGGGGTTATCCTACGAAAATTGTGTACTACACAATTTATTTAGACAAATAAGTGTCTAAATAAATGGAACATTGTGAGCACGAGCAACAATCTTTCAAATTATGCAAGTTATATACAATTCATGTTGATGACTCCGATGTCTTATAAGCTGTTGAGGGGGCATGCTCTGGGTTATGAATATAAAACAGATACTGACACTATCAATATTCTTAGAGATGCGGTAACTAGATTTGCATTTAGTTGGGAAACTAAATCATGAGATATTTAATATATATCAATGGCTGCCTCCCAATGTAAAGATTGACATAAAGCTACAGCTTGCACCGTCAACATTTACTATGCGAAAAGTACTGGGCGCTGCACCCGATCTAACAATCTCTCTCACGTCGGCAATACTTCATGTATGAAAACAGCAAGTTATGAGTTCTGTTAAATGGCAAAGGAAAAATTAAGAGCCTCTGGAAATAATATCAAACTATTCGTGCCTCATACAATCAAGAATCAACGCCATATTGCTACGGGTAGGCGTACCTAAACTAATTCATCATTTATCAACGGGGAAATTAAATCAAAATTGGCATTAGCTTTTGTAAAAAGTACTAGCGCTGTTGGATCACGGACAAATTCTCCACATAAATTTGAATTGTTTGGACTTTCATCGCTTGTGTATAAAGTAAATGAAATTCCTCTCAACAATTTATTCTTTGATAAATCCTAGGGGGCCCTATTTGTCCGGTACTCAAGATATGAGTATTGTCCGGAAGGGTAATGAACGTTTAGAGTGTAACTTTGGCGAGTTATTGAAGGAAAGTATTACATTAATCTCGCTAAGTCAATTTGAAATCTATTGAGAAATTACCCCTCATGGCAGTGTTTTATTAGACTTGGCACCATGAACACGAATCAAATAATCAATGTATTTAATATGGACCCCTATATGTCGAAATATAAATCCTATTGCATACCATCGGATTTCGAGGAACATATTCAACATGCAGACAATATCATCGTTAATAGCAGTCCATCAAGTGTAAAGACGGGGCATTGGTTATGCATCTTTCAAACAAGAAAGAATATAGAATTTTTGGATCCTCTTGGTCACCGAATACATTTTAAATGCCTCACATTAAAAATTATCTTGAGCAGAGTGGAAAATCTATTATTCGAAATCGGAAGCGGGTACAAGATTTATCGACGAAAACCTGTGGTTTTCATGCACTATTATATTTTATTTTCCGATGTCGCGGACATAGTTACATGGAATTCCTCAAGATTTATGGCGACAATCCTCGTTTGAACTACTTTCTAGTAGAAAATACTCTTTCCTACCTCTATAATATTAATTTCAGTACACTAAAAGTGACATGCCTTAAAAATGTGTAAGTTTGCTTATTAATAAAATTTGTATATATACAAAACACTGTGTCCTTTTTTTAGATTTATTCTTTACGTATAGGTAATCATCAGAAACGATAAGTGACAGCAGCTCGTCAGGATTCAACTTGTACTCATCTTGACATGCATAGTCAGGGTCACATTTTCTACAATATATTGTACCTTCATCTTTATCAAATCTCTTTGTAAAGTCAATAATACTACTCTGATTCATATTATATAATTCACGTGTTTCAGTTTGATTATTTGAAATGAAGTCACACACAAAATTCTCATTGGAAGAACCACTTTCTGTAACAGCCAAATAAAAGTCTGAAGGTTTATAATCAAAGTAGTCAGTATCTACACAGCGATGTCGTAAAAACCAGACTTTTATTATTCCAGCAATTGAAGCTTAGACCAGGTTCTTCTTCTCATAACACCACGACGATACCAGTCTCTTAAAAATAAACTGAACTCACGTTTAGGGTTTTTCGCAATCATGCCAGGGTAAGTATTTTCCCATTGATCACATTTGTCAGTGACAATTGGAGCATAAGAATCCTCTATTATGAGAGTCACAAATCTTTTCAAGACATGAATTACAATCAGTAATTTGCACTGCAAATCCTTTATGCAATTTACATGGGTTTCATAATTTACACTTTTCATTATAGTCATCAGCAAAAGTACAATTCTCACAGGATGACCAATTGCCTAAAGTATACAAGCATAATGGGCATGTGTAAAACAATTTTTTTTATGTTGATTGTCTCACTTCCAAAAAGAAACTGACTCACGATCAATAAAACATGTCTTCTAGGAGAAGTGAGGTCACACAATGGCTGGCTAAGTGGTGGATAAGAGCAAAACCACAATATCATTTTGTTTTGTCTCAATTAATATATCTATAAATTGAGTAAAAGCACCTGGACCACGACGATGAAGTTTCATACAATAGTCCAAAGATGAGGAATCGGTTCCCATTATATTGTTAAGCATTTCTCGAGAAAATATTTTCCGTTGAAGAGATAATTCCAGAAAGTCGTCATCTAAAATTAACTATTTTTTCCAATTTTTCTAGACTATGTCAGATTTTCTGGTTCTTAAATCTATCCCTTTTAACACTCTCACTACCAAATACAGACTAACCGTTTTCTATAAATTCTTTTCTTCAATATATTTCGCTAACACATTTAATCCGTCTTGTAGTCTCTGTATATGCACTATATTCACTTTAGCCGCAAAGCATAATTGTACTTCCAACTTGAATTTGCTAAAGGATATAACCTAACCAGCAAACATCTTGTCCAATTCTAGGGTTAGTCGGCCACAACTTGAAATTTCCACTGCTACTTTAGGCACTCTAGGTCCCATTTCATCAATACTTTCAATATTCAATAATTTATCAGCTTCCATTTCGATGTTGACTGTCTCACTTCCAAAAAGAAACTGAGTCACGATCAATAAAATGGCTTCTAGGACATCACAAACATGTTTAGACATGATTTCTGACAAAATAGCTGTCTAGACTCCAATATGGTGTAATAAAAAAACAAAAATAATAGAACACATTGGGAGTCTACCACCTGGAAACAGGGATGTCGTAATGTCACAGGGCTTCGCTCGGAATCTTGCCTGGAAAAAGGGCTCTCATAAGAATCCAATGTTAATTTTTCTATTTCTGTCGTGACGTCAGAGGGCTGCAGTCCGAAGTAGTAAGACCCCACTATTCTTATTGGGTTGACAATCAAAAGTTCTAGTCCTCTCATTCCCCCAATCACATTCACTAAAAATTCTGAGATAGCCATTTTGTTCGGCGTAGTTGAAAGATCCAGTAATAATGTATTTGGAGATGACTCCCCCTTCTAAAAGTCCTCGGGATAAGGGTTGTAGGTTATGTCCCAGGGTTATATAAGGCTTGAATGAGAAAGGTAGCGGTATAAACTTCAGAGGGGATCAATTGTGTATTTGAAGATGATAACCCCCCCCACCCTCACAGTCCTTGGGATAAGGGTTGTAGGTTATGCCCACAGTTTATATAATTATCCAGTAAGTTTACCGCAGATGATTTCTGGCTCTTCATTCTCGGTGCGAACAAAAAGCTCCTCCCACTTATTTCTGCACTTATTGTCCACTTATTGGTGAGCCGGCCAAGTGGTTTTGTCAGTACTTGTTCCATAGGGGATTCTTTGTCTACCCGTGAAAAGATCTAGTGCCGCTTATATTTATACCGATTTATACATTCTCTGGAGTAATCGCACCTCGGTCCGGGTTTTTATAATGGGTGAGATAGGGAAAGATCATACTGCTAATTATATAAACTGTGGTTATGCCCCAGGGTCATATAAGATTTGAATGGAAAGGCTGGCGGTACAAACTTCGGAGGGGATCCATTTTATTATAAAATCAGAAATTCTAGTGCCCTTCTTAAGATTCAAAATGATCAGAAAACAACTAGCCCCCTACCAATTATGGTCTATTTTCCCCAAATGCACCCAATGGAAATTTTGAAATTGCCATTTGTTCAAAAGCAGTCCAAAGATCACATAACAAGGCCTTAGGGGGTTGACACAACTCCACAGAGTCTGGGGACAAGGGTTGTAAGTTATGCCCCGGGGACATATAAACTTTTTACAGAAGGGAAGGTTGTGTGAACTTTAGAGGAAGGTCATTCGATTAGAAATGTATATTTTGAATTGCCTTTAAAGAGTCAAAATTGATAAAGGGCAACTAGCCCCCTACCCCTCCCTGACACCCTCTTTTTCCCAAATGTATCCGCTTTAAATTTTGATATGCCAATTTTGTTCACAATAGTCCAAAGAGCATATAACAATGGCTTCAGGGTGGACACGACCATCCAGAGCCCTGGCAAAGGGTTGTCAGTTATGCCCCGGGCATACAAGGTTTTTATGGAATGGATCGTCGCATAAGCTTCTTATCAGATGGAGCCCATTCGATTAAAAGTCGGAAGATCTAGTGCTCTTTCTAAGAGTCAAAAGTGAATGGAGGGCAACCAGCCCCTCCCCCACAAGCCTATAATTCCCCAAAGCACATACAATCAAAACTTTGAGCGAACTGTTTTGTTCAGCTTTATTGAAATCCCCACAGTCCTCAGGTTAAAGCCTGTAAGTTAGGCAATTCCTTAATTGCTTACATATAGCATATGTTATTGAGAAAGGTATGCATGTTTAAACTCAATTTTCCAAAAAGACAAAGGGAATGCAGGTGAACCTTTCAGACGATGTGGAGGAGACTGCTGAACTAAATTAAAACCTGTAATGTGTACATGGATTGTAAAAAGGGCGTACTCATGAATGATTGGGTATACTAATTTCGAGCTTTCAGGAAATGATAAGAGAGATTATCAAAAACGAAATATTTGTATGCTACCACTGATACTACAATTACCATTTCTATTACTGCTACTACTACTACTACTACCACACTACTCCATTTGCAATATTGAGGGAAAATTTGAACTAAATCAAAAAACGTTCTGTGCATGCATATTGTTAAGAGAGAATATCAAAAGAACTGAGACACGCTCAAGAATTCTCCAGTATATGTCTCAAGAATTTATATTTAAGAAATTTTTTAATATTTTTCAAAATATACATTATTAAACTTGAATAAATATAATTGATAAATTAAATTTGAATAAGAACAATTTAAATTAAAAAATTTAATAGACATTATATTGAAAAAAAATCCTTTCCGCCCCACCCAAGAGGCTGAGGTCGATGCAAGTTTTTTAGAGGTATTGCCAGTAGCCACTAATCCTCTGCTTGATTTTTATTAATTTTACTTATTCAAATTTATTGTGTGTATATTTTATAAAAGTGTTGGGTATGGTCCACTAAGCCTCCTTCTCTGAGGTTTCATTAAGGGAAATTTATGTATATATTATATATTATATCTAAAAAAAATACACACGTCCTATTTTCCGGAAATGTATCTGATGGAAATTTTAAGATGGCCATTTGCTGTCACAAAAACTTCAAAAAGGGCTTATTCGATTGGGAATTGAAACGGCTAGTGCCCTCTTTATTAGCCAAAAGAGATTGGAGGGCAACCGCCCCCCCCACAGTCCCATCATTTCCCCAAACACTTCCAATCAAAATTTCGAGATAACTATTTTTCAAAGGTTGTAAGTTACACCCCAAGTACTTGTAAGGTATTTATGGAAAGGGTGGTTTGTATAAACTTCAAAGAGGACTCATTGAATCGGAAATCGGAAGTTTAAGTGACCTTTTCAAGAGTCAAAATCATCAGAGGGCAGATACCCCCCCCCCTCCAACGTCATATTTTCCCCTAATGCATCGGATAGAAATTCAAAAGATCACATAGCAAGACTTTTAGGGTTGACACAACCCCCCAGAGTCTGGGGATAAGGGTTGGCCCCAGGGGCTTGTAAGGTTTATATGGAAGGGGTGATCTTCTGAACTTCAACTTTAGAAGAGGATCATTTGATTGGAAACGTATAGCTCTAGTTCCCCTTTAAGAGTCAAAAGTGATGGAGGGCGAGTTTCGATTAAAAAAAGAAAGTGTATGCATACAGGTTTTCAAAATGGCATATAAGCAATATCCTAGGTACCATCACTCTATAATAGCTAGGAATATCCTTGAAACATTAAAGGAGCTAATTCGATTCAAAATTAAAAGTTCCAGTGCCCTTTTTAAGAGTAAAAAGAGAATAGAGGGCAATTAGCTCTTCTCTCAAGCCCATTCACTTTCCACACACATCCAGTCAAAATTTTGAGAAATCTATTTTGTTCAGCATAGTAAAATGGTTCAGCAACTATGTCTTTAGGGATATTAGGCATGTCAACCCTCCAAAATTATGTAACTTGCCGATTATGCTTTAAAACTAAATACTAATTTAAAATTAAATCAAAAGGCATTGTGTTTATGATTACCAATAAGAAATTTCAGCAATATATCAAGAAAGACTGGCGGTATTTAATTGAAAATTTTGGGGCTACTAATATCACTACTTCTGCTCTTACAATTTAAACAAAATAAAAAGAGTTTAAGTGTATCCAGGTTGTCAAAGAGCATAAATAGAATCTTCTGGGAATGATATTAAGTTTTATTTTTCACGTCAACTTGAGGAGGTATAAAATTAAACTGAAAAATTCTATTTGTGTCAAGAAAATTTGCTGAAAAGTTTTCTCCCAACATAAAAATAGCAAGCCCAACTATGGGTTATTATAGAAAAAAAACGAAAATGTGTAAGATTTTTTTCATGAAGAAGACTACATCAATAAAAAATGAACACAAATTAATTTTAAAACTTATTCCACAAAGCAAGTTTAAAAAAAAAGCAAAGAGCTCCATTAAGCCAAAAATGACCAGAAATAAAGTCAAATAATGTTCCACGCATAAAACTACAACAAATCACTATCAATAAATAAATGAAACTCAAAACAAACAGAAATTACAATAAATAACAGGGGCGTAATTTGCTTGAAATAATTTGGGGAAGGGGGACAAATGCCCTTCCCGAACATCTGTTTGCCACCCCCCCCCCCAAGATGAAATTTAGTTTCTTCCAAAATCTTCTCAAAACGAAGATAATTCTGTATAATTCAAGCATGGCATGAGCAAATCAGTTTTTTTAGTTTATACTTATCTTTATAGTACTATAAAGTACCTTTGTAGTACTAAATAGTGCCTTTATGGAACCAAATGGCTTATTTTTTAGTTTTTACTGTCATTTTCACTTGATTTGAGAAAATTGGCTTCAACTTTGCCCCCCCCCCCCCCAAGATTTTGATGAAATTATGCGACTGAAAAATAACCAAGTCAAACTCAAAACGAGCAAAAATTAACATTAGTAAGGCTGATAACCCCCTAAGCTTTTTCAAGACCAGAACATAATTTGTGCTTTAAGCAGCGTTCACATGCGTGTCATGCTAGAAACTCATGTCTAGACACGTGTCTGGCAAGACATCAATGTCTAGGAAATTACCATTCACAAGAAGAATTCAGCACTTAGCTAAAACTACAAATTTAGTTTCAAATAAATTACAGTTGTCATTTCTAGCCAATCAAGAGAGCTTATGTGGGTAAAACTTTCAAAATTGTAATCTTTATTTTTAGTGTCACAAGATAATGGATGAGATAAGTGAAACAACTGCCTTACTATTATGTCTGGTGTTGTATATTTGCCTAAAATGAAACAAAAAATTAATGAGAAAACAAAAATTAAACTTCACTTTAAAAATGTAAACATAGATGATGAAAATGGTGGAATACACCATTTTCATCATCTTGACACATTCTTGACAACTTGACACATTCTAATTGGCTGTAATCGAAAATCCTAGACTTTGAGTTCTAGCATTTATTTATTTATATTTTCTTTTCTTCTCCTTTTGCTCTTCTTTCTGTGACTGTGAGTATAAGTGTTTTTTTTTTCTGCCTTATGTGCAGCCTTTCTTGTGGCTTACTTTTGTGTTTTGAATGGTTGGCAATAGTTTTTCATTTAATTGTTTTTCGTTTCTGTTTTTCTTTTCTTTTTTTCTGTATAATCTGATTGTGACCAGTGGATTGTAGAAGGGTATGAAGACCACCTTTTTGATTTGAGAATAATATGCACAGAATTGAATTATGTTATGCTTTATTGATGTTTGATTTGTTTGTTTTTTTGTGGTGTTTTTTTTTCTTCTTCTTCTTTTTATCTCAGTAAGTCATTGGCTATTGTTCTCTGAGTTTCTATTCCGTATATACTCCCCTAATAACAGGCCAAGGAGCCTTTGGGGGGACTAGCACAGTGTATTATTGTATGTGTATTGATACCAAATAAAACCTTATCTTATCTTAGCTGTAACTTGTCTAGCCAAGCACCAAATTTTACTTGTGCACAGTAGTTGTCTAGACATTGATGTCTGGCCAGACACATGTATAGACATGGGATTCTAGCTATACATGCAATGAATGCTGCTTTACAGAAAACAAATACATTTTAAATGTTTTCATTTTTTTAATTTAATAAGGAATAAATAGGGGAAAAAAATAAGACTTTAAGAAATAAATATCAGTAGGCCTATATGTATAACTAACAGAGTCAAACTCAAAATGAGCAGAAATTAATATGAGTAGGGTTCTAAAATCCTATGTTTTCTAAAAGCCAGAATATAATTTGTACTTAACTGAAAAAAATTCCAATGAATTTAATGAAAAAAAATGTGCATTGTCAGTTTACTATACATATGCTGATATTTATTCCTTAAAATATTAATTAAATTTTGATTTCTTAAAGTTATAAAAATGAAAAAATTTGAAATAATTTTTTTCAGTAAAGTATGAAGTATACTCTGGCTTTAAGAAAGCATAGGGTTTTAGAACCCTAGTCATATTAATTGCTGCTCGTTTTGAGTTTGACTCTGTTATTTATTTTAATTTCTGTTTGTTTTGGGTTTCATTTATTTATTGATTTGTGGTAGTTGTATGCTTGTCAGATTATTTGATTCTATTTTTGTTCATTTTTGGTTTAATGGAGTTCTTTACTTTTTTTTTTGAAAAATTTATTTTTTGGAAAATTTTTTTTTAAATTAATTTCTGTTCGTTTTATGTTGACATAGTGTTTTACAGGAAGAAAGACTGAACCTCTTCTAAAATTAAACAACCATCCCTTCCATAGAAACCTTAAATACCCTCTGGGCATAACTTACAACCCTTGCCCCTAATCTATGGGGTTTAATTCAACCCCAAAAGCCTTGTTATATGCTATTTAGACTATTTTGAATAATATGGTTATCTCAAAATTTCTATTAGATGTATATCGAGACAATACAATATGTGTGTGTGTGTGGTTTAGCTGCCCTCCGATCACTTTTACTCTTAAAAAGAGCACTAAAGTGTCTGAGTACCAATCCAATGAGCCCCCTCCAAAGTTTATATGACTATACTTGCTATAAAACCTTATTTGCCCCCAGGGCATACCTTGCAACCCTTGCCCTGAGGGCTGGGGGATTTTGTACACTCAATGACATAATTTCCAGACCTTTCAAATACGTTGAACAAAATGGCTATCTCAAAATTTTCATCAGAAGTGTTAGGGGAAACAATGGGCATGGGGGGGGGGAATTTGCCCTCTGATCGCTTTTGGCTATTAATAGGGGCACTAGCCCTCTCAATTACTAATCCAATGAGCACTTTTGAAGTTTCTACAACAACGCTTTCTATATCAAAATGTTGATTAGAAGTGTTTGGGAAAATGATGGGCATGGGGGGTGGCATTTGCTTTCTAATCGCTTTTGACTATTAATAAGGGCACTAGCCCTCTCAATTCCTAATCCAATGAGCAATTTTGAAGTTTCTATGACAACACTTTCTATAAAAACCTTATATGCCCCCAGGGCATAACTTACAACCTTTGCCCTGGGGGCTGTGGGGGGATTTGTCATCCTCAAAGCCATAATTTCCGGACCTTTCAATTACGTTAAACAAAATGGCTATCTCAAAATTTTGATTGAATGTGGTCGGGGAGATGGTGGGCGTAAAAGGGGTGTTAGTTGCCCTCTAATCACTTTCGACTAATAAAAAGGGCATTAGCCCTTTCAATTTCCAATTAAATGAGCTGTTATTGAAGTTTCTACAACACTTTCTATAAAACCCTTATATGCCCCCCAGGGCATAGCTTGCAACCCTTGCCCTATGGGTTGTGGGGTTGTCATCCTCAAAGACCTAATTTCCAGAACTTTAAACTACATTGACCAAAATGCCTATCTCAAAATTTTGATTGGATAAGTTTGAGGAAATGGTGGATGTGAGAGGGGGGTTAGTTGCCCTTCAATCACTTTCAACTATTAAAAAGGGCACTAGCCCTTTTAATTTTTAATCGAATGAGCCCTTTTTGAATTTTCTACAACAACACTTTCTATAAAAACCTTAAATTCCCCCAGGGCATAGCTTACAACTCTTGTCCTGAGGGCTGTAGGGGGTTGTCATCCTCAAAGACACAATTTCCAGAACTTTCAACAATGTTGAAGAAAATAGCTATCTCAAAATTTTGATTGGATGTGTTTTGGAATATGGTGGGCGTGAGAGAGGTTAGTTACCTTCCAATCACTTTCAACTTTTAAAAAGGGCAATAGCCCTTTCAACTTCCAATTGAGTGAGCCCTTTCTGAAGTTTTTACAACAATACTATCTATAAAAACCATATATGGCCCCAGGGCATAACTTACAACCCTTGCCCTGGGGGGTCTGGGGGTTCGTCATCCTCAAAGACAAAATTTTTCAGAACTTTCAACTATGTTGAACAAAATGGCTATCTCAAAATTTTGATTCACTGTGTTTGGGAAATGGTGGGCGTGAGAGGGAGGTTACTTGCCCTCCAATAACTTTTGACCATTAAAAAGGGCACTAGTCATTTCAATTTCCAATCAAATGAGCTATTTTTGAAGTTTCTACAATAACACTTTCTATAAAAACCTTATATGCCCCCAGGGCAAAACTTACAACCCTTGCCCTGAGGGTTGTGAGAAGGGGGTTGTCATCCTCAAAGACCTAATTTCCAGAACTTTAAACTACATTGAACAAAATGGCTACTCCAATCACTTACTACTATTAAAAAGTGCAGTAAGCCTTTCAATTTCCACTCAAATGAGCCCTTTTTGGAGTTTCTATGACAACCCTTTCCATAAAACCTTATATGCCCCCAGGGCATAACTTACAACCTTTAGGCTACCCTGAGGTCTGTGGGGGGGGGGAGGGTCATCCTCCAGGACATAATTTCCTGAACTTTTAACTACATTGAACAAAATGGCTATCTCGAAATTTTGATTGGATGTGTTTGGGGAAATGGTGGGTGTGGAAGGGGTGTTAGTTCCCTTGAAATCACTTTTGGCTATTAAAAAGGGCACAAGCCCTTCTAATTTCCAATCGAATGAGCCATTTTCGAAATTTCTACAACAACTTTGATATGAAGTGCCCTGGTCTAAAACCAAAAATAATATAAAAAAATAATACATTGTGCCAACATTGTTCTTTACTTAGGCAGCACTATTGCACTGTCTATGATATAGTTATTCACATTTCCAATACCCAAGTATGTTAATACCTCTCATTTTATCATAGCAACAATATAATTAGTCTCTATTGGGTTGACCTCTTGGTTTGCCAAAACCAATTGGTTTGTCAAAATAGATACCCACTAAATTTGAATAAAACTAGATCTTTTTAATGAAAAGTTTTAGTATAACATAAAAAAAAACTTTGTAACATTCACCTCACACACTTCAAATACATCTTCTCTTTTTTTGCTAACTGAAGTCTCTTATGCGTTTTTTTATGTCAACTTTTCTTTGGCAAGCTAAATATAAACATAACTATTTTTGTTGCTCACTAAGGTTGTTTCTTGCTGGCCATTTTCTAATGTTTTTGTTTCCTTTATTAACTATCCATGCATATTTTTTTGCTAGTTAAACTATAATAAAAAAAATATTTTTTTCTGATAAAGAAATTTTAATAAGCTTTTTTCACCAAGTTCTGTTTTGGCTAATCTCTAAAACAACATTCCTGTCTGCTAACTAAATTTTAATAAACTTTTCCTTTTAGTTCTTTCTTATGAATTTCTAATACAACATTTTTTCTGTTAATTAAAGTTTAATAAACTATTTTTGTTTGCCAAGTCCTTTTTTCAGTAACAAGTTTTTAATTCAACTTTTTTTTTGCAGACAGAATCTGAACATTTTCTTTGTTCATTCAATATCATACAATACATTTAATGTTAACTATATTTTATTTCAGTCTCTTAATATGAACTTAAAAGGCTGAAAAGCATACACAACTGATTACTCAGTTTAAACAGTTGTCTGGTGGAAAAAATCAAAATAGGCAGACTCAAAATAAGATCACAAAAGAAAATAGATGAGATAAAATCTGTCAATTTTAAAACAAAACATATATTCTATGATTAATCAGGATGAACTGCAATTCCATAAGAAAAACTATAAATTCCAAGGATAGAATGCAATCAAAAAAAGACAAGAAATGTAAACAATTTTGATTTGTACAAAATTAAATCATGCTACAACTTATGTAGTGAAAAAGGGGGATAGTTATTACAGGAGGTTTGAGACAGAGAGGATACCAGTATCATGGCAAGAAAAGTCATGAACACAATGACAATTAAGGGATAAAATATACAAAATTATAAAAACAAGGGGAAATATCAAATAAAGAGACTGAGGATTAAAAGGTCTACTAATGAAGATAGTTTACACTCAGCACAATATAATGGGGAAATATTTATGGAAATTAAATTTTTAATGAAAAAGACCTCCATGTGTTGTTATGTAGCTTTATGCTTAGTGGTTGCCAAGTTTGAATACAAGGAACATTTGTTAAAAATCAGCAGAAAGTGAGCAAAAAATATATCTTCATGAAGCTCTAGCAACTGTATTGGTACTTGTGTATTATATGCCAAACACTCAAGTGCTTCATATAAGTGAAACTTAAGTATAACCAGTTTTGAAAATGTCATGCAGAAATTCACTTAGTTTGTGATCTGAATTGATAGAGAACAGTGTAATACAGTGGATGTTAAAATGAAAATTTAGGATTTTCCAAAGACTATAGATGAGGCAATTAAATTTTACAGGGTAATGGGTTGTTGCCCAAAACAAACAGTGTGCCTATGGACACAAAATGACTTTATATTCTTTCAATAAAAAGCCTCATTGGATGTTATAAAAATAAAAGAATGTGGGTTTCTGCAAAGAGGAGAAACAAATGGCACCAAGGTACATCTCACCCCCATCTGAAATCATATCCAGCAGAGTATACGGGGTGTGCAGCAGTAAGGTCAGAAGGCAGGTATCCTGTAAATGCAATTCTTAATGACATCAATACATTCTGGGTGGCCTGCATTTCATAAGTTTTGACAATTTTGTTAATAAAGCATTATATTTTCATATTATTATTTTTCTGATATTTTATGGCAGTTAATTACCTTAAAATTACCTTAAATTGCACTAGCCAGCAATAAGGACGAATCCTGTAGACGCCGGTCAATGATGATGGTGGCTCAGCTCATCGGGCGCATCCCAAACTGTGCGCCATGGCTTGCTGCACCAATCTCTGTCAACAGCTGACTTGAAGGCTTCAGTATTAGGGGACATGACTGCATTCTGGCTAAGGGAATTCCATAAGCCAACCACATGGTTGGAGAAAAATTTGTTTTGCAGCCTGGTATTAGTGCATTTCCGGTAGAGCTTTAGGGGGTGCATCAAAAATCATCAAAAACAGTTCTAATTAAATGAAGCACATGAGTTTTTGGCATATAATGCACAAGTACTACTGTATTTTTCCTTATTGCTACAGCAAAAGGGAAATACTACAATAAACCTAAGCTATGTATCAGATAGTTACTGTTAAAAATGGTTACAGCAAAAGGGAAATACTACAATAAATCTAAGCTATGTACCAGATGGTTACTGTTAAAAATGGTTACAGCAAAAGGGAAATACTACAATAAATCTAAGCTATGTATCAGATGGTTACTGTTAAAAATACTCAAAATTAAACATTTAAATTATTAGTTAAGTGACTTGCCAACAAAAGTGTGTTTTGAAAAGACCAATTCAGCTATCCTGTTCTGTTGTATTTATCCTTTTAGTTGACTATTGAAATAATAATAGAATCACTATTTCTTTCAATTGAAAAATCACTTTTAACTAATTTGTACATAGCATAGTCCCACTGAACTACATTTGATTAATAGCCCTATTGAACACATTAGGCATACCACCCTGCTGATTGTTATTTTGCTTGGCAATCTGATGCAAAAAATAGGGGGTGTTTTAACCATTTGTTTGGACTAATTAGTAAACAAAAAACATTTCTACATATTTCCAGCTATGATTCAGCATATTACAAAAGATAGAATTTATATATCAAACTCCAGAATAGCCATGTGATAGCCAAAAGGTAGATTGTAACAAAAAACTAAACATGGTCTGGGAGGTTTAGTCCCCCCCCCTGCTCCAAAGCAAATTAAACCCCTGTTTAGGACAAGACTAGGCCTATTGTGAGACATTAAGGGACTGAGGCACACTGTCATGGTAGCACCCATTACAGTCTGTTGTGTATAATGTCACACAACAGCAACTGGGAGGTGTGAAAGTGAATAAAGGATTGTTGACCAAATTTGTGAGAAAGAACATTTATTTCTACTCATATTTTACCATACCTGCTTATATTTGATATTAAGTTTCATTTTAAGAGGTTTTCCCTGATGTTTCACTTTATTTACCTGATTTTTGATGTTAGAAAATTTTTATTTTCTATTCCCAAGGGACTTGTCCTTTGTCTGCTAATAAACAGCTGTTTGTTTGTTTGTAAATAATCTTCTTTCTAAATAAGGCCAGGCTGAATTCAGTGTTCTTCTCCTTCTTCCGAATTTGCAGCCAGCAATAAAGCGCAGTTGCCAAAAGCTAAATACTAAAACCACCATTGATTACGTTGGCTCGTCCGTTTTCGCGTATTTTTAGTGGATAATTTGTGCAGAAGGGAGCAATAGCAAACAAACAAGAGGCCGAATTGGTACCAGTGGGAGTTTAATCCTTAAACTGCTGGGAATAGGTGATTTGAGTATTGCACTTCCCACATTCTGTTCTGTCTACCTCGAAAATTGTCAAGGCAATAAATTTAGCGTTCTGAGCATCGACGAGATACACACCTGTGAAGTTTGTTTGTAAACGTTGATGGTCCAGAACATTTTTCACGTGATCCCGCTTTTTTAAATTTGACGCCGATAGAGTGAAACCACAGTGCGCTATTCGTCCTATACTTGTAAAAATGCCCCCGAAACGACCTCGCACGAGTCCGAAAAAAGGAACTGATCAGTGTGCAGCTTGTGGTTGTAATTTAGATGAAGAATCAAGTGCGATGAATTGTAATGGTTGCAATTGATGGCTTTGTATAGATTGTCTTGATATGACCGAGCCGGAGTATGCTCTCTTAACAAAGATGATAAGGCGTATCGGATGCGAGTGGCATTGTCCTATGTGTAAAGGTGACAAACAAGCAAGACTAAATGCATCGGATATCCAAAATGCTATTACCAAATCCCTTGAACCGCTTCAACCGGCCCTAGCGGTCATTCAGGATCTTGATGTGAAAATTAAAGATGCCGTCAAAATGTCTTTTAGTGAGTTTAAGCGTGAAGTGATCGAAGACATGGATCGTAGATTTCAAGCCATTGAGACACGGATAGATACCCTCGAGCAAACGTCTGGTGCCGCCGTCGACCAAGAATTGCTGAATAGTCTTGTAGTCTCGCAGGTACAGGCTTTAAAAAGCGACCTTGATAGCCACTTAGAGAACAAAATGAAGCAGTTAATAGTCGAAGATAGAGACAGACAAAGACGTAAACTGAACCTTGTTGTCTTTGGAGTGCCGGCAAAACCAGACGACAGACAGTTTATCCAGCAGTATATGTCCCAAGAGTATAGCCTCCCAAATATATCCGTCATAAATCCCCGTCGCTTAGCTAACCCGAATAACCAAACTAGCTCAAACTCACCTATCATTTTTTCCGTTGTCAACCTTGAAACAAAGAAACAAATTCTCCAGAAGTCGTATGAAAAGAGAGGGACTGGCAGAATTCAGTTCAGAAACGACGTATCCAAAGCAGACCGGACTAAAAGAGCCAAGCTATATGAAGAGATCCAAGCTCGACGAGCAAATGGAGAGACGGATATTGTGATTCGGGGTGGCAAAATTGTATCAAAAAACTTGCTACCTCCAGCCCCTCCAACTCAGATGGAACTCTAAGTGGGCTGCCAAAACCTGTACATAGTTTCTCTCCTAGTGCATTATTAGATGTAAGTGATACTTTTGCTAGCGGGGAGTCAGACGATAGTTTTTACAGTGCTAGATCTGGACAAACCATTGATTCGCCGAGTTCTGAAAGATCATCAACTCCCTCTGATAGTGGAAGCTGTGGGAAGATTAGTGCCCTTAGTGTTATTTTCAGCAATGTTGACTGTCTAACTTCAAAGTTTCAAGAAATTAAGTGTGTTATTACATCAGGCGCTTCAGATATTTATGCCTTCTGTGAAGTGAAACCAAAAAGGACTACTGTCCCTCTGACGGAACAACAGATACAGATACCGGGATACAAAATAATCAGCAACCTATCAAAGCAGGAAGGAAGGGGAATCGTCCTATACATCCGAGATACTTTCCAGGTAAGAAATATTAATATTGAATCTCATTATGAGCCTTACCTAGAACAAGTGTGGATATCAATAAACCTACCTGGTGAGCCAATACAGATTGGCACGATTTACAGAAGTCCGAGTTCCCCTAATTTAGAGATGTCCCTTTTTGAAGTAGTAAAATCAATTGATAGAAAAGTAGCGCTGACAGGAAACCTTCTCATAGTCGGGGATTTTAACTTACCTTCCGTCCAATGGATAGATGGCTGTGGCTATTCTGGACAGAAATCAGTTGTACCATTTCTTGAGTGTCTAGCTAACTATTCACTTTACCAAGCTGTAAATTTTCCGACTAGGCACCGGGATGCATGGGCGCCCATATGGGGGGGGGGGGGTAGGGGGGGGGGGGCTCCTCCCCCCCCCTGGCTGAATGATGTTGCCTTATTTTTATATTTTTTTTCTGAGATTTCTATTATATAGTATTAAAAGAGCCAATTAGACGAGGTTTGCCCCCCCCTGGAATTCAGCTTATGGGCGCCCATGCCGGGATGGCCACCCCCCGTCATTGCTGGACCTCGTAATAGTAAACGACCATGAAGCGCTCTTAAACGTGGCCCCACTACCGCCCTTCGGTGCAAGCGATCACGCTGCCATACGATGCTCCCTTAGACTGTATCCAGAAAAATCAGTTTTTACCAAACATGTGTATAGAGATTACCGTCTGATGAAGCAACAGTTGGCGGGGCAGGATTGGTCCTTTATCATTGAGAATGATGTTGATAAATCGTGGAATATGATGAAGAAAATACTGCTAGAGGTCTCAGAGAAAAATACTGCAGTAAGATGGGCTCGTAAACCTAAAACGCTACTATTTATGACCAAAGAATTAAAGAGAGCAAGAAATAAAAAGAAAGGTATTGGAGACTATATAAACAGAATATACACAATAAGAACCATTACACAAAATATAGCAAGACACGAAATCAAGTCAGATATCTATCCAGAAAGTTATTTGAACAGCATGAGGAGGCTGTAGCAGCAGCAAGCAAGTTAAATCCAAAACGCTTTTGGAATTATGCCTCAGCCCGTAAACCTGGTAGACACTCTGTTACGCGACTTAAAGATAATGACCGTATAATAGATGACCCAATAGAAATCGCCAATGCCGTAAATAGGCAGTTTACATCTGTATTTACTCCACCTGATGATGCCCCTCTTCCAGAACCCCCCCCCCCCCTCACCTATACCATCATAACCCCTATGCCCCCGATTACAGTCAACAGGGTAGATGTAGAGGCACGCCTAAAAAAGTTGAATCCAAATAAGTCGGTGGGACCTGATGGTGTACACCCAAGGCTTCTTAAAGAATTGCATGTTGAACTATCAGGCCCGCTCACTCACCTTTTTCAGAAATCCCTTGATGAAAAGTGTATCTCACAGGATTGGCGCACGGCCCACATAACCCCCATACATAAGAGTGGCAGCAAAGAGGACGCAAGCAATTACCGGCCAATCAGTGTCACCTCTGCAGTCGGGAAGCTACTAGAAGCGATTGTTAACACTGCAATCCTGAAACACTTGATAACCAATAAACTATTCTCATCATGTCAGCATGGCTTTAGGTCTGGTCGGTCGGTTGAAACAAACTTGATTATATCTTATAATTATATCACCGATCTTCTAGACCAGGGGTTCCCAGTCGACATCATACTACTTGATTTGGCAAAGGCGTTTGACAAAGTCTGCCATAAAAGACTTCGAATCAAGCTCCAAGCTATTGGGGTGAGTGGTGGTGGGGTTGAGTGGGTGATGCAGTTCTTAACAGATAGGAAACAGACGGTTAAAGTATTTGGCGAGGATGGAAGGACGTTTTTCTCCGAGGTGGCCGCTGTTGGAAGTGGTGTCCCCCAGGGCACAGTTTTGGGTCCGACTTTATTTAATATATATATAAATGACGTGCCAAAAATCCTAAACAACAAAGTAAGCCTCTACGCTGATGACTCGAAACTTATCGGTCGTGCAGACACAGCGGAGAATATTAAGTCGATCCAACTGGACCTCGATACATTCACTCACTGGACTAATATTTGGAGGCTTGAATTCAATACATCAAAATGCAAGACTCTCCACCTTGGGAAGAAAAACCCACACACTCAGTACCATATGGGTTGTAGGGATGGGTCCCGAAATGCCATTTCCAGCAGCCACGCGGAGAGAGATCTTGGTGTCCTGGTAGAAGACGAATTGAAATTTCATATTCATGCACAAGCGACTATTGCGAAGGCTAATCAGACTCTTCGCTTAATCAAAAGAACGTTCACTAGCAGATCTCCAACTGTTATGACCAAGCTATACAAGAGTCTAGTTCAACCAAGGCTAGAGTTTGGAATGTGTATCGCATGCCCAATCAATAAGACAGACCAAGCAGCTCTAGAATCAGTCCAGAGGAGGGCAACGAAATGTATTAGAGACCTCTATGATGTCCCTTATCCATCCCGTCTCCGTAAGCTTAGAATACCATCTCTAACATATCGTCGCAAACGAGGCGATGTGATAACAACATACAAGCTTCTAAATGCTGAGGATACCATTCCTGGCCTTTTCCAACCGGACAATTCAAATAGAACTCGTGGTCATTCTCAAAAGCTTTTCCGGAAACGAGCCAACACCAGACTAAGGAACAAGTTCTTCTCAAATAGAGTTGTCAGCTTGTGGAACTCCCTTAGTGAAAAAACAGTAACCTCTACATGCGTGGATTCGTTCAAGTCATCAGTGGATAGGGAGTGGCTCAACAAACCGTGGTGCACCCTTTGGGAGGCCACAGATGATGATTAACTATCATCACTGAAGCTGGCGGACACGGGATTCGTCCTATCGCTAGCAAGTGCGATTTAAGGTAATTTAAGGTAAGGTGTTTACTATACTTATTAAAATAAACTTCACTTCGTTAAACCTCTAAAAAGGTAGTCCTATGCCTAATTAATGGTAAAATTACAAAAATTTACTATGCTTCTTGTTTTGCCATGTTTACCCAGGTCAAATTTTCCCCTCTGACAGTTAAGCTATTGGTTTAAGATTATATTTTCTTGTTTTAAAACTTTCAAAAAATAGAGTTTAATACAGCCTCTATAGCCTAGCTCGTAAATTTCTAGGTGGCACTATAATTTAGCTAGGATGAAAGTGAAAACATCATTTGATGCCTTTTTTTAGGCCTATGCTCTTTCATAATTCAATAATTGCTTCTGTCACAAATTGCATCTTGAGCTCTTAAAGGGACTCCAAAGGTATGTCATTTCTGTAACCACACAAAGAAGTTATCAACACTAGTTAAGTTATTGAAAAGAGTATAAATTTATAACTGTGACTCCTGCTAATGAGGCATGTTAAGAAAACAATTCTTACTTTAAAATATGTGTAATGATCCTAGTTAACATATTATCCAAGGAGAGAACCTTTATCATCAAGTCTTTCCTCTTTTTTCCTTCTTTTTCCAACTGAAAAGGAAAAAATTACAATTTTGCCATACTCTGAATGTAATGTGTAATTCTTTTGAAATTGCTGCTATAAATTGTTCTTACAGATAGCGTTCATCCCGGCTGTTGGTTAAGGCCAAAGGCCTTGACCAACAGCCAATGCCCAAGTCTGTTGATTTTGAATTGAAGTTAAAGGCTAGGCACACATAGCTGATTTCAGGAACTGATTTCAGCAAAGGTGTATTCCACATGGAGTGATTCTAATTAATGATGCTAGGAGGTGGGGCTTAGTGACGTTTTTCAGTGATTAATTATCATTAATTATGTTCTAGACAAGGAATATACTAGGGCTTTAGAGCTTTAGGGATGTAATTAATTGTATTTAATGATTAATGTAAATTAATTGTAATTGATAAGAAGCACGTAGATATGAGACATAGCTTTAGAATGAGTCATTAAGCATCTCTTTATGATGTTCTGGTAGCCCGATAGGCCTGTCGAAAAAAACGGGAGACAGATCAGTGCTACCCATGCAAAGAGTGATTTTCCTTGTTGTTCAAGGAGGGGGACTGTAATTCCCCTGTAGTAGGTTTTCGACTATGTTGATTCCAATAGCACACTTTTTGATCTGATGCCATTTTCAAAGGGTTTGAGGCTTTTTTAGAAATCATCGTGTATTTCTTTTTGTAATAAACTTTTACTCTTAAGACGAAACGAAATAATAGTCACCATTTCTGGCTCATTGTCAGATGGCAATTTTTTAATAGGCAGTTTTTTTTCAAAACGCGTTTTTAACTTTTGGTTACTATGGGCTGTGGTTCGCTCTTTACTAGGATGCAGCTACTGCTGCAACCATGATCATAATACCTGACTTGAAACTAAACAGAAGTACGCTTTGATAGCGAGGGCTCATTGGCTAAAGGTAGTCAGATTTTTCCTCTGTATTTTCTTGGTTAATTTAGCGTTAACCAATGATTCGAGGGCGGAGCAAAGCTAGGATATGACGCAAACTGTCTGAAGAATGTACAATTTTTTTCGGACGTTCTAACTATGACTGATCTGATAGTCATTTATCCAGAGAATTGGTTTCAAAACTTTAGCACACATTGTACAAGACCATAGATAAAAATGATACCTCCTTAGTAACCCCTCGGATTTCAAATGTTTACTTTATCATAGTGTATCTGCTCCAGAATTCAATCAAATTCTTAATATCTTGTTTAAGTTTCACGTTAAGTTGACACGTTTTCGAATTAGCAAAAACTCGCCTATAAAAAGCTTCTGATTTGGAGGTTAAAAACTTATAACAGTCAAGGATTTTTCCTCCTAGATTTCGCACCGGTCATCCTTTACAAAAAATTTATAACGGTCAAGGATTTTTCCTCCTAGATTTAATAGAAAATCAAAGTTTAGCGTAAAGAGCAAGGTATTAAGGAGGGGGCAACCCCCTTCATATACGTAAAAATCTGTTTGTTTAAAATTTTTAAAGATACTACTTGCTTACAGTTGAAAAACATGTTTTTCTATTTTATGACAAAGAAGGACAACTTATATGGGATGCAAAAAACTTATAATATGCTTATATGCTTAATAAAAACTTATATGCTTACAAAAAATATCTTTCAAGTTTTTTACATCTAAGAGCTAAGAATTTTATTGAAAGACTTAAATTTGCCATGGCTCAGACACGTGTAAATATGCCGAAATAATTACGAGTGTGGATTCCGGTATTTTTAGCTCTCATGGTGAGGTGGAAAATCTAGACCTTTTAAAAGCAGAAGTTGTAAGGAGTATCCTCATTTTTTTGCCATCCCTGTCCAACTTAATCGAATGAAGAAATCGCGATCCACCGTGACTTGAAAAAAGACAAAAACATAGTATTTAAGTAGGGACTCTTAAATGCTACTTTTTCTGAAGGAAGTGTCGAAATGACAGTGGCAAACCTAGCATCAACACTCAGAAACTGCAAAATCATGGAAGAAGTCATCCCTCTTTTTGGCAATAATTATCATTTTAGCATAGATATTAAAAAAAAGAGGCCCTGCTTACTTAAGAACTTAATAAAGAAAAGTCAAAACACAGTCTTTGTTAGGAGAAACTATATTAACAAAATAAAGACAAATAGATAACCAACATTTTAATACCAAGACAAATGCTTTTTCATTATTTCGTCTCTGTTCCACCGAAATGTTGTAACTGGCATTTTCAAAGTAATGAATTTTATTTTACAATGATTTTTAAGCTGTTGCCAGAGAGAAGACCAAGAGAATCAAAGGGAATCAAGAGAATCGAAGAGGTATGAAAACAAAAGAGGAAAGGAAATAATAAATAAAAATAGAATCAAAAAGGTGAGAAAACGAGGATTTTGTCAGCCAGTGGCAAAATATTAAGAGTAAGAACAAGCAAATATTTCGACAAGGACCTCCGCCAAGTGAAAAAAAAAAAAAAAAAAAAAAAAAAAAAAAAAAAAAAAAAAAAAAAAAAAAAAAAAAAAAAAAAAAAATCTAACCTTCCGAAGAGAATCTGACGAGAGCAGAATAGAAACTGAATAAAAAATCGAAATATTTGCTTGTTCTTCGTCTTCATATTTTACCACTGGCTAACAAAATCCTCGTTTTCTCACCTTTTTGATTTTATTTTTCATTTATTATTTCCTTTCCTCTTTTGTTTTCATACGTCACGTATAGCCAATGTGGTCTTAGAATGTATTTAGAATCAAAAAGAAAAGGAATTAGAATTTATCCTCCCTTTGAAAACAGCTTCGTAAATGGTTTGGAGCAATGTTCTTAGGAGTCTGAAAATGCCAGATACAGCCTTTTGGCACACTAGCAACGATTTATTTACCAAAGTTGAACATTTATCACAAATACATTACATTACCCTGAAAAACATACAAGTTAACCATTGCTATAAGTTCATTCGAGTTCAACAAGAAGGGCTTCGTCATCAACTGCTTGTCCTGGCTTACAGTGAACAGCTTTTACTTTACCTGCGGATCCAGCCACAAGTTTGTTCTGCATCTTCATTGCCTCTGCAAAACCAAAGAAATCAATTAAATAGATTGTTAAGCTATCAAAATTATGTTGGACACCAAATGCATACATATACCCCAAGAGAGGGTGGAAGGAGGGGCCAAGGGGTCCCCTAAATATCATGGTTTTTAAATATTTCAGAAGCTTGATATTTTGAAAAAGCGACGTGTTCCCTATTTAAACAAGCCACTGATATATAACAAAAAGTTCTTAAAATGTATTTCTAGCATAACATGTGTAAAATACTTTCAAAATGAGAGATGGTATTAAAATTTCGAATGCATGCATATATCCCAGGGGGAAGGGGATCTGGGCCCTCCTAGCATTACGACGATCTGTTACTGATTTGATATAAAACAAATCAAAATGTTTAATTCTTGTGTGAAAAAATGTTTAGAACGTTTATTTGCAATTTTTTTTTAAGATATCAAAACTCCGTAGAAAACAAATTTATTGTTTTAAAGGTATCAAAACAAATTTAAAGGTATAAAAACTCCGTAGAAAACAAATTTATTGTTTTAAAGGTATCAAATTTTTTTTAAGGTATCAAAACTCCGTAGAAAACAAATCTGAACGCACGAAATTTATACAAAGTTTTAAAAACTAAATGCACAAAACTTAATGTGCTCATATCCTCCAAAAAAAGGGGGGGGGGGTGGACGTTCAGATATCCCAGTTTTTCCAACAAATTTATAATTTGGATGTTTGACTGTTTCGAAACTCTATTGACTTTACATTTTATTTGGACCTGCAACCGGAATGATACATCAAAAATATATTTTAAGTCTGCGTTTTGCGTCAAAAATGAGCAAAAACTTCTGAAATGAGAATTTAATCTTAATAATAATAAAAGAACTTTGTAGAGCATGAAATACCCCATATATGCCCCAAGTGCTCTATAAGGGTTACTTAAATATAACGGTATTTCTTAAGATATTCATATAATTGGGATGTTTAATATTTTACAAATGTTACGTGTTCTAAATGTGGATCCACCATCTGTGTGGTCTATAAAAAGTGCTTCTTAAATATATATTTTGTGCAAAACGTTCAAAGAATATTTTTAAAATATGCATTTAAACAAATGCACATTTTAAATGACTTTCTCACAACTCTATTTTTTTTAAACAATAAAAAACTTTAGCGTAAAGAGCGAGGCGTAGAGGAGGGGACAGTTCCTTTCATAAACGGAATAATTTCTGTTCGTTTTAAGTTTTAACGTCGTTCCTTACTTTCAGTTAAAAAAAAACTTGTTTTTTTTTTGTTTAATTTTTGAACATTTTTGAATTAATGCAGATTTTGATGTTGGCTCACCGCACATGAATAATTAAAACAAAATTTGCATATTAATTTTACTTTTATTTGGTTAAATGGCTTTCTCGAAACTTGTTTAATTTTATTTACGAACGTTTTTATTAGTAATAAATATACGTAACTTACGAATTAACTTACGTAACGAACTTCTATATTCATAGATTTTTAATACGTATATTAGGGGGTTCGCCCCCTAGTCAATACCTTGCTCTTTAAGCTAAAGTTCGAATTTATTTCCAATTCTTTAAAAATGACCCTTAATCACAATCAGTTAATCAGTTGAAATCAGTTGAAAAACTTGTTGTTGTTTTTTTTACTTAATTTCTGATCTTTTTCTTTAATAATGCTGGGAAATCCGGCATCCCCTTCATAGGAATGTCCCTTCCCCCATGAAAACTTCCTTCATGGAAAGATCCTCCCATATAACCCCCGACCAACCCCCCCCCACCTACCAGAAAAAATCCCCCTGAAAACGTCTGTATACTTCCCAATAACCAATACTATATGTTAACATTGGGTAAAGTTCATAACTTTCAGCCCTCCCCCCGGGGACTTCAGGGGATTAAGTCATTCTAAAAGACATTGTTATCATTTTTTCGACCATGCTGAACAAAATGGCTATCTCAAAATTTTGATCGGGTGACTTTGGGAAAAAAATGAGCGTGGGAGGGGGCCTAGTTGCCCTCCATTATTTTTGGTCACTTAAAAAGGGCACTAGAGCTTTTAACTTCCGTTCCAATGAGCCCTCCCACGATATTCTAGGACAATTGGGTCAATACGATCACCCCTGGGAAAAAAACAAAAAACAAATAAACACGGGATCTTTCTTCTGGCAAAAAATGCAAAATTCCACATTTTTCTAGATACGTGCTTGAAACCTCTTCAGAAGGGTTTTCTGATAAGCTGAATTTGATGGTGTCATTTTCATTAAGGTTCTATAACTTTTAGGGGGTCTTTCCCCCTTTTTTCTAAAGTCAGACAAATTTTCTCAGGCGCGTAACTTTTGATGGGTAAGACTAAACTTGATGAAACTTATATATTTGAAATCAGCATTAAAATCTGATTCTTTTGATGTATCTATTGGTATTAAAATTCCGTTTTTTAGAGTTTCGGTTACCATTGAGCCTGGTCGCTCCTTCCTTACAGTTCGTTACCACGAACTGTTTGATCTATTACCGTTCTGATACATAAAAAAAATATTTTCGAATGTGAATTTTGTGAAAATATTTTTTTAATGCGAGTTTGAAGAAATTGTGATTATATCAAAACTCTGTAGGATTACTAGACCAAGCTCGGTAATTAGAATAAGCATACTAGAAACCAGGCTCAGTTTTTTTTTAGCTTGTATTGACAGACAACAGCATTCAACTTGTGTTTTTGAAATACGGTGTTCTGATAAAAAGAAAGAAAGAAAGAAAGAAAGAAAAAAAAAACACACTGAGACTTCTTAGAAGTTTACTGAAGTAAATTTGGGGCATGTCACAACTTCCTCCAAAACAAAAATTCTAATTAACTCCAAAACATAAGCCCATTAAAGTTGTGTTGCTGATTCCTTCCCGCTGACATTTCCCCCCCAGAAAATCCTATTAGAATCCTCTCTCCTCCCTCCCCGGTTATTTCCCCCGAGAAAATCCCCAAGCCACGGAGAACTACTCCTTCTCCTCTTTACAAGATGCAGTCTAGCTAAATAGACGAAATAGGATAAAGGTCAACGTAAACTAATTCAGGGGTAGTCTTGGGTAACACTTGGCATCGCCAAAATTTTCCGGGGAGCATCAGGCTAGAACCATAGTAACAATAAATTATAGACGGGAGTCCAAATGATTCCCCCCCCACGAAAACAAAGCCATGAGGGAATTTTCCAGGGGTGTATATTAGGAATATATCAGTCACTACGTGACACAGAAGGCCTATAAGCACAAAGGCAAAGGTCTTAAATTACTACGTGACTTGTCCCAAAACAGGAAGTGCAAAGTAGGCTTTTTTATTAGGATAGAGTAATCGAAGAGATGGTGTTGCTTGCAACATGATGATGATGATGATAATGATAATATTTGCGATATTACACTTCGAGTTCCTACTCTTCTAATACTTATCGAAGTTAATTACCAGTGAGTTGTACTTTACTCCTCAGCCTCAGTTGAGAAATAAACCGTAAACAAATTTTATCAAGCAAAAGGTCTTACCAATAACCAGGAGTTCCTGGCCCTCAACGACTGTTTCCCCGACTGTGCAATTGACAGATTTTACCATTCCGGGCATGGGAGATAACACCACTTTACTTGTATCCAACTTGGGTTTCTCTGGCATCAATTTGAGGAGATCGTGGACCTTGCTAGTTACCACTTTGACATTGAAGGGTGTGCCTTCAAATCTGTAAAATAATTAATATGTTCTTAATTAATATAATTCTTAAAAATTAACATCAAGTTCAATAACGAAGTGTTCAGCTTTTGGCACGCTCCCTACATTGCGAAAAATTCGAATTAAAAGAAAAGAAGCACAGAGAATTATAAAACGCATGAAGAATATTACAGATCCAGATACTATATTAAAGATACATATAAAGATACTATTTTAAAGATACAGAAATCTTGGCTATAATGGGAAGAATCAGAGTGTAACAGTATTAACTATATTATTTTTATAATGCCATGATACAAAATAAAGATGCCTCACAACACTTGGGGTATTTTAGTCTTAAATTAACTTTCGACCCTATCAGACGGTGGTTTTTCGTTTAATGTCAATACAAACTCCCATTTACCATAGTGTTTGATTGGGGTACAATCTTAATCTCAGGTTTTGAACGAGCAGAATCTTGGTGTTAGTAAAGCCCTTTTGTGAACGGGTCTACAATCGCTTAAAAAAATAAAAACTTTTGGCATATTCCAGTCTGAAATTAGCTTTCGACGCAATAAAACATTAACCTTACATTTAAAGTAAGTGAAAACTCCCGTTTACTGTAGTATTTGATTAGAATACAATCTTTGTTTAAGATTTTGAATAAACTAAATCTTTGTATAAGTAAAACCCTATTGTGAACTCAAAAAACCCCCAGCTGCCTAAAAAGGGCTATCAAAAATATACAAAGAAAAACATATCAAGTTTTCAAAATCTGAATTTGGAACTCTTTTAGATTGTGTCTAAGAGTATCCCAGCAAATGATGATTAATTGTCCAATAACATGATATAGTAACAATACCAGATATATTTAATTCAAAGCTTTTATGCCATACACGGTAAATGTATTCGTATTCTGTTAAAACAGATAACAAAGATGTATCTGAACAAAATCCCAATTTTTTTTTTTTTTTGCGAATTGGAATCTATTTTGAATTTAGCTAAATCAAGAATTAACGAAAGAATTATTGTAACTTTTCTTTAAAGCTACAAAATGATACCATATAACTATAAGTAAGCGAATAAGTTTATCTATAACCCACAGTAGTACAAAATAAATGTGAAATAAAGAACAAAGAAATATAACCAACAAGGAAATACAAAACGAAAATGTAACATAAATAACATAGCAATAAAAACTGAATTACAAATCGGGGGAAAAATATCTGGGAGGACCACTGGCGCACATCTTTTTCGGAGAATTAGCCCCCAGATCCTTAGCGATGTTGTCAAGCAGCACTAGCGGATCGACAAGTCCAAAACGAGAAATAATCTTCCAGTTTTTGTACCATGTTGGTAAATATAATAAAATTACAATATATAAAAAAACATCTGCTTAATTAAAAAACGTCTTTATTCCGCATTTAAGGCTGGAAACCGAGAGAAATAGAATTGTTGGAATAATAGCCTATAACTTGCTGGAGTTACAGCCTATAATTAATAGTATATAACTATGATATCTGATAACATACAGGGCCGGATCGACAAGGTGCGGGGTCCGATTGGAATTTATTTCGCGGGGCAATGTATACATATATATATATATATATATATATATATATATATATATATATATATATATATATATATATATATATATATATATATATATATATTATATATATATATATATATATATATATATATATATATATATATATATATATATATATATATATATATATATATTATATATATATATATATATATATATATATATATATATATATATATATATATATATATATATATATATATATATATATATATATTTTGCCGGGAGACCAACAGCTAGGATTTTAAATACTGATTGTTTTTGTCATGTATCTTCTATCCGAGGCTATTGTCCCAGTGAAGCAACAGGTTGATTTAAATCATCCTCCACTTCTCGCCTTTTCATGCAGCCTTTGGCATTGTTGTTTGTGTCTCGCAATATTTTTTCCAAGAGATCCATTGGGTTACGAGATGTCCCCTGATCTAAAGGATGTACAAGGTGCTCTTTAGCAGCTCCATCGGGGTATAAAAAGTACATTTGGCCATATGAATTTGGTTCAAAATCACATTCAGGGGTTTGTGATGGATGTGATTTTGGGATACTAAATGGATTTTGGGATAAATTTGTCCATCTACTTTGAAGTTAAAACATTATGACAATTTATGGTTAAATCATCACTCACGTTGAATGAAGCTAAAGCTTAGCATGAGTTCAAGTTTCACATTTGTTTGTGGAACTTTTCAGAGACCAACTGATGCCCTATAAAAGGCCAAACCAATTCATTTGGAAATTATGGAGGTAGCAGTGCAATTCGACCAAGCAAGCAGCAGCCCTCAAATAAGCCACCTTTGTTGGCTACTTTTACTGCGAGAAAATGGAGGACTCCACAGTGAATACGTACAACGTTGAAAGGTCCCACTTTTAATTAACACTTGCGTAGTTTACGGTTTTTTGTGGGTTTTGCGCCACAGTTTGTTAGGGTCAAAGACTGCGATGACGTTGTTCTTCTAACGTAATATTTTTCTTTCTTCTTCACTTTCATTTTTGGCTCATTCTGATTCTTGCTATCAATTGTTAAAAATATTTCACAATGTCGAAAAAAATATTGTTCATTTTGTAGGCCACCAGGGGCCATTTTAAACATGGGGCCCGATTGGGCCCAATCGTTCCAATCGCTTCTTGTCCGGCCCTGATAAAATAAACAAATAAACTCATCTCACAATAAAAAGTGATCCAAAAAGTGATCGTCGAAACCTTATGGAACAATGTACCTCACCCCTCGTCCCGTACTCACCCCTGTTATCCCATATAGGGGGTAAAAATATACCCCCTACAGTCAAAAACGGACTGAACAAGTAAGCATATTTCACTGAAAGTTCAGCTCCAAATGGTTTAGATTTCCTATATGCTGAAAGAGTCTTGGCTTAAAAATTTTCGCAGAATGTTTTTGGATTTACTGGCCAGAAAAATAGCGATTGAGAGGATTTATTAATTTCCTTTCTGAACTTCAAAATAATTGCATAACATTGTCTGTTAGAGAAACTAATTACACGCACGCATAAAATGAAAAAAAGGTACAAGCTACCTTTCAGTTTTTAAGATTTTTGATGGATTGATCCAATTGAACCTAAATCTGGGATAAGCCCTTCAAGTCCGAGACAACGCGTTCAGTTTGCATAGCAAATCTTGACGTTGATGTCCATGGTGATAGGTTGGAATAGCACTTGATTCATCCAAAATGTGATTAAATCAATGAGGACAGGAGGTATCAAAACATGGCTAATAGCAGAAAAAGCCCAGACAGATAGTCCGAGTAATTGAGAGGCAAATCTGGGATAAGCCCTTTTTAGGATTGTATAAAAATGATGTCATTTCATTTGTTAATAAGTCTATCTATCTATCATCCAGTATATCTATCATCCTGTTATATGAAGAAAGCTGAATTATTGGACAAAAACTAAGACGTTTCCTAGCGACTAGGAAACTGGGTCGCGGTCTCTTCAGCTTAAGACTTGGATTCCCAAGTAGAAGAATTCCATTATAAGGTAAATTCAAAATTTCTCGAGTGCTTTCTGGAACGTAAGACTAGATTCTGTTCTAGTGATAAACCATACGTAAATTCAAAAGTAAAGCAACTGATAAAACATAAATTGCACCTAATACGAAAAAGTCAAGTGAACCAAGCAAAACAGTTGGCAAACCAAATAAAATGGAAAATCAAAAAGGCACAAGCAAATTACTATGAAAATGAAGTTGACCATCTTTCTGAGTCCAAGCCGTCGCAGTTTTTCAGTAAAGTAAAAAGTCTGACTGGCAAAAGTTCTCAACCAGTTGACTTCATGAAGGAGGAGCCTCTAGAGAAAGCTGCGAATGATTTAAAATGCCCATTTTGCTTCAATTGTGCAGTCTTACCCCCCTCTTCCACCCTAGGATCCTCCAGTAAATTTAACTACTCCTTCAGATGATATTTTAATTGCTGATATTTCATCGGCAATTATAATCCGTAAACTCTCTTCGTTAAAAAGAACTTCCGTTGCCCCTTTCGACATTCCAGTTGCTCTCATTAAAGCATTTGCTAAAGAATTATCATTTCCCCTTCAGATAATTTTCAATAATATAACAAAAACAGGATATTTTCCAAAGAAATGGAAGAAAGGGTTTATTACTCCCATTCCAAAGAAAGGAGCAGCTAATAATTTCTCTGGTGTCCGGTCGATCACAGTTACGTCAGTTTTTAGCAGAATATACGAAAGCTTTGTTGCCGCTTGGCTGAAAAAATATCTTTTGAAAGTAACTGATCGAAAGCGATTTGGTAACATCCCTAAGTGCTCGACAGTTCATTACCTCATTAATTTAATTGATTTTATTTTAAAACACCTGGATGAACCTGGAAAATGGATAAATTTAATTGCAATTGATTTCAAAAAAGCATTTGACCTTGTTGATCACAAAATCCTTTTAGAAAAAATGGCGGAAAAAAATATACCCAGCTTTCTTATTAAAATCATCAAGAGCTTCTTAACAAATAGAGAGCAAACTGTGAAGTATAAAGACCAATTTTCCACTTCTCTGCCAGTTTTTTGTGGAATTCCACAAGGAACTGTGATCGGGCCGCTGGGCTTCCTCCTCATGATAAATGAAATTGCTTCTGAGCAGGAGGACAGATGGAAATACGTTGACGACTTGTCCTTAACGGAAATCGTATCTAAGGATTCGAAAAGCAATGCTGCTGGTTTCATCGACCAAGTTGCCTCAGAGGCGGCTGAACTAAACATGGTCGTGAATAAAGACAAATGCTCGGTCACGACATTTTCTTTTCTTCAGAATACTCAACCGTCTTTCGAACCTCCTATCGCTTCCGAGCTAATAAGCCATAAAATAACTTTACTTGGTGTGGTGATTTATTCTGACCTCTCATGGCGGGAGAATACAAAGACAATTGTAAAAAAAGCTAACGGCGCAATCCAAATGCAGAAAACACTGAAAAAATCTCGAGTTCCTAAGGACAAGCTGAAACTAATATTTTACACTTTCATCCGCCCCTTAGTTGAATATGCTTGTCCGGTTTGGCACTTTGCCCTTACCCAGGATGAAACTGATAAAATAGAACGAGTTCAGAAGAGATCACTGCAAATCATTCATGGCGGTTCCCCTCTACCTTACTCCTTTTACCTCAAGGAATTTAAACTTGAATCCCTTTCTTCCCGGCGAGAAAAATTATGCCAAAGATCTGGCTCCTCCCTCCTTCAACATCCCATCTACCGATCATTCCTCCCCTTTGTCCCTACCTTTTGTCCCTATAAGATCTCGTCCCCCCAGGGAAGTGGCTGAGAAGGTTCCGAAACTAACCCCAGTCCACTGTAACACCACGCGCTACAGTAAAAGCTTTGTGAAATATTACAATGATCTCTAGTGTTTTTATTGTTTAGTTTATTTTATGCTGACGAAGTTTTTCAGACAATTTTATTCTCAATCTCAAGTGTTTTTATCCTTTAGTGTATTTATCCTGACAAAGTTTTATCAGACAACTTTATTTTGCTAATTATGACTAAGAACATTATATTTGGGCTTTGCCCACGAGAGCTATGTCTTGTTTTTGAATTAAATGAATTTTAATATGACAGTCTTAGTCCCTAGTTCTTATATTAGTCTTTTTTTCAAGTCGTTTGTCTCCCTTTTGGTTTATATTTCGTCAACTTTTTAAATTAGGATCGCTCCGACCCCCCCCCCCCCTCCCAAGCTAGCCTACTTATAGAACTACTAAAACTTTACTCCTAAATACACTGACCTTATTTTTATCTATGAGGCATTTTCATGCGGCAGTTTGAGCAAGTCCAAAAACAAACAAGAGGCAAAATCAGAAAAAAAAAAATCATTAATGATTATATTTTGACGCACCAGTTATCTGCTGGATAAAATGTCCTGCACTTTCCGTTGTCTGTCTGTTTGCTTGCACCAGGCGAAGATTTTCAAATAGTTTTAGGAAATTCACCAGACAACTTTTTGTTTAGAAAGAAAGAATTATTCAAAGAACATTTAACAAGTATACAGGATCCATGGAAAAAGAAACCAAAAAGCTGCAAAGATGACATGTGTGTCGGAGGGGTAGGGGCTGCTGGTCTTCAATGCTTTTTAAATGTCAAAAATACCAAAATTTTTCTAATTTTCTGAGTCTGCTTAGTAATTTCAGGTTTGTGAATTTCAGCTCTGAATTTCAACTGAATTTCTTATATTTAATAATTTACGTTAAAATGTGAATTTAGTTACCGCTAAATGGATTATGAAAAATATGTATATCCCCACCCCTCTCTCGAAGACCAAAACATGAAAAAAGGGCAAAAAAAAAAAATAATTTTAGAGCCTGTGAATAATTTTAGGAGTCAATCAAGTGCTTTGACACTAAAACTCCAACGATCATTGTCTAAATGGGGCTTGTAAGCGCCATTTTAAAAGTTTTTTGACGTGGTATGCTTTGAATTTTCGAAATCAATCCATTTTTTGAAGCAAATCTCTTTGAGAAAGTTGCAACTTTGCTATACAAATGGTGATTGTGGCATATTGTTACTTCAACGGTTTTGCTATCTTACTCTAGGTACCTGGTACAATTGACATAAATAATTCAAAACGGGCGCCTGTTTATAAGTCGTCGGACTTTGTTAATTTAGAAATAGCCCCCCCCCCCTTCAAATGAACTCTTGCGTATACGACTTTATAAAATATGCCAGTAAAAATTTAATTTTTGTACTGCTTTCCAATGAAAGTTTTATAGGTCCAATAACGGAAGCTAAAAGAAACAGGAAGGAAAGAAGCGAAATAAAAAGAAGAAGGAGGGAAAAGGAAAAAGAAGGAAATGAGTGAAATAAAAAGAAGAAGAAGAAGAAGAAGGAAAGAAGGAGGAAAAGAAGAAAAGGAAAGAAGTGAAATAAAAAGAAGAAGAGGGAAAGAAGAAGGAAAAGAAGAAGAAGGAAAGAAAAAGGAAAAGAAGAAGAGAAAGGAAGTGAAATAAAAAGAAGAAGAAAGAAGAAGGAAAAAAGAAGAAGGAAAGGAGTGAAATACACACCGAAGGCGTAACGTTCCAGTTGGATTCTTTGAAATAAGTTGAACAACATATGAAGACTCCCCAACTCTGAGCTCCAATACAGGCTCTCCAAAAGATATGTTTCCTTCTACGTTGATGGCTGCACCATCAACAATAGCCTATAATTAGTGGTAGACTAAACACATGGTAAACAGTTAATGCAACGTGTTGATACAAAATGAAGGGAAAACCTTAACAAACGAGATAGCAATAGCATACAGAAAAACAGACAGATTTCGAAAATTAAAATGACAAAGGAAAAGAAATATGGGAAGCTTAATATGATGAGGAAAGGTTAATTTAGTAAGTGAGGAAAAACGTGTCCTTCAGTCTTTTATCAGTTCCTTCGCATTAATAAATTTCAGCCATGATACTCTCTGATTTATATGATACCCCAGTTACTCATATAATACCATTTATTAATAGTACCCTTTCCTCACCTAATGACAGTTTGGTGGTTGGACATGGAGACACCACATATACCGGCTTTAGTTTCCGCTATTTAGTTCCAATAATTTAGAATAATATTCTAACTGGTATTAAGTTTATTAAGCAGTTTATTAAGTAGTAAATAATTATAATATAATAAATTATATAAAATATATATACAAATAATAGTAGTAGTACATAATTATAGTAAATTTTTTAAATATAATAAGTTTTATAAATAAAATAAATATAATATAATAAACTATATAAATATATACAAATAAAATAATTTTATTAAGCAGTAAATGTTTATAAGTTTTTATAAATATTATAAGTTTTATAAATACAGGTAAATATAATATAGTAAATTATATAAATCTAATAAGTTTAATAAGTAGTTTTTGGATGAAGTAATATTTGTTTATTATTGTTAGTTTTTCTCTTTTTAATGAAAAAAGTATGACCAATTGAGAGTTAATTGCCATCTACAATAATTACAAAAAAAAAAAAAAAAAAAAATACGACACATATAATGTTTTAAAAGTGAACACCATGGGTGGCCATTGATTCTGTTACTGTAAACTTCAATGCATATGACAATGGCAGCAGTAGGACCTATAATACCGTATCTCCTATTGACCCAAGAATTATTTGGCTAAAGGGGGAGGCCGAGAAGATATTTAGCATACCAGTAATAAATTCGCCAGAGTTGCTTTAGTTCCGTTGCCGAAAAGTTACGCCAAAAAGGTGCAAGGTACAAAAATTTGGAAGCGCATATGAGTTATACAATTTAGCTATTAGCCAAAGTTTATTAGATACCATGCTACCATTGGCACTGCGCGTCCGGCATTGGAAATAAGGGATGAGGAGCTTTCTAGTTGCTTTAAGAGAGCCACCGATTGGGAGGCCAAGATATTTCATATCCGGTTTAGGAGCAAACGAAACTCCATTAAAATCAACCTTATATCCAACTTTATAGTACGTGGAAAATAGACTGTTGGAGTTTCCCAGAATTTCAGGTATTAAATATTGCTAAAAGTCTGCACAAATAATTGATCTGCACAAGACTATAGACTGTTGGAGTTTCCCAGAATTTCAGGTATTAAATATTGCTAAAAGTCTGCACAAATAATTGATCTGAACAAAACTATAGACTGTTGGAGTTTCCCAGAATTTCAGGTATTAAACATTGCTAAAAGTCTGCACAAATAATTGATCTGCACAAGACTATAGACTGTTGGAGTTTCCCAGAATTTCAGGTATTAAATATTGCTAAAAGTCTGCACAAATAATTGAAATCCATTATAAAGAAAATTGACACCGTTAATAATAAGCCCACATGGTTCCCATGGTAAAGATGATTAATTTTAGATATTCTGAGCATGTTTAAAGTAACACTTTCAAAAATTTAAATAAACCTAAAATAGTCATTACCAAACATGGCACTGTCGTCTTCATGGGCATCAATGAAGGTATTGCACGCGACCGAAATTATCGCTTGGAAAACTACTGGAGAATCTATCTTAAAAGCCAAGGCTAATGTGAACTCAAATGCCCTTTCACTCAAACACGTACGCAGGGGGGTGGGCCTCCGCCCCCCGCGAAATCTCAAATTTGTTTATTCTCCCAATATTTTCTGATTTTCATCACAGAATAACGGTTTTAAAATATTTGCCCTCTCCCGAGTGAGGGCAAATCAGAAATCAGAAAGATTTGCCCTCTCCCGAAACACATTCCGGCGTACGTGCCTGCTTTCACTATATTTCACCTGATAAGCTTCAGACTCGCCTTGATAAACTTTTATTATTACACATCCGTGGAAGCTAAAATTGGTCAGACAAGCTACACTTGTGATGCTGAGACATACTCTACAATCACCTGATGTAGATCCCTGGCTTATTGCATAAAAACTACATCGAACTACAAAGCCCTTAGATCACAATGATTGAAAAAATACTGGACCACACATCCAACTAATAAAAGAAGAGACAGACTAACGATCTTATTTTCCAAAAAAAACGCTTAATTGGACGACGATACCTAGGAAACGAAGCCAAATCGAGCGCGTATGCTACACCAGCGCCCTAGTACAGTACTAAAATTGTGGCATTTCACATTGTGGCGTTTTAAATTCGATACAAATACTTCCTTTATGCTCTCAGGTCATTATAAAGCATAAACATAAAACAGTAGCGAAAAGTTTATTCAGAAATTATACCGATCAAAGCGCTCGGAAAGGGAAAATCCGTCTGCGTCACAGCCATAGTTTCCCACAAGTCCGCCATATTGCGCTAAACATTTTTCATTGCGCGTGCAAGAAGGCAGAGTCATGAAGATACGTCAAGACTGATGTGTTTCAAAAATGTTTAATGGAGAGTATAAGAATTTTCGCTACTGTTAATATATTTACACTGTGGCCCATTTTAAGATTGGTTAGTTCATCTGGCTCGACCTAACAGGTCAATTTGACTTGTTTACCTACCTCAAAATTGCCACACGACTTTTTTCTAACTTCCATGTGCACTTCCTGGTCAAGAATGGTTGCCACCAGCTGCCACTTGGAGGGAATTATTGAAATGGAATCAGTTGTACCGCGCGACCTCACGTCATCTTTGGCCCACATACAGGCAGCAATTGCTGCCAAATTATTTCGTTCGCCTGAAAAAAGTTATGCCAATAAGAAAATAAACGGATTTTCTTCAACACAGAATCAAAACTTCAACATTGTAATTATATTAAGAAAAGAAAACAGACAAGAAGTGCTAAATTTCGCCACTATTTAGCTCCATTCATGGATTATATTAAGAAAAGAAAACAGACAAAAAGTGCTAAATTTCGACACTATTTAGCTCCATTCATGGATCCCATTCATGGATTATATTAAGAAAGGAAAACAGACAAGAAGTGCTAAATTTCGACACTATTTAGTTCCATTCATGGATCCTAGTCAAAGAAAAGCTAAACTGATGTTATATGAGCCCATTGGATAGCATAAAGTAGAAAAAAAATCCCGAAGAAAATGGACTGGAAGCAAGTGGTCCTGTTTTAAAAACCTAAGTATAATCACATATAATATTCGTGCTTAAGCAAAATCTGACAGCATATTATGAATTAACCGAATTTGAGAGAAGAGGTTATTAGCTAAGACTATGAGCTTCCTCATTCTGTGGGAGCTTTATACTGGGGGTAAAACAACCAAAAAAAATACTGGGGTGGAAGACTACTACTAACAACTCACTGCAGCACTAAGCTACTTGAGGCCGACGCAGCTATGCACGCTCCAACTATATCCCAATCTGTTAAAGTTAGAGACATCACACTCTCCATCCATGACCATGTTTGATGTGACTCAAACATGGTTGTTTCAGCCCCAGATAATAAGAGCAAGTGTCTTTACTATAGTTTTCGTGGGCCATATATGATCTAATCTCAAAGAGGAGAGGGAAAAGATATGACTTCCATCATAAAATTTGTCGTCAAATAGTAACCACACTTGGCAAAAAGTAGATAAGTTTCCGAGTTGTATCATTTGGGGTATATATCTAAACTGACCTCCGTAGCGAGGTGGCAAGATTCTCGTAATCATTAGATTTTCTGGGACAGGCTATCAGATTTCATTTTCTGGGAAGCAAGAACTAGTCTACTACTTGTGTCATTTTCGAGTTCAGAATCAGTTAAATGTCCTCGAATAAAATCGATTTTTTTTTTTTGAGTTGGCATCACATAAAAATTCGCCAAAAAGTGCCAAAATTACTGATTTTTGTGCCGTGTTGCCACGGGTTTTAGAATTTTTGCAAAAAAAAGATTAAAAAGGCTGTTTCTTTAGATGGACTTCTGATGCTTTTTTAACGAAGTCGAGAGTGAAAATGACGAAATATGCTCTGGACTTTTACGGTTAGAATAGGGGGAGGGGGCAACAGCCAAACTTCTATTTGTAGTAATTTGTGTTCTTTTTAAGTTTGACTCAAATAGTAAGTTTAATTTTTACTCGCTTTAAGATTTATTTATTCATCTATATTAGAACCTGTCATCTCTATATTTACTATGATCGTTTATTTTAAATTCTGTTCGTTTTGAGTTTCACTGAATCTTTAATGATAATTTCTGGTCTTTTTGAGTTTGAACTATTATAGGAATTTATCTACGCTGATCTTAAGTTTAATATGGCACTTTACTTTTCTATGAAACACTTGTTTTTCGCGAAGTTTTTTTTTTAAATTAATTTCTGTCCGTTTTTTATTGACAAAGTTTTGTTATTGGTTAATATAAAAAAATATTTCTCTAGTTTTTCACGTCTCCGGCGTAAGAATTAAAATTTCCAATTCTAATTTATTAGTTCGAATTAGTTTGTTTTTTTATTTATTTCAACATCCCCCTCAATATTCTCCAAAACTTTGAACTAAATGACATTAACCGTTCCTGGGACCCTGCAGATACGCCCTTAAAACAAAACAAATGCACGTAGTACCTTTTAATTGAGTTCAACATCCCCCTCAACATTGTCTGTAAGTTTCAACTTAATATCTTTAACAGCTCCTGAAATATTGCATACATTATTTTAACAAGTTGAGTGTACATAGCATCTTCTAATTAAGTTCTACATCCCTTGAAAGTTTCAACTAAAAACCAATAGCCAATCGGTCATCATATATAGCACATATGCAGTTTTGACAATCTGTATGGACATAGTTGTATTTTGATTATGTTCAACATCTCCCTCAGCTCTGAAAGTTTGAACTTAATGCCATTACTTTTTCCCAAGATATTTCAGACCAGCCATTCTGACAACAAAAATTCATATGGTGTCTTTTGATTTAGTTACCAGAATGGATATGACGTCTTTTGATTTAATTCAACACTTCATTCGACACTTCCTGAAATTTCCTATAATCTTCGCTATTCTTGGCTAATCCTGGCTTGTAAAATACTCTTTTGATAACCTAGATGAACATAGTGTCTTTTGATTCAGTTTAACATCCCCCTCAGCATTCCCTGAGTTTGACCTTAATGCCTTTGACCTTTTCTGACACACTCAGGATCAAACATTCCTTCTATTTCCCAATCATTAATCCTGTATGTAAACAATTGGAACATTGCATAATTTACGACCCTTTCTCCGGGGGCTGTAGGAGGGATGACATTTCCAGAAGGGTCTAAACAAGACAAGGGCATTGCTCCCTCACCAAGCACTGTGCAACATGCCCGGAGCACTGTTCAACTCCCTTAGCCGTTCCTGAGATATTGCTGATGTGCTCTTTTGACAATCAGCATGTCAATAGTGTGTTTTGATTTTGTTTAACATCCCTCTCAGCATACCCTGAAAGTGGTCACGAGTAGATGTAGCCACAGTTGCAGGCAGTCGCAGTCACAATCGCAAGTTGCCGCAGTTTGAAGTAATCACAGTCACAGTCACAACGAGTCGCATTTGCAGTAGTAGTAGTAGTAGTGGCCTTGAAACTTCAAGTTAATAACCTTAGCTGTTCCTAATATGTTGCAGATTTGCAACATATGTGTGTACATGCTCTCTAAGTATTTGCAGCCACAAGCAGTTGCAGTCACATTCACGAGCACTCGCAGTCACAATTCCAGTCACAGTAGCAGTGGCCATGGAAGTCTCAAGTAAAGACCCTTACCAGTTCCTAAAATGCTATAGATAATGGTGTAGATAAACGCCTTTTCGATAATTTGGATACATATAGTCTTTTGATTTAGCTCAACATACCCCTCAAAATTCCTCGAATTTTACCACAATACCCTTAACCTTTTCGGACACACCCAGGATCAAATATTCCCCCTTTGTCAATGATTAATTCTGCATGTAAAAAATGGATAAATTGCATAACTTACATTCCTTACCCCGGAGGCTGCAGTTGCATGGCATCCCTTGAGGCACATTCGTTAGATATTTTGACTATTTTGAATAAGAGGGTGTTTCACAATTAATATCAGTATTAAGGGGGGCATCAAAATGGCAAGAGTGGGATGGGGATGGTTGCCCTCCAATCCCTTTTCAACATGACCAAAAATTTCAACTTAACACCGTAAGCCATTCCTTAGATATTTGTGTTGCGTCCTTTTGACAATCATTCTACATATAGAGTAATTTTGTTTGAGACCCTCCTAAACATTTTCTTAAGGTTTTACCTTAATACACCTGGTCTTTTTCGAGACATTAATTAAAAAAACTTTTTCAACAAAATAAGTTTTAAGAAAAGTAAAGAACTCCATTAAACCAAAATGAACAAAAAACAGAATAATAAAATCTACCAAGAATACAACTACCACAAAGCAGTATCAATAAATAAATGAAACCCAAAACAAATAGAAATTAAAATAAATAAGAGTCAAACTCAAAACGAGCAGAAACTAATATGAGTAGGGTTCTAAACCCCAAGCTTTCTAAAGTCCAGAACATAATTTGTACTTTTCTGAAAAAATTCAAATGAATTTACTGAAAAAAAAATCTGCACTGTCAGTTTAATGTACATATGCTGATATTTATTCCTTAAAATATCAATTGATTTTTGATTTCTTAAAGTTATAAAAGTGAAAACATTTAAAAGAATTTAAAAAAAGAATTACCAGTTGCTGGTCTATTCCGTTTTTATAATTCTGTTTTTATGCTTAAATATGCACGCCCGTGGATTGGGAACAAACAATTGTTATAACTTAGCAACATAATTACTTAAATGTTACTATAATAGACTGCTGCAACTGTATATGCAACTATGGCACAACGGACTTGAGACAAAGAGTTCATGCACAACAGTGCACAATGTCTACCGAAACTTTTGATCAAAATAGATGGAATTTTTTTTTTCTCTTGTTCAATAGAATCCGATAAAACGTTCAGAGTTAATCTATCAATTTTCTAAGATACAAACCTACATTTTTTAAGGGAAAATAGGTTCTAATTGGCTACAATAATTGTAATTGACAATATTGGCTAAATAAAAATTGGTTCTAATTTTCAATAATAATTCTAATTGGCTAGATAAATATTCTTATTGACCACTATTGCTTGTTGATGTCACATCTTGATTCAGATACTAGAAATTAATACTGAGTAATGTCTTGATCTTAACATTGAAAAATATCAGTCAAAATTTTGAACAGTAGGAACTTTAACATGGTAGATAGATAGATATTTTATTTATGTAATATACATAATGCCACAAAATACACCGGCGCACATGCCTAGTGGCACAATTGAGCGCATTAAAAATTACAACAAATTATTAAACACCGTTAGCCATTTAAATGAAAACGAAAAAAATAAAATAACAAGCCTCTTGGACAACTTCCCAAATACAAACAAGGTAAATAAACCAAAATCAACTTTCAGAGATAAACTTCCTCACCATTCTGCAAAACTGCTGGTAATCAGCACACTCTCTAATATCCAGGGGAATAGAATTCCACACCTTCGGACCAATATGCCTCAAACTAAATCCTGCTCTAGTTGTTCGACTAAACTCCTGTGAGAAATTGAACCTGAGTGAAGTCGCTTATGAATGACGCTGCGACTTAAGAGGAAAAATTCCATGGAAATATGATGCTAACTGATGAGGAAATATATGTCTCTTGCTTTCCAAATTTCAAAGGGTAATCTTTCCCTAGTTAAAAATTTGTTTATTTGATAAGCAAACATTCTAATGAGAGAGGTATACCCAACATTCTAATGAGAGGTATTTTTGGGGAGAGACTGAACCTGATGAGGAAATAGATGTCTCTTGCTTTCCAAATTTCAAAGGGTAATCTTTCCCTAGTTAAAAATTTGTTTATTTGATAAGCAAACATTCTAATGAGAGAGGTATACCCAACATTCTAATGAGAGGTATTTTTGGGGAGAGACTGAACCACGAAAAAAAAAAAAAAATCATTTTAGGCATCACAACACAATTGCGTATTTTAAAATTTTTCTGGTTATAAATTTCGACGGGAGGATAGAAGCCCAGATATTTTGCTTAAATTCTAATATAAAATATATGATACGAAATTTGAAATAAACTTTTAAAATCAAAATTTGAAGCTTGGAATCTTTTGGCACATAACACTCAATACAGAACTTGAGTTTGTCTTTGTCACATAGAAAAAATTGATCTTACGGATCAAAGGAAGAAGTCAAAGAGACGATATATATAGGAGGATAGCAAGAACAAGTAAAACTACAAAAGGAATTACTGGTAACTTTGCTTTTTATTATAGCTAAACTATAAAGAATTTTGGCAAATACTTAGTAAAAGAAAAATTCCAGTTTACCTGCACTCAAATCAACGCCATGAAACCCATCTGGATAGACAGTTGGTAAAAATTTCGTGTTAATATCTCCACTGATAAATCTGGGCTGGGTTAAAATGGACCTCAATAATGGTATATTGTGAGTAACTCCTTAAAATAAAATATACATTGGCGTTTTCAATAGCTGAGACAAAATCAAAGCTATAAAGAAAAAAAAAAAAAAAATATGAAAAAAACACATGCAAACAAATAAACAAGAAACCACTTCTTCTTCTTCTACTTCTCTACTTCTTCTACTACTTCTATGGAGGAATTACTCTAGTTTTCAATTTAGTAATTGAAATTAGTTTCAATTTAGTAATTTCAATTTTAAGCAATTCAATAATTTAACGATAATATAAAAAAAAATATACCATACGAACAAAAGAAGAGAAGACGAAAAAAACAGGAATTAACTGACAAACGTAGAAAATTTACAAAAAAAGAAAAATAAACAAAACAAATATGAAATAAGAGAAAAAAAACAATCAGGAAATATTATTATCCTTCATCCGTGAAACGTGACTTAACCCCTAAACAATTGGGTTTTCATGTGTTTTTTTCACCTTGAAATGCAAAAATCATCAGAATAAAAGCACATCTTTCTCCCTGAATCCATCTTAGGTCTATTCATGCCTAAAAACCACGATTTTTTTTTCAAAATTATGAAGTTTTTAGGTAAGTTCCATATTTTAGTCAGTGTTGCCAGTTGAACCATCAAGACAAGTAGGCAAAACTAATCTGCTAAATTTAATGACACTTTTTTTCGTAAAAGTCATTAACATAATTTTGATTCCCAGCATTTTCAAAGGTAAGCCGCGTCTTCTTAAGTTTTTTCCGTCTATCACTACTCTGCTTTGCGTACTTTGGTCCAGATCATCAAATTACTTTCTTCTTTTTTTAGATTTATATTACTTTCTTCTTCTTTTTTAGGTGGACACTTTTTTTTAGATTTTTCGGCACTTTGAACCTGTTTAAGGATGTTAATATCATAGGCTTAACTTCTGAAAGAAAGATCTTCACTACATTTTCGTTGATCTTTAAAAACATCTGCAAACAAGAGGGCTATGAAGGTTGAATACATCACAGCCTCCAAAGTTTGGACCCCTTAAACTACCTTAAAGTGTAAAAGTAAAAAAAGAGACCTAACCAAAAATGCCCTACTAAACGTTCGTCCATTATAGCTCAGAAACTCATAAAGGCTGGTGGCATTCTTCTGGTGAGCCTTGATTCATATAATATTACCTTTATTCAAATGAAACGTTCCTTCGTAAGGGTGCTATATCTCTTTTATTCGAAATTTGTACTTATTAATCACGACCTTACAAGTCCTTGGCTGGTTTTTGGCTGTTTTTCCTTGTTAATAGACAACCATGTAAAGGACGTTCATTCAAATGCATGTTTCGATTGGGATCGATAAAGAAAGCAGCTCTTTATTCTTTGTATTTTTCTTTTACCCCCTTTTTGTGTTTTTTGCATATTTGTTCTCTGTTATCGCTTATTCTTTCTTTGCAGAATTTTGATACCCACTTTCTCATATGATTCTTAATTTGAGCTGGGAGCTATGCCAAATTGGATTTTACACAGCGTAGCTAGAAAAAAAAAAAAAAAACCTTCCTTAGTTTATTAGTAATTCAAAACGCAAATTATATTGTGAACACCCAAACACACTAAAATCTGATTACGTTTAAATACAATAAAAAAAATGTGATTATATATATATATATATATATATATATATATTTATATATATATATATATATATATATATATATATATATATATATATATATATATATATATATATATATATATATATATATATATATATATATATATATATATATATATATATATATATATATATATATATTTATATATTTATATATATATATATATATATATATATATATATATATATATATATATATATATATATATATATATATATATATATATATATATATATATATATATATATATATATATATATATATATATATATATATATATATATATATATATATATATATATATATATATATATATATATATATATATATATATATATATGTATATATATATGTACATATATATAGTTGGCTTATTTCGTACGTCTTCTTCTGTTTTAAAACGGTTTTATCTTGAACCAACTGCTGATGACAAACAAGGTTAAAGAATAATCGTAAACCACCGATCACCAAAGTTCTGCACTTGGCTTTGGGGGCTGGAGAGTTCAACTGGAAGCAACTCTTAATTTTCATTAAATTGTGTTATTATAGCGTTCAACATGACAACTTAGTCAATGCTACATGCAACTTGTTGATTAAAAAAGTATAAGTATTATTTTTTTATGACTTTACATAAGCAAATCGCTCAAATTTGTTTTGACGTTCAATAAGTCTAATGAAAGGCTATGCTCCCACCCACACACACACAAAACTAAGCCTGTTTCTTTTCACCTATTTTCGTTTATTTTAGCAGGTGTGACACTTTTTTTTTTTTTTTTTTTTTTTTAATTACAATTGAACAAATAACAAGCGTCTTTTTTTTACAAATGACACTCGAAAATTAACAAATCTGGCAAAGGATATTGACAAATATAAATTGACTAATTGTTAAACAACTACAAACTCCCTTTCCATCATAAACATCAACAACAACAAGAACAATAGGGAATTCTTTTCGCAAGACAGTGGAATTCTATATTTGAATGATTATTTCGACCCTATGTCAAAGAGCCGTCCTCAACAAAACGTAAATATATAAAAGAAAAGAGACTTACAATAACATGCAACCATTAAAACTAAAATGAAAATTTTAAAAACAGTCCTAGCATCCTTACTTCGGCAAATTTCAACCAGGACTGATAAACAAAGTGAAGTGAAATAAGGCAATTCATTAAAGTGAAAGAAAATTAATGAAAAACACGCTTTCACTGATAATCTTGCCTTTTTGGCAGCTAACCTCAAAGGTCTTTTTGTAACTGGTTCTGTGTTAGTTTCTACTGGTTTTTCAATATAGTAAAATCACTTTTTATGAAATTTGTGTATAAAGCATTTAGTGAGTATTCCCCCAAATCCCTATTTAGGGAAATATTATTATTTATTTTCAGTCTGATTTCAATTGCTTCTCGAACAACCTGTCTTATGCCAAGGTCATTGCTAATAAGACCCAAAACTTCCCAAAAATAACTATGAATTTAAAAAAAAGTTTGCACACAAAATAATCTGTATGTAGTATTTACCAATAATTTCAAATTCATGAATTTCCTAAACTCGGGTAAAGATAAAACTCCAGTTACTCGCCAAATACCATGTGACTGTGGCAAATACTACGTAGGTAGAACCCATCAGAATTTAGAAAAACGCCTACAACAGCATAAACATGATATCACCAAAGCTTTAAATTCTAATAGTGCTAATATTTCTTTTGATTCTGCTTTAAGCAGCCATGTTTTTGATAACCCCAGGCCCACAATATCTTTTAAAGAATACGCCCTTATTAGCAAAGACCTAGGCACAAAACAGGTTGTTCGAGAAGCACTTGAAATCAGACCCAAAACAGATAATACTATTTCCTTAAATAGGGATTAGGGGGAATACTCACTAAATGCTTTATACACCAATTTCATAAAAAGTGATTTTACTATATTGAAAAACCAGTAGAAACTTCAAAGAATCACCTTATTTATCCTCACTTTTTATAAGTCCTGGTTGAACTTCGCTGAAGTAAGGATGCTAGGGCATTTTTAAAAATTTTTATTTTAGTTTTAATGGTTGTATGTTATTGTAAGTCTCTTTTTCTTTTATACATTCATGTTTTATTGAGGACTGCCCTTGGACATAGAGTCCGAATATTCATTCAAATATAATATTCCACTGTTTGCGAAAAGAATTCCCAACTGTTCTTCCTGTTGTTGATGCTTATGGCTAATTGTTAAAATAATATACTTCATCTTTTGATTAAACAAACTGTTACTATTTTGCGGGACTAACACAAATTTGCTAATTACAAAAATTCGCACACTCTGTGATATGGTGATCAAAAACGTTGTGACTAACTCAACGTTAGTCACATTCAACTTTAAATTCCCAAACATAATATTTGAGATGATCTTGAAATTAATAAATATTTATGGAACCGATACATAACAATCAAACAGCAAGGACTTATAAAAAAAAGTAAATCCCTTTTATTATGCGGAACTGTTTACTTATCGTTGAAGTTAAATTCCTTAAGATTTCCACGGAAATTTAATTCTGAATTACGGAAGTAAAAGTCTGCTTATATAAGGTATTCTGTTTGCATAGTCACTCACGAGCAATCTGGCATGAAAATAGAAACAAGAGCTTTGGAGTCTCAATAATTTTTAGTTTTTCAGAATACACCCCCCCCCCGCCCCATATATTTTTTTGAAACATGTCTATGCGAGACATTAGATAAATACCGTGCTTAATGTGCAAATAAATAAATGATAAGACGATGAAAGACCTGACATAGAACACTCGTAAATACTAGCAAATGGCAGGCAAATGACGTCTAATGGGTCTAGATTCGAATAGTTTAACCAAATAAAGTTATTCTCGAAAACCAACGGGTTACTTAATAAAAGTTTCTAACAACGACAAAGCCCCGTAATAAACTTTAACTGCTACGTTTGAGACATAGAATCCCAAAGTGGTGGAATATCCAACACGTGGGGCATAGCCACGAAAGAATTTAGATTTAGTAAGTGCAGGGTGGCTATAGCTGTTCTTTGGCACTGCAAGTTTTAAGCTGATGCAAAAATCTGCTGTGGCATGTTCTACCGTGTGGCATGTGCTTGAGTGGCGCAATTATCTGGACCATAAAAATGCCTAGATATTTCAGCACTATAATTGCTGTACATACAGCTACAACGGATAAATCATGTGTAATTTTACTTTGGGGATTAAAAACAAGAAAGTCAGTATTTGTGGCAATAGCTGCAAGTTCTAGAAGTCAACCACACTGCGTCGGCTGTCATCTACCAAAACTTAATATTCTCACAAAGCTTCTATTTTGAGTTGAGAATTTCTTAGGGCTATCATTCCTCCCCACCCTCACGAACGAAACGAATCTCCAAAATCTTAAATATTTACCCCTTATTCAAAACGCATTTATCTATATATATACATATATATATATATATATAATATATATATATATATATATATATATATATATATATATATATATATATATATATATATATATATATATATATATATATATATATATATATATATATATATATATAAATATATATATATATATATATATATATATATATATATATATATATATATATATGTATATATATATATATATATATATATATATATATATATATATATATATATATATATATATATATATATATATATATATATATATATATATTGTCAACTTGTCTTAAAAAAAATTTACTGTTTTTAAAAAAGATGTTTTATTATTCAACTCCTTAATACCGTTATTCACCAACTGAGGCACACCACACCCACCACGTTTTTTTTTTTTTTTTTTTTTTTTATTGTGGGCGAGACTTTAAACGTTGGTGTTTTAGACGAACGGTATTAATTCATAAAAGCAGCGGGCATTACAATCAATTTACCATGGATTTTTATATAGAATAAAAACTGAACTAAGGAAGCATCTTAAAGAATATCGGCTTAGAATTTACTTTAAAATAATCAAATTTCGTGAAATAAAACTAACAAATTATCACATAAAACAGTGAGCGATGAAAAAATTCTGATAATTGACTTTAAATCCTGTTTAAGAAAAACAAGGTTCGTCAGTCAATACTCTACTGCTACTAACAACTCAACGCACCACCAAGCCGCCTGAGGTCAACACAGCTACGCACGCTCCTCCTCCATCCCAACCTATTCAAAGCCTCCCTCTTTACACCCTCCCAGGAATTTCCTATTTCCCTTAAATCTTTCTTTCTCACATCCTCCCACCCATCCGCAGACGATCTGTTTTCCGTTTAGCCATTGATGGTTTACCAAAAAGAACAATCTTCGATAATCTGTTATCCTTCATCCGCAGAATCTGTCATCTGTCATCCTTCATCTTTACACCCTCCCAGGAATTTCCTATTTTCCTTAAATCTTTCTTTCTCACATCCTCCCACCCAACCGCAGATGATCTGTTTTCCGTTTAGCCATTGATAGTTTACCAAAAAGAACAATCTTCGATAATCTGTCATCCTTCATCCTTCATCCTTCATCTACTGTTTGAAATACGGTCAGTCAGCCGGGTACTCGGAACAATCCGTAAGCAATTGCTCTGGAAAACATCTAGCAAATCTTCATCCACTTTTCGGAGCGCCCGTGCTTCAGAATCATATTTGATTACCGTCATCACTGTAGCTTCCAATATTCTAATCCTGGTTTGCAGACTTATCTTCCTATTCTTCCAAACTTTTTTCAACTGTGAAGAAACACCCTGAGACTTGGCTATTCTACTTTCAACATCTCCACTGCTCATCAGTAAATGCAAAGACATTTAAAAGTCGTTATGTCATAAGCCACCCAAGGGTATATCCCTCACCCCACCTTCCAACTTAAAATCCGTTCATCCTTCCAGGACTACATACAGGAGGAGGACGAATGCTATGAGATAGGTCAGAAAAAACCCCTTCTTGTAAAAGAATGGCCTAAAATACACTTATTCTGTTTTATAAACATGTACGCACGTAAGGACAGCTTCAGCCCCCCTTGATATCCTAGGATTTTACGTTTTTATTTTATTTCTTGCATTGAAAAATAACAAATTTTGTAGTTTGTTTATAGATTACAGTTTATCCCACCGCAACAAAATCTCACACTTTCCCGGAAAGAAAATTTCGCAAATATACCCAGCCAAATTCATACCTCTAATGACATAATGATCCAAAGCATTTAGACTGCGCTTGATGGCCTCTTCTCTTGTATCAGCGTAGGTGACAAGTTTGCAAATCATGGGATCGTAATAAATACTGATTTCTGATCCTTCCTCAATGCCGCTGTCACATCTAACACCAGGTAGGTGAGTAGGCTCAATGTAACGATGAAGACGACCAATTGATGGAAGCCCAAAATCTGAAATTGTTTCTTGTTAAATTATTTTTTTTAAATTTAACTTTTATTAAATAAAATTAAGTTTTATTACATTAAAATTAAATTAATTTGTTTATTAATTTTTAAAGCAGTGATACCCTATTTAGCTATATCCAATGAGAGACCCATTATCTATATTAACCCTAAAGTCAAGTGATGACCAGGCGACCAGACGACCAGGTAGGTGAGTAGGCTCAATGTATCGATGGAGACGACCAATTGTTAAATTATTATTTTTAGTTAATTTAACTTTTAATAAATAAAATTAAGTTTTATTACATTAAAATTAAATTAATTTGTTTATTAATTTTTAAAGCAGGGATAGCCTATTTAGCTATATCCAATGAGAGACACATGATCTATATTAACCCTAAAGGACATGCAGTATTTGGGCAACTATATACATTTATGCAATAGTGTGAACATTTCTTTGCTGGACACTTATTCCCTTCCCTTTTTCCATTTTTCATGACCTTGGTATTAATTTAACAGCAACAGCACCGTACAAGATTTTGCAATATTGTTCATAAGTCTATGAACTAGGAGAAGTCTTTTGCAAAATTGTGTTTTCGATATGTAAGATAGTTTTGTATGTCCTTCTCCAACTAATTTTCCTTGGTAGATATCTACTTAGTATATATCTACTGGTAGATATCTACTTAGTTTATCTTCTTTTGTCATGAATAAAATCAAATTTTATAGTAATGAAGATTTCTTTTTTTCTAAATTAATAAAAATTTAACAAGAGCCTCCACATATCCTTGTTGTTAGAGAGATACAATAACCGTCCTTCAATGGAAAATATAAACATCATAGAACTAAAACTAAAAACCGAAAATACAGAAAAATGGAGATGTCATTAGTGTTAAAATAAGGAATTTTAGCCAAGACGACTTTGCTGCGGGATAGCCCTTCTGATTTTTCTTTTATATTTCGATTTTGTCTTTTTCCCTTTCTCTTTCTTTTTTTTATTTATATCTTTTTCCGTTTACTTTCTTTGTCTTAACTTGCTTCTTTTTTTTTTAGATTTCAGCTAAGATGTCTTGTACTGCGGAGCAACCTTTCATGGTAGTTCTCCTGATCCGGTTGTAGGATTGTCAATACCATTCAAATTGTTTTGCGGTTATTTCGTGAGTGAGAATGGAAATCCTACATTCTGACCATCAATTTTAGAATGAATCATATCAAACAGTTTGAAGTGGCAAACTATTTAACAGCGTTTTGTGCTAATAGTAATAAAAACTATGAAAAAATGGGATGTTGTAGGCAATTAATTTAAAATCATTTTTCCACAAAATAAGTTTTTTAAAGATAAGTAAAAAACTCCATTAAACCAAAAATGAGCAGAAATAAAATCCAATAATCTACCAAGCATGAAAGTACCACAAGTCACCATCAAAGTACAAATTATGTTCTGGTCTAGAGAAAGCATGGGGGTTGTCACCCCTTCTCAGCTGCCAGCTCCTTTGCATGTTTACTGCTACGCAGTAAACATGCAAAGGCTCTAAGTAGAGCTTTATTTTCTTTGTTCTTTTCACCGACCGCATTACTGAAATTATAAGAGACTATTCTGATATAGGAACCGTGAAAAGGGGAAGAAAACTTTCCTTTAAAAAGTATTTTCACAAAAAAAGGAGAAACTTTTCATCAGCGATCCGGAAGCGGTATGAGATACATTTATTCTAATAGGGACACTGAAACATAAGAAAAACAAAAAAATAGCACCAGCGATTAGCACCCGAAAACTGTAGATGACTTGAAACGTGAAACACCGAGGAAGTATCTAAAAATTTTAGAGAATTACATGTAGTTTTCACCAATTAAAGGTAGAGAAATTTATACAGTAGATTCATCCCGAAAAATATTTGTCTACTGCAGTCTCGATGCGCATAATAGCTCCTCCCAATTTCTTTGTGTAAACGAGCCAGTGTATATTTCTCAGTAGCTCGAGCAACTTTGAATAATGGTGCGACATTTGTGTTATTCATTATTGCGTAAACAGAAAAATAGGGAGTGAGCCGGCGAAGTGGTTTGCTCGCTAATGTCCCAGCTCACAGGTATGACTTATGAATGAACTGAGTGGCCTTGTACAGGATTTGTAAAAGGGGGCTTTGGATTAAATTTTAGTAGATACGTAAATTTCATGCGTTAACTTCTAATCAACACTGCCACAGGGTAAGGAAAAATATTCCCTTGAACTTTTCCTCTTTTATATTCTTTTTTTGGGCCATAAAAAATGTTCTTCGGAATTTGATGTACGACCTTTGTTTTTCTCGTAATAATTGGTGAAATAGCCATATCCAAGAAAATACATAATGTCTGTTAAGAACGGTTTGTTGTGAAATTCTTATTGAGTTTTCAGAAAATTGAAGGACATCAAAAGAATTTATTTATTGTATTTGTATTATAAGAAAATGTAAAGTAATGCTCGTTGTTATTATTTTTGTAAATATTCTGCCACGAACTTGCAAATTACATAAAAGCATTTTTTTATGACTCATTAAATTAACCCTCACGATTCTTTTCATTATCTTTCCAGTTTCGGGTTACGTCCAAGTTTGGTATCAAACTTGGAATGTTTCAGAATTGTCGTAAGATTATTTAAAAATATAATCATTCTAGTTACAAAGTTTTTTGTCAGTTTCTAATCAAACTTTGTTTTGTCCAGGGCATGTTTGAAGCCAGAAGGAGGGGGCTGTGGCCGCTCACTAGATCCACCAATGGCCTTGCTTGAAAATTTTTTTCTAGCTTAATTATTTAGCTTTAATGACATAATGACGGAACTGAAATATCAACGCGAAGCGCCAAATTTTCCAATCAAATTGAGCAGCATCCCGGTCCGGCTTTGTCTAATGGTTGAAATAGGAGATGATCGTACTGTGTTAATTTGGCTAGAGTGCTCTCAGCTAAGAAACTACTTGCGGTATTAAGCTAAAAAAAAACTTACTTTTAAAGGGGTCCTCAGCATAGACTCTGCTCTCAATAGCCCATCCATGAATAGGAATGTCCTCTTGTCTCAGTTTTAGCTTATGACCTTTGGCAACACGAATCATCTGATGAACCAAATCGACCCCTAAAAGTTACAAGGGTAAGTCGTTAAACGAAATACAAGCTATATTTTCTAGTCCTTAGCTATCTGTAAAATTCATAACGGAGAAACTCTTGTTTAACAGAGAGCACAGGTTAACGGAGCAAAGAATTTTGACGCGATAATCTGGAAACGACTCTACAAGATTATATTAGATTTTATCGATTTTGTGAAAGTTTTCAATTAAATCCTACTTCTGGAGAATTATCAGAAATACGATATATACTTTAAAGGGCTTTCTTTAATAGAAATTGTTTCGAGGGTTCTGTAAGAATAAAACAGTTGAACATAAGAGCATAAATTCACAAGGGGCCAACCACCGATCACTCTTCTTCCATACCCCCCTTTTCGAAGGTCCCGTTCCCAGCACTTTTGGCAAAACCATGGTTTAAAATAAAAGTTCAAATAGGGATAAAATCCTTTTAACAGACAGTGTTTCACAGTGATAGAAATTCACAAAAAATACCAGATATTTCGGTCACATATGCAGTGACCGTTATCAGTAGGAAAACTAAAGTAAAACAATTAAAAACAATTTTTTATATACGAAATAAAATAAAACTACATATTGTTTAATTCTCTAATTCTTTTCAAAGCAAATGCGGAAGCAAGCCATCTTGACCTTCTTCGACCCGGTTCATTAGCGTTCAATGAAATAACGCTTGGACAAAGGTCAGCTATATTGGGTGAACTGAACTTTACTCTATCAGATTTTAACAAATTATCGTAGATAGAGTTCAACCCAAATTCACCTGTGTCACGATTCAAAGCTATATTCTTGAATAAGATTTTCTTTATTTCAAGAGTTTCACGAAAACTTTACTTTAAACCCCGGTCCCTAGAAATCAAAGAGATATTATCGAACAAAATTAAAATGGTCTGGAAAATTGAAAATATGTTTTGAAAGGGCTGAAATAAAATCTTCAGACTTAGAACCTTGCTTTAAAGCTGATGAAATAGAATCTTTATTTCGTAATAATCTCATTTCCAAATTCTGGTTAGCACGTCCCATATATGAGCTTCCGCAAGTACATGGGATCATGATAGACCCCATGTGTTTTTCCTTCTTTGAAAAATTTAGACATAACCAACATTTGACAACGAATGCTACAATCAACATTCTGCAGAAAAGTAGGCTTACTCTGTAAAATTATCATAATGTTAACTTGGTTTTAAATTTTTTATTTAATAGTATGTTTTATTGTTTTGCGCCCTTATGAGCCATATTTTTGTGAGCGTTATGCTATGGTTTTCATTTTTAATTTCTATATGCGTTGTGGTTTGTTTTTCCTCATTAGTCGCCAAAACAAAGCTCGAATCTACAACGCCACAGTCTCAAGCATCATGCTATATTCTTCTGACACGTGGCCAATAATTCAGATGCACTACGATAAGTCGATACCGCTCAAACTAGATACCTGCGTCAAATAGAAGGCTTCGAACGGTATGACAAGGTCTGCAACACTGAGATCTTGACGACCTTCAATCTGGCAGATCTCTATACTCAAGCAGAAGCCCGTTCCCTGAGATGGTACGGCCACCTACTCCACCTTCCGCCAAGCACCCCTTCAAGGATCATCACAGATTTCAACCCCTTGGAAAATGGCTGGCGACATCCTAGAAGGCGACTGCCCACCAGGTGGGCGACACATGAGCCGCAATATCAACCCAAACGAGGCACGGGCCCCACCACTAGCCCGGGACAGCCATCACTAGCCCATCACTAGCCAAAGAGCATCACTAGCCCGGGACTGGACCACCTAGAGAAGACTGACGGCGCTGTCAACTAGTTCCCTTTACGCTGGCAACCCTGCCGAGCAAGAGCGTTAAGTCAAAGTAAGTCAAGTTAAGTCGTGGTCGATAGATATGGCCATGCAGATACGCCTGCAAACAGAGATTAAACTATTAGAGTCCGAGTCATAAACAGTGTTCAAATATGGCTCTAAATGGGCGGAAAGCTGAGGAAGATTTATTAGAAGCTTTCAAAGTGAATTTTCTAAGGATACTTTTAGGAACTCGTTCAAATGACCGTTCTTGACCAAAATTACACCATCAAATTTGGCATATTTGACAATTCACACTTATTATAAAGCTGTAAATGATAAAAACAAACAATTTTTTGTTTAGTCAAAACAAAGAGTGAAACAGTGTCAAACGGTAAACTGTAAAACAAAAATTGGTTCGATCCCACATTCTCAGGCTATACTTAAAGAAAACTTAAGATGGATAGGCCATATTTTACAATCGAGGTATGAGAGTTTGGCGGGACCACCTGGGGCCAAACATAAAGCAAATTACCTCGAGTGAGGTGGAAAGAAGTCTAAGGGAATGATTTGAAGTAAATTTGAACTACTTGGAATGGGTAAAGAGTGAACCTTGAATAGATCAGGGTAGAGAACAAGCATGCGCAGCTGTGTTGGCCTTAGGTGGGTTGGTACTGCAATCAGTTGTTAGAAGCATTAGCAATGGCATTATGGTTATAGACTAAAAAATCTCTAAAAAGTTTATATAAAACTAATAGAGGAACTGGTCTTCAGGATTTGAGCCTATCTTAAACATAAAAACAGGGAAATTTACCATTTACCTTCAAGATTTTACCATTTCCCCGTAAATTTATCTTATGATCACTGCCAAAAAGTCCGATCAATGGTAATTTTTTAAACAACCATGGTAACAGCTTTATATGGATGCCACTTAAGAACTCTTATCGATCTGACTTTGTATATACTAAGATTTAAAAACCGCTAAAATTCGGTATTAGGGTTGTTACACCCTATCTTATTGAAAATTTTCATATGAAAGAGTTGTACCATTTCATACTGAAAAATTATTCAGTATTGCATATTTTATTCTTGTAAGTATGAATGCTTAAGGAAAACCTAGAAAGGCATTTAGATCTATAATACGGCTACCTGCTACGATATTTTCATATTGGTGATATTACCACGCACCATCATCTACACCTTATACACCAGTCCCACTTTTAAAATTGTGTCGGTCATGGAGAAGAAAATTTCACCCAAAACCCTCGCTATTTCGGATTTCCCAAAATTTTAAGAGATTTATACACGAACGAGCCACTGAATAGCACATTGCTGTGATAAGACCCCTTCAATCAGCCTTTAAGAACGAGAAAGAGAATATGCTAGCGACCATTCTTTTATTATGGAGATAAAAGCATCAAAGCAATTGCAGCATAAAACCTTTTTTTGGTTAAGATTTAATTAAAGGTTTTTTAAAATCAATTAAACCAATGACATAACGACTGGATTTTATTTGGCTAGGCTTGGTTCTTAAAGCAGCCCCACCCCCACAAAAAAAATGAGAACTAAAGCCAAAATGCTATAAAATGTTGCCCATTGTTTAAAAGCAATAGTCATAATTTGTGACAGAATATTTTAAAGACGCCAACTTGACTAGCTCCATGCTAAAATGTATTTGAACATAAAAAAAATATACATATACATAAAAAGTAGTAATAAATACAAATTCTGTCAGTAGATTAAAAACCAGCAATGTATCTATTATCGCTCTATTTTCTAATACTAATTACAGGGAGTTCATCGATTAGGCATCTTGAAAAAAAAAAAAAAAAAAAAAAAAAAAAAAAAAAAAAAAAAAAAAAAAAAAAAAAAAAAAAAAAAAAAAAAAACTATGTAAACCGGCTATTGTAAAGAATGCTATTTATTTTTTATTATATTTATTTTTATTATAAAGAATTCTGTTTATTTTTTTTATTATACTTATTTTTATTATAAAGAATTCGATTTATTTTTTTATTATATTTATTTTCATTATCAAGAATTCTATTTATTTTTTTTTTTTTCAGGTTACCCCGCTATGTAGGACAATATGCCAGAATTGGTTCGGACTTTCCACCCACGAAATCGGCCCTTCCTTCACCCAAATGTAACTTAGATCATGTCTACAGTATTGACTAAAATGCTCAAGTCTAAGAAACTTGTCAAATTTCGATTAAAAGCAAATTTAATCCTATATAACCGTTTTCTTTGTCATTCTAGCATACATCCCGCCCCCCTCAAACCATTGAATAGAAAAAAACGATATTTCATGTAGGTTGGAGGCAATTCTCTGATTAACCCTGATATAATCATTTACATATTTATTTTAGTTAGCTTTTTTATTGTCTTACTATATTTCTACAAAATTGAATATTGATTTATTTTGAATTATTTTGCTTTACACAATATTTGCATTTATCAAACACGGTTTGGCCTGCAGTCGGCTATTCAGTAGATCATCTGTAAATTTTTTAATTAAATACTTTGTAAGACCACACTGGCTATACATGACGTATGAAGCTTAGAGAGGAAAGGAAATAATAAATGAAAAATAAAACCAAAAAGGTCGAGAAAACGAGGATTTTGTCAGCCAGTGGTAATATATGAAAACGAAAAACAAGCAAATATTTCGACAAGGACCTCTGCCAAGTCGTCCTCAGTGCTAAACAAAAGAAAAAGAGAAAAAAAAAAACAAGAATCTAACCTTTTGGAGTTTACCTGCACAAGATCCGAACAGACACTCCGAATGTGTCCGAATGTACATTTTTCGTAAATTGAGTGTCTATTCTGCTAATGTTAGGTTCACTTCGGAAGGTTAGATTTTGTTTGATAGTTTTTTTTCTTTGTTTAGCACTGAGGACGACTTGGCGGAGGTCCTTGTCGAAATATTTGCTTGTTTTTCGTTCTCATATTTTACTACTGGCTGACAAAATCCTCGTTTTCTCGCCCTTTTTTGGTTTTATTTTTCATTTATTATTTCCTTTCCTCTCTTAGCTTCAAATATTCAAATATTTTGCTCTTTTTCTTTTATAGTGGTCATTCAAAAAAGACCTAAATCTTATTATATTACTTATTATATGGACCTTCCCTTATTTTGTTAATAAATATTATCTTCATTTAGTTTTAATCTGTTTACCATATACTTTAATGAATAACACTACTACTAATAACTGATCACTGCAGCACCAACCCACCTGAGGCCAACACAGCTACGCACACTCCTCCTCCATCCCAATCAGTTCAATGTCCCTTTCTTTACGCCCTCCCAAAAAGTTCCCATTTTCCTTAAATCTCTCCTTACGACATCCTGCTGTTTGACATTATAAATTGATGTTAGAGTTGGGTAAAGATTTGGGTAAAGTTGTTCTTTCATTCGTTATATTGTTCATATCACTGAACTTTAAAATGGACATAGGAAAAGTCTTCAAACAAGGAGGATATATTTATTTATTTTTAATTAATAATACTGTTTTCAATATTGTTACTAACCTGTGATAGCTTCTGTGATTGGATGCTCCACTTGGAGTCTCGTATTCATTTCTAAGAAATAAAAATTCTTTCGGGGATCTACTAAAAATTCAACAGTACCAGCTGAGCCATAGCCAATATTCTTTGCCAGCGAAACAGCTTGCTCACCCATAGCTTTCCTGGTTGCTGGGTCCAAAAACGTGCTAAAAGTGAGAAAATTAGACAATTTTTTTCTGCTATTTTAAGAATAAAGATTGTCGATTTATTGTAAATGTAAAGTCAAAACTTAAACATGTAGGCTATTAGAAGATTTTTCAAAATGGTAGAGTTGCATTAGACCCAAATTCAAAAATTTTGATCTGTTTTAACCAATTTAATGAATATTGATCCACATTTAACTGGTTTCCAAAAAATTGCTAAAAATGAAAAAATTAAACAATTTGTTTTTTCCTTCTGCTTTTTAAGACTAAAATTGGTCCAAGACCATGAGCGTGAATAGTCAAAAATTAAAAAAGATCGTCTATTAGGTTTGTTTTCCTTTTTTCAGTTTTCTTTTTCTCTTTTAAGTCAGATTTTTCTGTCCAATCCTTGCTTTCTTATGTTCTCTCCTAAATTCATTTATACCTCTACTCTTTGCTTTTATTTTACTTTTTGTATTCTTCTTCTCTATTTATAACGGTGACCAAGGAAATTAAAATTAGAAACATTTTTACCCCTGGATCCAACCTTTGGTCTATTCATACCAAAATTCACGATTTTCTAATTTTTTTCTTATTGTTTTAAAATTAGGAAATTTTTACGGCTCTAAATTAAGATTATCTCTAGAGAAGGAAATACCAAAGATTGTTTGTAACGTTAAAATATATTATATTTTCCTGTGTGTGTACGTTTATTTTTCTATCACCTTGCTGGGATGACCTCCCACGCCCCTCCTACCAAGCATTTCTTCGTTTTGTTTTATGTATTTTTTTTGGGTAGTTTTTGCTATTATTAGGGATGAGAATTATTATTTCTTTTATGTGTCGTACATTGTGTTTAACCCAACTTTACGAGTTCCGATCTCCGTTGGGGGCTAATTTATATATATATATATATATATATATATATATATATATATATATATATATATATATATATATATATATATATATATATATATATAGATATATATATATATATATATATATATATATATATATATATATATATATATATATATATATATATATATATATAGATATATATATATATATATATATATATATATATATATATATATTATATATATATATATATATATATATATATATATATATATATATATATATATATATATATATATTGCATCTTTATATGAACGAAATAAACAAATTCAATACGTTAGTACCACATTTTCATCAGTATTGGCACTTGAACCCTGAAAAAAATAAACAAACCTAATTAGCTAAATTTAGAAATATCTTTTATCCGTCAAAATTCAAACGTTAGCATCTGTTGATAGAAAACTACTCCTTTTTACGCTGCTTAGTGCCACGTATTTTAAGCTTATTTTTGACTGGTTCTTGGTATAGATTCTGGGACCAGTACTGTTCATAAGGAGACATGTTAAGAAAACAATTCTTACTTTATAATATATATAATGATCATAGTTAACATATTATCCAAGGGGAGAACCTTTATCCTCACCTCTTTCCTTTTTTTTCCCTTCTTTTTCCAACTTAAAAAAAAATCATTAAAAGGCCATGCTTCTGACACACGTTTCCTATGTTTTGAAATTTGTGCCTATAAATTTTTTTTATTAATGACGTTCATCCTGGTCGTTCTCCCAAATTTATACCTGGTTCTTAACGAGCATTTCCTTTTTAATTTTTGTTTTCTCTAAAAACTGCATACCTGCATATGGAGATCTTTTCCACTAAAAATTGAACTCCTAATTTAAAAAAAAATTTTAAAATGCATATGATTTTGTATCTTTCCACTTAACCAATTCAAGCAATCAGATTTCACTTCATTATCCTTAATTATAATTTTCATTATAATTTTAATTATAATTGTTAAGATGTTTATCATGTTTATATAAGTGGACGCGCGCTGGGTTGAGAATTCTTTGTCCAAGGGGCAGGGGTTCGATCCCTGACGTGGCCAGTTATTTGGTTTGGGACGCGGGTCAGTAGTGTGACTCTGTAAGCTTAGCCAGAGTCGAACCAGCTCTAAATGAGTACCTGGAGAAATCTAGGGAAGGTAAGCAGGAAGGGTGTGCGAAAGCACACAATGGCTGGCCCCAGCCCCCCGTTGCACTTCCTGGCTGAAGGGCCACGAAACGGAGATCAGCAACGGAGGTCAAAAACGGAGATCAGCTCTAAATGGGTACCTGGAGAAATGTGGGGAAGGTAAGCAGGAAGGGTGTGCGAAAGCACAGGATGGCTGGCCCCTAGCCCCCCCCCCCCATTGCACTTCCTGGCTGAAGGGCCATGAAACGGAGATCAGCTCTAAATGGGTTTTTGGAGAAATCCGGGGAAGGTAAGCAGGAAGGGTGTGCGAAAGCACAGGATGGCTGCCCCCCAGCCCCCCATTGCACTTCCTGGCTGAAGGGCCACGAAACGGAGATCAGTACCGCTGGTTTCGACCTTAAGGGTCTAGTGCCGTCATACTTACTTACTTTACTTACATGTTTATATAAGTTTTTTTAGAAAGTAGGCTCATATGGGAAAAAAGAATATGTTGTATGCGGCCGAAAATTACATCTTTTTTCTAATTTTGTATATAATTACCACAATTCAATCACTAGCTTAGAAGCATGCAAGTGCTTCTAAATGCTTCGTAATCTGTATCTTGAGCTAGGTTGTGACCTCTTTAAGCACCTTCTCTCAAAAGTAACAAACCCCCTTGGTTGCAAAAATAGGCAAACTTAACCGAATACAAAAAAAAGATTAAGAAAAAACCAAATGTTGAAGTACTCATTCAGTCTCTGACCAGTTCACATCTTAAAACAAAAAAGTACATTTAATGGATTACCTTTTTACTTGTGGATAAACCTAGGCACGGAGCCAATTGATTTTGCGTAAAAAGAAAATTATTAAGCTAAAATCTGATTACACAAGTGATTTGTATGTGATTACGGCTTAAGGATTATTTATGGATTGTGGCTTTGGATTAGTATTCAGCACTATTATCATCTGAATCGTGCATTGAAATACTTGGACTACTTGCAATTACTTGAAATTATTTGCAAATTACTGGATTAATTGGCCAACTCAAAGATAAGTAATTATTTATTTTCAGTGCTACGCTCATGTCAAAATTCAAGCCTTTTGACATTGTTCTCGCTAGTTTCAAAAGTTACCCCCCTTGGCCAGCAATTGTTTTGCAGTCAAAAAGTGGTGCCAAAGGATTATGTAGATATACAGTTTTCTGCTACGGCGATCATTCTGAGCACCAAGTGGCAGAGTCTAATTTGAAATTACTTTCGGATAACCCTAGTGCTCGCAAAAGAACGGAAAAAGATGTTGGTAAAGCATTTACCGAATTAGATTCGTTTCCAGACATTTATAAATCATCATCACCTACTTATCTAGCATTAAACCCAGCGAGCGTTATTGCAGAAGACTCACTGGCACCTAGCCTAATCCTGCAAAAAATAGCTTTTACCCAGGATGAATTAATCGGACACAAATGAATCTTACAGCTGAGATTTCCCGTCAAGTTAAGGCTAAACTATCAGACCCTGATACAGCAAATCAAGCAATTGATATTATAGTAAAAAAAAAATCATGATGCTATTTCCATTGATTACAACCCAAAATTCCAAGAAATAGAAAAATCACTCAAAGGACTATTTGCAATGGTTAAAAGCTTGGAAAGTCGGATTTTGTCATTGGAATCGAAAGTGGATGATTTTGAACAAGAAAAGATGTTGGATTGCTTAGTGATGAATGGAGTAAGGCAGAGGCCTGGAAATGATCTAAAGAAAGAAGTATCGGTTATCATTAAAGACAAGATGCTGGTCCCTGGTTTTGAAGTCAATAATATTGTAAATGTTTATCGATTTAGTTTGAATGACTCTAACGATCAATCTAAAGTGTCTCCATTGCTAAAACGCTTCAAAAATGTGGAATTAGCTCGAGTTGTTTCAAAGCAAAGACTAAACTAGCAAAGAGTGGAATATTTTTTATCAGAATCGCTAACAAAAAAGCGTCGTGAAATTTTAAATGCGGCAAGAGATTGCTTCGGTAAATTTAATGTATGGACTGATCGCGGGCAAATTTTGGCCAAACCACTGGTCAATAAATGATACGAAAGATTCGATCATTCGCGGATTGTGCTTAGATATATATATATTATATATATATATATATATTTTTTTTTTTTTTTGTGTGTGTGTGTGTGTCTGTGTGTGCACGTATATTTTATGACTTAATTCCATATCTAAAATCTGTTGTCTTTTTTTTTACTGGCAAATTAGAAACGCCCCCAGTTGTAGGACGACTTTTTGAGCTTGAAAATAACCCGTTAGATGTTTTAAGCATTATCAATAATTCTATCGGACATGTCAACAGTGATTTGACCACAGTGAACCACGCAGTAATAAGTAAATATGTTTCTAGTCTGAGGGAGGCTGTCAAGCGGGATGGATATTTTTCAGTGCTCCAGTTGAATATTCAGGGTCTTTGTTCTTCAATTGACCATCTAAAACAGATTGTTTCTGATGGGCTACCTGACGTTGTTGGTTTATGCGAGACTTTTTTAGATTCTAAAAATGATATGCTTTTGGATTTGCAAGGTTATAAAACGGAACGACTGAATCGACAAAAGATGGCCAAGGGTGGTCTTGCTTTGTATATTTCTAATAATCTCCCATATTCTCTTAGAATAGATTTATCCAGAAATATCAAAGGTGTCTTTGAGTCACTTTTCGTAGATATTAAATGTGGAGGTAAGGACTTAATTGTTGGTATTAGTTATCGATCTCCTAGTGGCTCTATTCCACTGTTTCTACACACCCTTAATGATCTACTGGAAACCATCCTAAAACACTCGAATGAATTAATTATTATGGGAGATTTTAATATAAACTTGATGGATATAAAGTCTTCTGTATCTTTGGATTTTCTGTCGTCCATGCTTGCCGCAGGTACTTTACCTTCTGTATGTATCCCATCTCGCATAACAGAGAGCACATCATCTCTGATTGACAATATTTTCTGTACGGCTACCTTGATCCAAAATGGTGCTTTAGTGAGCGACATTTCCGATCATTTCCCTTTTTACTCTAGAAACTGTTTTGATAAACTGACTATTGAGAGGACTTGTGAGTCTGGTAAGAGGCCTTTTAGGTTTGGTGAAGTGGAATTGATGCTTCTTAGGTCAAGATTGGCAGAAATTTCTTGGGGTGGTTTTGAGAGTGATTCTGACTTTTGTAATTTATTTGATACTTTTTATGAGTCTATTAAAGATGCTGTTCTTGATATTTGTTCTGTTTCACCTTCTAATCGTAAGTCTAAGAATACTTTTCCTCTAAATCCTTGGATGACCCCTGGTCTCCTTATGAGTTGTAGGAGAAAAAATAATCTCTGGAGGGCCTTTAAGTCTGCTAGCCCTTCAATGAAAGCTATTTGCTTTCAGCGATTTAAAATTTATAGGAATATTTATAATTCTGTATGTCGAAAGGCCAAGTCCCAGTATTATTTTAATTGTTTTTCAGATTGTGGTAAAGATATACGAAAAACTTGGCAGGTTATAAATTCTGTGCTTAGGCCCTCTTTTCAGTCTCCATCAGCCCCTTCTTTTTGGGATCTCGATGGCAAAATCATCGAAGGTGAACTGAATGTTCAAGATGCATTTACTTCATATTTTGCGAATATTGGTAAAAGGACCGCTTCGGCTGTTGGTTCTTCTCCAGGATCCAACTTCAGGTCTTATCTTGGGCCACCTTGTATGAAGTCAATGTTTTTGGAACCAGCGACGGAGAAAGAAATTGCTAAAATTGTTATGGGATTGAAAAATTATTCGTCGTCTGGCCCTGATAATATTCCTACTAAAGTAATTAAGTTCATACTTCCTTCCATTATTTATCCCTTAACAAAACTTATTAACCTCTCCTTTCAGCATGGTATTTTCCCGAGTAGTCTCAAGCGTGCTCGAGTCATCATATTATATAAGGGGGGGGGGACACAAAATGATCCAGCCAACTATCGGGCAATTTCTTTGTTGTCTGTGTTTAGCAAAATATTTGAGAAGGCGATGCTTTCTCGTCTTAATAATTTTCTTACTTCTAAAGATTTTTTTCACGATTTTCAATTTGGTTTTCGAGCAAATCATTCGACTGAGCATGCTTGTGCAGTTTTACTGAATTATCTTCACTCTGCCATAGACTCCCATTTGATTCCTGCTGCTTTGTTTCTGGATGTTCGTAAAGCCTTTGATTCTTTAACCCACAGTGTTCTTCTATTTAAACTTTCTCATTTTGGCGTAAGAGGTAGTGCGTTTTATTGGTTCAAGTCTTTCTTGTCTGGTAGAATAATTTCTGTTGATCCATTTTTTCGCTCACCATCATGTGTTGACCAAGGGGTCCCTCAAGGGTCAGTTTTAGGGCCGGCACTGTTTTTAATTTATATAAATGACCTAATTTTTGCAGTTAGAAATAAAAATCCTCTTTATTGCTGTCGTCTATGTCATCCAACAGTCTCCCTACCCATAATTATAGTTTGCATACCACGGATTCTCTTGTTACTTTTGCCGATGATACCAACCTGATTACTTCTGGGAGAACAGAGGATGAGGCTCGTACAAAGTTAGTGGACCTCTTTGAGAGAGTTTCAATTTGGTTTGATGCTAACTCTCTTGCCTTAAATGTTTCTAAAACTAGTTTTTTAGTTTTTTCTCGTATATCCCAGGCTTGCCCTCAATTATCTGAAATTTATATATCCAAAGGCTTTATTAGTAGACCAAAGAATGGCCATGTCCGTTTCCTAGGTATCCTCCTAGATGAAAATTTATCTTTCAAACACCATATTGATTTGATTAAAATGAAGGTATGCAGAAACCTCGGTATTCTAAGAAAACTAAACATATCTTTCCAGGACCAATTCTAAGAATCCTTTTTCATAGCTTAATTCATTCTTATGTTTCCTATTGTTCAGTCATATGGATGTCTACTTTCCCTTCTTTTCTCAAACCGCTTTCGAATACTTATGATAAAGCTATAAATCTTATCCAGGATGTAAATCGTTCGGCAACTAAACCGTTACTTGATATTAAAAAACTTTATATTCTTTCCTGTGCGTCTTTCGCTTTTCTTCAGCTCCATGGTGATATTCCTAGGTCCCTTAGGTTTACGTCTTCTTTTGTATCTGATCGGTCAAATTATCAACTCCGTAGTTCTCTAAATATCCAAATTCCCCGTACACCAACAATAAGATCCGATTTTAATCCTCTTGTTGCGTGTCATTTGACATGGAACACTCTTCCCGATTCGGCTAGAGAATGCCACTCGTTTGGCACCTTCAAAAGACTAGTAAAAAAATATTTGTTTTCATGTGATTAATTTTCTTTACTTTTGCCTGCTGCCAATAGTTTTTTTTTTTCCGTTTTATGAAGCAAATGCTTTACATGTTAAAAGTTCAAATGCTTATGTTTATATGTTTAAATATTAATGTTATGTCTATATTGTTTAAATCTTAAGCGTTTAAATGTTTAATGTTTATTTGACCTTCTCATAATCCCCCTCCTACAGGCCATGGAGCCTTTGTGGGGATTTGTAGATTGTTATGTAATTATTTTACTGATATATGGAAAATAAATCTATCTATCTATCTATCTATCTATCATTATTTAACAATGATGCGAAAATGGTAACTTTTATCCGTATTAAACATAAAAGCAAAAAGTGATGACGAAAATAGATTTATTGAAATTTCGAGAAAGAACTTTTAAATGCTCAAAACAGTGGCAGATGGAAAAAAGGAGACCGTTGGAATAGCTCTTAAAAACCCTCGACAGCAGGTTTTCAGCTCTCTACAGTAAAATTGAAAAAAAAAAAAACACATGGGACCTTGAGACCTTGGGACCACGAGACCTTGGAATAGCCGTTGAAAACCTTCTACTACAGGTTTTCAGCCATCTACAGTAAAAATTGAAAAAAGCCACATGGGTTGCGACTTGTGCCCCATTTTTTTGTGTCCAAGGATGAAGGATGTAGGCCCAAGTCTGTCCTTTTCGGCCAACCGTTTAGGGCTAAACGGAAAGCAGGTCGTCCAAGGTTGGGGCGGGAGAACGTCATAAAGAAAAATTTAAGGGAAATGCGATCCTCCTGGGATGGTGTAAATACTGAGGCTTTGAATATATTGGTAATGGAGGAGCAGGTGTGGCTGTGCTGGCCTCAGGTGGCTTGGTGCTGCAGTGAGTTGTTAGTAGTAGTTGAAAATATAGCTACTGTTTTTTATTTAATCATACCCTATGAACCATATTGCCGCCATAGTATAAAAATGTTCTCGGGGATCGAAGATCCCCGCAGATATATTTCCACTTCTGCTTATTTAGCAATATTCCCCAGTGGTGACCATATTGCCACCCCCAACCTTTTATAACAACCAAAATACGAATGCTACACAGATTATACATTGCAACAACATTACTTCTTTTATGCTATACAGATTACATTGCAACAACATAATAAATATCACACCTCAGGAAACACATTACAGACATGACATAAAATATTATCGGGGATGAAGGGGGATTACACATTAGCTAGGAAATTAGGAGCTAAAAACACATCTCAGATTCAAGTACACTCCTCCCACCAAAAAAAAACATCCACCAGCCCTCCTAAATCTAAGTTAAGGAATTTATATTAGAATAAAGGTCATGTAATTATTGTAAAACATAGTTCCTTTTGGCAAACTTAAGTCTTACACCCTCGACTAAATACAAAGAAAGAAAAGAGAAATAAAATAAAATTGTGGCAGACAAAAATTTCTTTTGTTTATGTTCATAAGAAAAATCTTCTCGATCTAAATAGAAACTGATACAAGTTAAACGGAAGAAAAAAAAATTACATTAATTTAAATAATGTTTATATTTTAATTAAATAATGTTTAATTAAAATAAAAATATAAATTTTTGTTATAACAATTATTATTAATTAAAAATGTTATTATAAAATGTTTTACAAAAATATTAGTTAAATATTAATTATTAATTAAAAATGTTAATTAAAATTAAAAATATTAATTAAATAATGTTTATATGTATGTTTTATAGATGGCTGGTAGTAAATTTGCAATTCAATGCTAGTCCGTCTGTCTTACAACACGGGAGATAACACCAGTAAACCTTAAATCAGGACTCACAGTTACGCTCACAACACTCACACAAGCTGTTTGGTTGTTCGATTTTACTAAGCAGCTATTCACATAATTTTGATGGAAAAATTATAATGGATAACCACGTTTTATTTATTTATCTTTTTTGTAATTGACACTGTGTCCCAATTTTTGAGGAGAAGAAAATATGATTCAAATTATCAGTTTTTACGAACAGTATAGGACGATACCCAAGAGTCTAAGGGGTTGGGTGTTCATCAAATTCGAAATCAGGGCAAAATTAGCTATTTTCAATTTTTGAAAAATTTAGGGGAGAAATGGGGGGGGGGAGGGAGACTGTTAATTTTTATAAAATTGACAAAATTGGGGGGGGGGGCTCCAGACAGATTAAATTTGGAAAAATATAGGCTTCCATATTAAAATTATAATAAGAACCAGTAGTTTAATTTTGGTTAAATATAAATCAATGTTAAGGAAAAATTGAAGTCTTCTCAAATATTAGATAGTAGTGGCAAAGGCAAATTACAGTCAACCTTATGGATAACATAAAAAGTACGCACATCCATGACGTATTATGAAGTTTTCTAGTTTTACTGTTGTTTTATTTACATATTGATATTTATTTGTGAGTTTTATTGGTGAGAAATTACTGCAAACAGTAATAAAACTACTAAACTTGAGACAAATTTTGAAAGAAGCATGGGGCTAAATTTGGGCCTTGGGAAGGATTGGGTGGTAGGGGCCGCAATAGCAACGGCAGGGGTAATATTATATTTAGAAGGGGTGCTGGATTGAGAATCTAATGGTTCATTGTCTTTCACTGCTATACTATCTCTGTAGTAGCTTGAACATTTGGCCCTGGAAAATGTCCTCAGGGGTGCGGAGGAGGGTTCTAATTTGTTTAATTAATTAAAATTTAATTAAGCGTAGATACATCTTGATTCCCAAGAAAATGCTTATACAATGTCTGTAGATACGAACAATCTCTTTACAGATAGCCTTTGTCTGTAGAAGATACAGTGTAAAATCGAAAGATACAAATCGATGTTAGGTGAAAATTTGAATGTCCTAAAATATTCATTAGTAGTGGTCAAGGCAAATTATAGTAGACTTTGTGGATAACATATAAAAAAAAGCACAACCACAACATGCGCAATTTTTTTTTTGGTGTTATTTTTGTTTTAATTGCACAGTTTTATTACCAACCAATAAAAAACTATAAAACTACTAATTGACAAAATTTTGTAAATACTCTGTGGCTAAATCTGGGCCTTGGGAAGGGATGAGAAAGATGGGACACAATTGCAATTGTGGTAGTTATCATGGACGTCACGCATGGGAGAAAGGCCCATTTCCAAAATTTTCCTCTCAGTCGGTAAAATTGTGCCGCGAAGCGCCATTATTTTACTATTGCAGCACTTTTTTTTATTATTATTAAAAGGTAAATGGGCCAATGGAAATATATGTCGTGGGCTAATGGATATGGCTAGTGTAGCTCCGGGGGGCGAGGTCCATTTCTGAAGCTAATATTTGTACATGGAAGTTAAAACAAAAATGTATTTTTGAAGGTATAAAAAGTGGAAAGGTGAAAAAGGTAAATATTGCCAGAACCAAATTATTGAGTAAATTTGCAGTTTACAGCATATTTTAGCTTGGATAAAAGTGAGTGCATCAATTGATGCCTTTTTTATGCTCTTTGAAATTCAATAATCGTTTCTGGGGCTAATTGCTTCTTGACCCCTTAAACAAAAACAAATGATCAACCCTAGCAAAGGATTCGAAAAGTGGTTAAAATCATATCATTAGCTTATAATTAAATATTCAAAAGTAATTTACTTAAAAGGCGCCTAATTACAACAAAACAATTCCACATTCAATCAGAAATTCTGATCTAAAACAGTTTTTGTATTTTATGTGCGTTTTCTCTGCAATAAACCATGCCATCCCATAACAATAGTGCGTTTTCTCTGCATTAAACCATGCCATCCCATAACAATAGTGCGTTTTCTCTGCATTAAACCATGCCATCCCATAACAATAGTGCGAATTTCTCTGCAATAGACCATGCCATCCCATAACAATAGTGCGTTTTCTATGCAATAAACTATGCCATCCCATAACAATAGTGCGTTTTCTCTGCAATAAACCATGCCATCCCATAACAATAGCGCGTTTTCTCGTAAAATCATCAGTTTTACTACTGATGACGGTCACTGTATATGTGACCGAAATATCTGGTATTTTTTTGTGAAATTTATTATACACTGTCTATTAAAAAGGATTTTATCCCTATTTTGGACTTTTATTTTATCGTCATGGAAAGGCAGTGTGGTCTCCGAAATTATCTACGATATATATATATATATATATATATATATATATATATATATATATATATATATATATATATATATATATATATATATATATATATATTACATTTGTTCCTAAAGAATTTAGTGCTATTTTATCTTGTGCTGATGAGTCTTTTCTTGCCTGCAAACTTTTTGATTGTGTTTTGGTCAATTGCTATTTGCCTACTGACTATCATGTTGATTCGTCTTTTGAAGCCTTTACGTCAGCTTGCCATAGACTTAGTAGCTTTATTGCCCTATTAGATTCGAGTTTACGTATTTTTATTTTTGGTGATTTTAACTGTGATCTTGAGAGTGTAAATGAACGTAGCACAATTTTATTTTCGTCTTTACCAAATTTTAATATCTGCCGTAAGACACTTGATTTTACTTATTCTCATTGGAGTGGGAGTACGAGTAATATTGACCATGTACTTTTTAATTTTTCCCCATCTATTATAGTAAAAGTTATCCCGGATTTCCCGATAAGTGATCATTTACCTATTCAGTTTTTGACATCGTTTTCTGTAATTCATGATTCTGTTTCTGCTTCTAATTTTATTCCAATTCGCCCTAAATATTTTGAGAGAATTATCTGGGATGAAAAACTGATTCCGGCTTACCAAGATAAAGTTGATTCTTTAGCTCGAAAAGTAGTTGTACCTGATATTCTGAAGTGTCATAAAGATAACATAGAGCTTGAGCTTAATTGCATATATCTTCAGTTATTACATTGCTTAAAATATGGTGCTAAAGAAACTTTTGGAGTTAAAAAGTGTAAACCCAATGTTGAAAAACCTTTTTGGTCGTCAAATCCGTTTCTTGTACATGCTAATCATGAATCTAAATTAGCTTTTAGACATTGGAAAAATAGTGGAAAACCGCGTGATCTTCATCCGGCTTTTCTATGCATGAAAAAAAAGAAGGCAATTTTCCAGTCGGAGCTTCGTCGTCATAATAATATTTTGCTTATGGATGCTTCGTCTGAAGTTGATATGAATAATAAGAAACTTTGGAAAGCTCTACGTTCAACAAAGAGAGTTAATGAACCTTCTAAAAAGAATGGCCCTTCTCTTGTTGAGTGGGAAACTCATTTTGCAAACCTTTCGAAATCTTGTGATGATCCTGAACAACTTTCGCATGTTGATATAATTTTAAACAGTTCTTTTAATTCGCATGATTTTTCTATTTCGTTTGATTCTTTGTTGGGTGCATGCCGTAAACTAAAGCCACAATCCTCTAAAGACCATGATGGGATTTTTTCAAATCATGTGAAATTTGCTCCAACTTCTTTTCTTCGTCTTCTTTTGTCTTTTTTTAATCTTATTCTCAAGTTTGGTATTGTTCCTCCGTCTTTTAGGATTGGGGTGGTAACTCCTATTCTAAAATCTGGTAAAAGAGATCTCCGTTCTTGTGATTCGTATAGGCCGATAACGAAGGGTTCTATGATTGGTAAACTTTTTGAATTATGTATAAAGGATCTTTTTGATTATTTGGATGTTGGTCTTAATCAAGTAGGGTTCAAAAAAGGAATGGGTTGCGACCATGCGCATGCAACGTTTGATACTATAATTAAGGAGTCAAGATCTACTGGCTCCCCACTTTATACACTATTAATTGATATAAAAGGAGCTTTTGACAATATTTCGCATGCTTCCGCTCTTTCAGCTCTTATTTCTGGTGGGATTCCCCTTTCTGTGGTTAGAGTTCTTAGATCTTGGTATTCGGGGCTTAGGATAAAAATTTTTGCACATACTTCTGATTCTCTTTCTAATCCAATTTCCGTGGGTCGGGGCGTGAGACAGGGTGGGGTTTTATCTCCTTATATTTTTAACGCATGTCTGGCGGAGTGTCTTCGTTCTTTATCTACAACCCTTATTTCTTGGGGACGGGATGTGTCTTTTCTTGCATATGCTGATGATATTATCCTATTGAGCCGTTCTAAAGCTAGTCTAATTAAGAATTTTAATTCCCTTTCTAGTCTGCTTAATGTTCGTGGCCTTTCTATTAGTATTAAAAAATGTCAATATTTTCCCGTTAATGTTAATGACCGAGCTGAATTAATTTGCGATAGAAATATATCATTTCCGGTTTCTGATGCTGTTGTTTATCTTGGGTTACCTTATTCTGCTTCAGCTCGTGAATCTAAGTCGATGCTAATTTTACATATTCAAGAAAAAATTAGAAAGGCGTTTGGTTCCATAATACGGCTACGTGGTGTTTATCGTCGTGAAATTCTAGGTTCTCTTTTTAATGCAGTAGCCCTCCCGCATGTTCTTTATCCTTCCCTTCTTCTTCGAGATTTTAAAATTTGTGATTTTTCAGCAATTCGCGTTTGTTATTTTAAATATTGTAAGTTTTTACTTGGTTTTCCAATTTCCTTTAGTAATTCTGAATTAGTTTCAAAATTTAAAATTAAAGAGCCGTTGGAAATAGCCAAGGTAAAAATAAATAATTTTTACCGTAAATCTGAAAATATACTTTATGTTCATAATCTTTTTCCTTTTTTTTGTATAGTTTAAAAAGTGCATGATTTCATTATTACTATTTGTTGCATTTGATTATGTTTTCCTTTGGGCAACTTGTAAATTGTTGCTATGTTTGATGGTGTGTTATTTGGATTTTTGAAGAGTTATTTAATTATCTTTTATACTCCTCGTTTTTGAGGGAAATAAATAAATAAATAAATAAATTATATATGTTATATATATATAAATATATATATATATATATATATATATATATATATATATATATATATATGTTATATATATATTATACATATATATATATATATATATATATATATATATATATATATATATATATATATATATATATACTATATATATATATATATATATATATATATATATATATATATATATATATATATATATATATATATATATATATATATATATATAATATATATATATATATATATATATATATATATATATATATATATATATATACGGCATTGGACTCTACAGTCCCAACTGGCGGTGCTGATCTCCATCTCATGGCCTTTCATTAATGAAATGCAATGGGGAGTTGGGGGCCAGCCATCCTGTACTTTGGCACACCCTTCCTATTTACCTTCCCCAAATTTCTGCAGGTACCCACTTAGATCTGGTTTCCTCTTGCAAGGCGGTGGAAGAAGCCCGTTGGTATGTTTATCAGTGAACACTGTAGAGCGATAGTTCAAGTAGCCACCCCCAACATCACATGCTCGATCTTCCAATGTAACATCACAGGGGGTTGCCTCCTCCTCGACACCTCGCTCTTTACGCTAAAGTTTAAATTCCCCCCCCCAATTCTTTAAGAACGACTTCTGAAACACTATGTTCGTTTAATTGGAACAATGAGAAGCTTTTTTTCAAAAGTAGTAAAAAACTTTATTGTAAAGAGCGAGGTGTTGAGGAGGAGGCAACCCCCTTCGTATACGGAATAATTTCTGTTCGTCTTAAGTTTTAATGTTGCTCCTTACTTTCAGTTGAAAAAACTTGCTTTTTTTTTATTTGATTATAGTAAAGGAGGGATTTTTATAATTAATCATAAATCCGCCTTGATCCAAAGGAAAATTTTCATACTATGCCCTTAATATGGGTCCTGGGGGTGACACGGTCCATCTTTTTGCAGATAATCTTTGTCTTTGTAAGATTAAAAATACATTCCTATTTTGGAAGGCACAAATTGTTGAAATGTGAATTATGGTAAATAGTGCCAAAACAAAATTACTGTGGATAACATCAAAACTATGCCTGACCACAAAACACAACAAAATTTACTTTTTTTTTCTGTTTTTTTTTTTTCTGATGGCACCCTTTCAAGGAATAAAATTTCAGGTTAATGTAGAAATCAAATAGCAACGAAAGGAAAGGATTCATTTGGTTCTCAATCCAGCACCCTCTCCAAGCATAATGACCTTTACCATTGCAATTATATCTCTGCTCTCCCAGTCCTTCCCAGAAACCCATATTTAGTCCTAGGCTTTTGAAAAAAAAAAAAAAAAAAAAAAAAAAAAAAATTATTTGTATTAATTTTTGCTTTAATTCCTTATGTCTAATTTTGGGTTAGTTGCTTTTTAGGAGGGGGTGGGGTTGAGGAGATGTAAAGAAATGACAATGTTAGTTATCAATAAATTAAAAAAAAGACATTAAACATACAACAAGAACTAATATTTAAATATTTTTCAGTTGGAAAAAACGCCATATCTATTTTATGTAAATTCCTAAATAGGGGTCAAAATTTGGGGTCAAAAATACCAAAAGACTGATGATGAAGAAAAAGAATTATATAATCAGAACAAAAAAGTCAAACCAGAATATACTAATGGTTGATATCCAAAGCATCAATTGGAGGGGGGGTGCAGGGGTTGGTACGATTGTGGACATAATTAGGTTTGGGCACTATTTACCATTATTGAAGAGAATTTCAATTTTTGCAAATTAGATAATTGCGAATTGGTTTTGCGAATTAATTTGCGATTTTGAGAATTAATTTGCCTAACTTTGGTGTTGCATAATCTCCACAAGAGATTTTACAAACTCATTTAATGTGGTAAATCTCTTAAAACAGAACAAGCTACTTACAAAAGTTAGTCAATTTTATGTGTTTTTTATAACCTTTTCGGCTTTTTATCATAAAGAATTCATTTATAATACCAGATTTGTATTAGTAAAACAATAGCAATTTTTGTTTGCAAGAGCACTTTAGTTGTTTGATACTAATTATCTTATCCTAAACTATTTATGGTAAAACCTCCTTATGAGGATAAACCTCCCTGAGCCTCAAGGCCGCTTCCAGGGGGTGGAGTTAACAAGTTTGATGCCCTTCCTCTCCCATATTTTGTTTTGTCCAACTCGTAAAAGTAACAAAAATGTATATAAACAAATTTTGATACATTTTTTTAAAGTTTTCTTTGTACCCCCCCCCCTAAAAAAAATCCTGGATACGTCCTTGCTGAGTCCCTTAGATTTCCACCATCTTTTACCTCTAGTCAAAATGATCATAATTCTATATTTTATCATTATATATATATATTTTATTATTATATTGATATTTTTCTTTATTTTCATGGAAAAAATCGTCTCAAGCCAAACAGAAATTGATAGGAGGGAAATTATTTAAACAAAGGGGGGAAAATTAGGTTTAAGTGGGTATTTTATGGAGAGTAAATTTACTATTTAATGCCTTGTCCATTATAATTCAACTTTCTTACGACACGCAAGATTGCACCAGTAAAACTACGGCCCATGGCCAAATACACGGTCATAACCACGGCGGCCACAACCCACGGCCACATCTACTGCGCTTCCACAAGGTCTTTGGTTGTTGATTTTTCTACGCAGCAGTTCACATACTTTTGATTAGAAAATTATAATAGATAATCTTATTTTATTCATTTATTCTTTTCTTAATTGGTACTTCGACCCAATTGTTGATGACAAGTAAATACAATTCAAAAATTTGCCAGGTTTTATGAACATCATAGGGTTATACCAAGGAGTATGAGGGGGGGGGGGGTCCGGCCCAAAAACAATGGCAAAATGATCGATTACTGATTTTCGAAAAATTGAGAGGGGAATTGAAACAAAAACTGGTAAAATTTGAGACATCTAAAAAACTGGGGAGGGGATAGAAGGACTGCGGATAGTGGCAAAATGAGCAATAATTATAGTTGGAAAAATATAGGCTTCCAGATTCAAAATATAATAAGAGCCGATATTTCATTCTTGATAAAACATAAACTGATGCTACAAAAAATCGAAATCTTCTCAAATATTCATTAGTAGTGGCCATGGCAAATTATAGTCCACTTTATGGGCAACATCAAAAGTACCCGCGACCATGACGTCTTACGACATTTTCTGGTTTTAATGTTGTTATATTTACTAATTAATATTATCAACGCATTAAAGATGAGAAATTATGCAGGAATTAATAAAACTACTGAACTTGAGAAAATTTTGTAAGAAGCATGGGGCTAAATTTGGGCCTTGGTTGAGTGCAGGGGGCAAGTGCGCCGGACGACACGCCCAGGAGGCGGCAAAACAAGAATAAATTGTAATATTTTTGGGCAAAAATTGTAATATTTACAGTATTGATGGTGCACTAGGGGGGCAGCAATGTCTACATTTGCCCCCCCCCTGAGAAAAAACCTAACTACGGCTCAGGTTGAATGGTAGGTGACACAATTTTAATGGTAGGGGTTATTATATTTAGAAAGGGAGCCTGGATCAAGAATCTAATAGTTCCTTCTCTTTTACTGCTATTTTATCTCTGTGTTTAGATTAAAAGGAGGGAAAAAACTATTTAAATGGAGGGAAAAATTTATGTTCGAGTGGGTGTCATCATAAAAAAATTAAAAAGTGGGTGCCGTGGAAAAGTGTCATTAGGGACGTCTATTTGTGATTAAATCAAAAACAACTTTTTTCAACTGAAAGTAAAGAGCAACATTAAAACTTAAAACAAACATAAATTATTACAAATATGAGGAGGGTTGTCCCCTTCTCAATACCTCGCTCTTTACGCTAAAGTACAAACATTTGTTACGGTTCGTTCTAATTTGTTTAAGGATGAAAATTAATTAAGCATGCAGGCGCCTTGATTCCCAGGAAATAGTTTATATTATGCCTGTAATATGGATCTTGGAGGGTGATATGGCCCATCTTTTGTATATAACCTATGCTTCTAGAATATACAATGTATAAAATACAAATCGATGTTAGAGAAAAATTTAAATCTTTTTAAATATTCGTTTTTTTGTATATAACCTATCTTTTTGTATATAACCTATGCTTCTAGAATATACAATGTATAAACTACAAATCGATGTTAGAGAAAAATTTAAATCTTTTTAAATATTCGTTATTTTGTATATAACCTATCTTTTTGTATATAACCTATGCTTCTAGGATATACAATGTATAAAATATAAATCGATGTTAGAGAAAAATTTAAATCTTTTTAAATATTCGTTTTTTTTTGTATATAACCTATCTTTTTGTATATAACCTATGCTTCTAGAATATACAATGTATAAAATACAAATCGATGTTAGAAAAAAATTTAAACCTTTTTAAATATTCGTCAGTAGTGGCCAAGGCAAATTATAGCCGACCTTGTGAATAACATCAAAAGTACAAATAACCATAAAGTCTAATGAAAATTTTTGATTTCATTGTTGTTTTATTTACATAATGATATTAAGAACCAATTATTGGTGAGGAAATTAAAGTAAAAATTAATAAAACTAATGAAACTGACAAAATGTACTGTTCATAATCCAATGGGGGAGGATGTATTTTGTTCTTTTGTAATAATTTGTCCAATAATCTTAAATTAACATACTTGCACTTGTACAAACACTTGTAATGATTTTCTTGGTAAAAGAGAATCAGACAATTAACCACAAATATCACATGGGTTTTACTTCCTAGGTAGCACTGGGTCAATAAGTTTGGAAGGTCTATCTATGATTCATATTAATCAAAAAGTCTGTTTGCACAAAATAAAATTTTCAAAAACAAAGTAAAGAACTCCATTAAACCAAAAATGAACAAAAATAGAATAAAAAAATCTACCTAGCATACAACTACCACAAATCAATATAAAAAAAATAAATGAAACCCAAAACAAACAGAAATTAAAACAAGTCCTCAAAACGAACAGAAATTAATCTGAGTAGGGTTCTAAACCCTATGCTTTCTAAAAGCCAGAATATAATTTGTACTTTACTGACAAAAATAGAGTGAACCTTTTAAGCGTTGAACGGAGGTGACCAGAAGCTACGCTTCCAATTCTTTTTACGAATTTTCAAAAACCTTTAGTGTAAAAATACATATAGTTCCTAGCGGCAAAATCATTATATATCTTTAATTTAGTCACAAGTTTTTAATGATAGCTTCCATAAATTGTAATTTGAGATTAATTTTTAATTTGTACATACATTCGAACTGAAACTGAGGTAGATTAATCTATGAAACCCAAAACACAAGGAAATTTCACCCGAAAATGTGATTGTATTTTCTGCAAAAGAAGTTTAAAAAAAAATAAAAGACAAAAAGTATTTTTATTTAGATAGATAGAAAAAACTAACATAAAAACAAGAGACAAAGTTTTTTTTTCGCCCGATTTAACTAACAGAAATCTAAACTAGTGTATTTGATAAACGTATCCAATCTTCCAACGTTAATAATACATATAATGGTAGCTATTCAATTTAAATTTACTTCTTTACTTTAGTACATTTATTATCTTATTTTACATTTATTATATTTGTTAAATATCAAATTATATCTGTTAATTATGTATTTATTATATTTTATCTATTTACTCACTTATATATTCGTTAAAATTTATCTTTATTAATATGATAAATCATACCTGAATATCGGTTGGGAGTGGGGAAATTCCCCTCCCCTAGAATATAGCCTAAATTTATGGTCTGTATTTACACAAAAACTAAATATTTTACAGAAGTCTTCTTTCTAATTTTTATATTGAAAGAGCAATATTTCATGAAAATATATTTTTAAAAATAAATATTTTACAGAAGTCTTCTTTCTAATTTTTATATTGAAAGAGCAATATTTTCATGAAAATATGTTTTCCAATTAAAAAATGGCACGCATATTTCTACTTTCATTGTTCACGTAAGACAATATCGTCTGATTCTAGCACATATCTTACTTCATATAACTCCTAGCCATTCATATAACTTCATGTAGCCTTCATATAACTTCAAATAGCTCCTAGCCATTCAATAATGTGAAAAAAATCATGTGATATTATTACCTGACTATTTCTGTGGGGTATTTTTGTAATTAGTCAATTGATTTCCAATAGTCACAGGGAATTCAGCATTTGCGCTATTTTTCTTTTTTTATGCCTGAAGCCTAAAGGCAAGGGAGTACTGCACAGAGTTTAAAGATATTGCATGCAGTTAGTAACTTTCACTAAAAGGTGATAGATTTATAGATAGTTTGGCAATTTTACCCTGTTTTGCCTCACGGAAGGGGGATGAAGTTGAAACTATTGGGTAGTTTTTTGGGTGGAGGGGGAATAATAGGAATTATAATTTCCCGTTGGGAGAAGGTAGCAATATAGTTTTTCTCCAGCCCTAACAAAAAAGTATACTATATAGTTGTTTCCGTTTTGTGCCTTTTTTTTTTTCCTTTTCCTTTTTTCAGTTTTTCCCTTTTTGTATGACAGGTTCTTTGGTTAGTATATTTCTACAACCGCAATTCCATGGATTTGTTTTTACTATTTAAACATGTGTTGCAAAAAATCCGCCCGTCAAACAAATGGTTCACAAAATTTTTTAACAAATATTTAGCAGGAAGTTTTTAATCCATTTTTCAAAAAATTACTGTCCCAACAGTCAGAGATTAACGATGGTTAAATAAAGGTATTGACAAGTCCACCGTTTTCTTCCAGCCTTTAAAGAGCGTTTAATATAAATTAAATTTCTTCCAGCAATTTTCTTCCCAAAAAAGACTGCATATTCTTGGCAAATATTTCAAAGTTGGACATTCAATGAAGATAAAGAATTTGAACATCTTAGTCTTGAGCAGGGCAATGTAAAAGACGCTCAAAATGACTATTCTAATCAAAATGACTAGAAACAAATCCTAGTTCAAAAACTGCAGTAAATATTATCGTACTAAACAAAACGGAAACTCTTAGCTTGAAAAACGTTATGTCTTTCTAGCCCTTAAAGTCCAAGAAAAAACAATAAATCACCTGGGAGCTTCCTCAATCACTTTTTGATTTCTCCTTTGAATGCTACATTCTCGCTCATTGAGATAAACAGCGTTGCCATATTTGTCACCAAGAACTTGAATTTCAATGTGACGCGGATTATCTACAAACTTTTCAACAAGCATTCGATCATCACCAAAGGAGCTAGCGGCTTCTTGCTTGCTTAGCCGAAAGCCTTCACGGGCTTCTTTGTCATTCCATGCTATCCTCATGCCTTTACCTCCGCCTCCCGCGGAAGCCTGTAAAAACAGAATTATCAGATATGACAAAACTCAGACAGTAAAGAAAAATACAAAATAAAAAGGAATTTATACCGGTGAAATTTGAGAGAGAATTTATAAATAATTTATCCATTTCGGTTTCAACATCTTGATTTTCTCTTTTAAAGTTAACTTTTTTTTTGTCCACTTGCGAATAGGATGTACGAAAAATGTGGTTCAATACTGCTCTTTAGGGCTATAATTAAAGAAAGGTTGAGGTGGCTAGGGCACGTTGTGTGGATGACGGATGACAGATTGCCGAAGATTGTTCTTTTCGGTCAACCGTCTAGGACTAAACGGAAAGCAGGTCAACCGTCTAGGACTAAACGGAAAGCAGGTCATCCTCGTCTGGGGTGGGAGGACGTCATAAAGAAAGATTTAAAGTAAATGGGAACTTCGTGGGAGGGTGTAAAAAGGAATGCTTTGAATAGATTGGGATGGAGGAGGAGTGTGCGTACCTTTGTTGGCCTCATGCGGCTTGGTGCTGCGGTGAGTTGTTAGTAGTAGTAGAAGTAGAAGAGGACACCATGCTTTTTTATACTGGCAAAATATTCACGATATATTTTTTTGTTTTTGAGAAAAATATGTCTCAGCTTGCTTCTATATTTTCTTCCTTTTTTTCACTCGCTAAGCCTTTTTTTTAACTGAAAGGTTTCGAAAGGTTGTCTGTAACTGTAAAAAATAACATCCGACAAAATATCTCAAAATTCTTTTTTTTTAATCCGTTATCTGACTAAGTTTTAGATTTTTGTTAGATGAAAATCTTGTTTCATCTTCTTCAGGTTTGCTTTCTGGTAATATATTGAAAATATCATTATTTTCATTAAATATATTTTTTTAAATATTTTATTTATTATTTATTTCATTAAATATATTTTTCTAAATATTTTATTTATTAGTCATCCATTAATAAAAAAACAATTCTAATCCGTTCACAATACTTACATACTTGTCCTAGACTATTTCATTGCACAACTCTGCCACTCTTAAACATTACCTTAAACATTAACAAATCAAGAATCTTTTGATAGATGACAAATAATAACAAATGTGTTTTTCCTTGACAGGAAAATTATCTCCTCGACAGTAGATTTTAAAACAGTTTGACTTCCTGATTTCTGCTTTGAATACTAAATAGAAATAAACAACGTCGTCGTATTTGTGACCAAGAACATAAACTTCAATATTAACAAGAACTTAAACTTCAAGACCAATAACTTAAACTTTAAGAGCTTAAAATTCAATATGCTATCGATTATGCGCAAAGCTTTCTACCAGCATTCGATCACCACCAAAGCAATCTTAACAATACGTCTAAAGCAATCCGTCTAAGCGTCTAAGCGATAAAGCAATCCGTCTAAGCGATCACTTAGACGGAACCCTTCCTTTCTGAAAATTCACATGATGAACTCTGTTTAAAACGAGCTTTCAATTCTTCTTCACATAACGAACTCTATTATAGACTGGGATCTAGAGCAACTCCAAGAAAATGCCCAAAAAATACAAATTTTAAAAAGATAAATCATTGCAATGAACAAGTAAATGAATGGAGTGAATTCAGAACATATTTCTGGAAGAAATCATCAATGAAATTGAAAACATCCTAGTAGTTATATGCGCCATTTGCACCATATGCGCCATCTGCGACCAATGAAACTTTGAATACAACTAATATGTCAAAAGTTCAACACTACTTAACTCAGCTTTCAACCAGGATTCAAGCTGCTCATCCTTGTGAAAGAGAGTATCAGACAAGCCAGTACAGAATTTGACTGAACTTGACCAGTGATATGCAGCATTTAGAGGTGTTGCTGTTTAGAGGTGTTATTTATAACAAATAGCTTTAAAAAACGTTCACAGAAGTATCTTCACATACAAAAGAATCGAGACATGGAAGTAAAGATATACTAAGTTTTATCATAGCTGATTCAACCCTTCAGGCATTCAATGGGTCTAAAGCATTAAACAGTATAATTCGGGCGCAAGGTGGAGAATTCAAAAAGAAAAAGACATGCACAGGGACATCTGCATAAAGGTCCAATCACAATGAGATTTTACTAACAACGAGATTAGCTAGTGTTAATTTCAGGAATCAGCTGAAAGCATACCCGTTCAAAATACAAATTTAGCTAGCGTCCATAACCGGATCGAGTTGAAACTAAAGTTCAATCATTTTGAACTAAGTTAAGGCCGAGCCAATCATAACTTTTCGCATACTTTTCTGATTGACTTAATCCCCAATCTTATCGCGATAAAGAAAAACAACTACTACTAACAACTCACTACAGCACCAACCCGCCTACGTCTAACACAGCTACGCACGCTCCTCCTCCGTCGTAATATATTCAAAGCCTCACTCTTTACCCCCTCCCAAGAGGTTGCCGTTTCTCTTAAATATGTCCTTGCGACATCCGTGCACCCAGTTCGGGGATGACCAGTTTTTCGCTTGGCCCTAAAAGGTTGGCGGACAAGAAAGATCTTTGGCAATCTGTCATCTTTCATCCGCAGAACGTGTCCTAGCCATCTAAACTTTTCTCTTATTATAGCCCTAGAAAGTGGAATGGAACCACATTTTTCGTGTCTGATATACGGCCTGTCCGTCGGGTATTCAAAACAATCCGTAGAAATTTTCTTTGGAAAATAACAAGCAAATCCTCCTCAGTCTTTCGGAGCAACCATGCTTGACCACTTTCATCACTGTAGCTTCCAATATTCTAATCTTGGTTCGCGGACTTATCTTCTTATTCTTCTTAACCTTTTTCAAATGTGAAAAAACACCCTGGGCTTGGTTTTTCCACTTTTACTATCTTCACTGCGCCTACCATCTTTACTAATAATGATATAAAGAAAAGTGAAGCCGTCAAATGATCGATCCTCTCTTTACCCAACATATCCACTTCACCTTCACTTATTCTTAGTCTTAGCGACTTAACCTTCTTAACAGTAATTTCCAAACCTAGTCTTGCACCCTGAACTGTCAAAAACTCCAAAAATTCATTCGTTTTGCTAACACTTTCATCGAAGATGCTTAAATCATCAGCAGAATCTAAGTCTAGGATAGTTTTATTTCCCAAATCGATTCCATTTTCTCCCATTGCCTTTGTTGTGCCTCTGAGGACAAAGTCCATAAAAATGTCCAAAGTCCATATAAATAGGGAAGGACGCAACCCTGCTTAACTCCTGATTTAATATGAAACCAGTTACTAACCGTATTTCTTATCTTAACCGCAGCAATGTTATTCTTGTACATAGCAGTAATCACTTTAGTGTATTTTTCTGGTGTAAAATACAAGGGTAAGACCACAGTTCATATAATTATCCAGTATGATAATTCCCTATCTTACCCATTATAAAAACCCGGACCGGGGTGCGAGTGCTCTGGCGAACGTTTTTGCAGATAGAAACATAGGCGGCATCAGATCTTTTCATGGGTAGACAAGTCAGACTGTGATCTAATCGGAAACAAGTACTAACCCGCTAATGCAAAAAGAAGTGGGAGGAGCTTTTTGTTCGCACCGAGAACGAAGACCAGAAATGATCTGCGATAAGCTTACTGGATAATTATATGAACTGTGGGTAAGACCTACGCTGGAGCTCTTCTATCAGCTGAATGAAACGCTTGGTCATAATCTATAAGACTGAAGACCAAATGAATTTAATGACTCAGGCACTTCTGAATTATTAATCAAGAGTTAAAAGTTTGTCGACAGATTCTCTATCCTTCCTAAAACCACGCTGCTTTTCTCAAAAACTTTATCTACAGCATCTCTAAGCCTAAAAAGTATCATCACACTAGGTAATTTGCTTCCTACAGGAACCAAACTAGTGCCTCTATAATTACGACACTCACTCTTATCACCTTCCTCATAGAAGGGTTTAATTAAAGTTTCCCTCAAATCACTGGGTGCTTCCTTTTTTTGAGAAATCATCTACACAATCTTCAGTAATTCGTCTCTGACTTCACAACGGCAATATTTAAGAAACTCATTTACCACACTATCAGAACCTGGGGCCTTACTATTTTTTAGTCCTTTTAGTACTGTCACTAATTCTTCCTCACAAAATAAATCTTCCTTCAATTACAAAGTGTCACAAACTTTTGCGTTCTTTTCTATATCTTGTCCTGTTACTCTATCCTGGTTTAGCACATTCTCAAAATGTTCTACTCATCTCTCTTTAACTCTTTCCTTAGCACTAATTGTGTCCCCAACTGGGACAAGTCCAGATTGACTACTCCCTCTCAATCTATTAACATGTCAGCACAATATTTTACTAGTATGCCGTCTGGCTGCATCTTCAAACTCTTCAGCCATTTTCTCCATGGCCTCCATTTCACAACTCCTAAGTTTCATATTTTAATGCTTTCTCCAATTTCTTTACTTTCCTTTTTCATTATGATCTATCACTCAAATAATCTTGCACAAGCCCCTCCTCCTCTCTATTAAACATAAAGCATTTTCACTAATGTTCGTAGCTGCACTTCTAATTTTTCTTACCTAAGAAACTGTCAGCAACTTCACAAATTATTTTCCTAAAATTATTCCATCCATTTTCAGTATTGTCAAATATTAAACTCTCCGTCTAGTATTCAACTGTTCCTGGAAAATGTCTTCCAAATTCTGATCCTGCAGTCTACAAACGTCACTAACATGGGTTATTTTTAACCCACAAAATGTAACCACAAAATAACAAAATGTAAAAAGCAGTGTAAAATATTAGAAAAAAAACGCTAACTATGAAATATATGTATACATACTTCAATATATACTTATTCAATATTTACTGTTCAATATTTAATTTCAATACTTTCAAAACAATGAAACGGTGGAAGTGTGTTTTTACTGATATCCGAAAGCTTACTATTTTTCGTATATACTTGACGACACTTTCGTCCGTATAAGTTCAAACACTAGCAATTTAATGATTCCCAAAGAGAACTCCGCTTTCAAACGAAACCAACCCCTTCTTAATATGTTTGGTGCCGTATGTTTTCACTTTATTCTTCCGCTGATTTCGCACCCACTATTGTTTATTTAATATGATCTATCAATTATAAATTTTATGATATACATAATTGTGTAGACCACCGCCTAATAATTTCAGACAATCGAAGTTCATTTTCACTGTCTTTGGTACTTTGAAATTCAGTAAAAATACTGAGAGAAGCATAAAGGTACCACGAGAGGTCACATGAAACATTAAAACACGAATAAATTAATCATTAAAAATCGATTTTATTGTTATCTATGTATTTTTTCTTTTTGACTAAGTTTTGACTTATCGTTTTTATATATTTTGTACAATGGATTATGTTTGACGGGAAGGTCAAATTCTATCGATACCATATATATATATATATATATATATATATATATATATATATATATATATATATATATATATATATATATATATATATATATATTATATATATATATATATACTAGTGCTATGTGTGACGTAACATTCAAATTCGGCAACCATGCTGTGAAAGAAATTTTTTAATTAAATTCTATTCTATTCTAAGACCACTTTAATCAAACAAATAACAAGAGGACGAGAACAACACTAATTAGAAAGAATCCCTTTCAAGAAGGAGAACAAGAAGAAAAAAGAAGTTCTTTATTTTAAACCTTTTGTGTCAATTACTCTCAAGTAACAGAGGTAAGGATGGACACTAAGCACAAAACGGAACCTGAGTTTATAAAACACAATAAGAACAATGAGCCTCTGTTATTACTTTTTTCTTTTCATTTTTTTTTTAATTTCGTTGTCACATGACGTCCTTTTTACTGTTTGAAAACAAAGCAGTATCAGACTTCTAAAGATTGGTTGTCTAATAAATTATTAGCTTTAAAGGAGTGTTTCAGTTTGTTCGTGTTTTAAGATTTTCAGTTTAGCGGTAGAAGTGGGTGCAAGTGGTAATAAACTTAAGTTTTCGTCAGGTAGAGGAACTAAGGAATGTATATTACTTCTCATTTCAGTGTTTATCTGTACCATTTCGGGACTTCTTTCCCTTTTGAGATTTTCTGTTCATCTGTTTTGAACATGTTTCTGCACAGTGTTCTATCTAAAGTGTTTAAATTCATTTTCTCCATTTTTCAGCAGTAGAAGTTGCTACAAGTGGTAATAAACTTAAGTTTTTGTTTGGTAGAGGTAGAAGGGCTAAGTAATATCAATCACATATCCTTTTAGCGTTTATCTGTGGCATTTCGGGATTTCTTTCCCCTTTCGATATTTTCTTTTCGCCTGTTTTGAACATATTTCTGCCCAGTGAGTTCTATCTAAAGCGTTTAAATTCGTTTTCTCCGTTTCTCAGCAGTAGAAGTTGCTACAAGTGGTAATAAACTTAAGTTATTATCTGGTAGTGAAAGAGGGGCTAAGTAATATCAGTCACGTATCCTTTCAGCGTTTATCTGTGGCATTTCGGGATTTCTTTCCCCTTTCGATATTTTCTTTTCACCTGTTTTGAACATATTTCTGCCCAGTGAGTTCTATCTAAAGCGTTTAAAAAATTTTTCTTCAGTTCTCAGCAGTAGAAAGCAGTAGAGAACGAGATAATTAGAGCACAGAATTGACTTTAGAAAAGTTTTAGAGATTGGAGCGGGTGAGCAGCGTGCGCAGCTTTGCCGGCCTAGACAGCTTGACGCCAGAGCCGTTCTTATGGTTGGTAGTGCCCTAAGAAACATTTATTACGGCGGCCCCCTTCCGACTGAAATATAAGCAAAAAAGGACGAATCAAAGTGCAATATTGCATCAATGGGAGCAGCCAATTAACTAATAAAGCCAAATTCACTAGCACTATACTCTAAATGCGTTTAAATACATTCTCAATAAGTGATGAACCTCAAAAATTCTGAATAATATTCTTAATACTTGTATGATATAGCCCCTACCGCTCAAGTTGTTTATTCATTGACGCATTATAGAACCGTTTTTTTATTAGTTTATTTCAGTTTACCGTGGGAGAAGACAAATAGAAGTGACAGAATAGATGGAAAATATATAATTTGGGCTATATATTTGCAAATGAGGGGGGGGGGGTAAATATTTGGACAGTGTGAAGTCAGAAAACAATTTTTACTTCATAATATGCAAAATAACTGTACCTAACACATTAGCCATGCAGACCCACCCTTTAACCCCACCCTCTAATGCGCAAATATATAGCCCAAATTTGTTTCTAAAGTATTATCTTTTTATCATACTTAGATATATTTCATTAGTATTGAGCGTCAGAGAAACATATTAAAAGAATATTAGGTAGGGACTACTTCATACAAGTACCATCTTTTTTCTACCACAGAGTATACTGTAATCGCAACATATATTATTGGCTACTTTTCTCCGGTTCTGCTCTGTAGAGTCAACCAATATGGTTATCAGAGCCATTAGTACGGCTTTTCTTAATACCTCTCGGGTCTTTCCTAAAACATGATAATAACAAGAAGAAACGATAACCTTTATCATGACTGGGTAGCCAATTTGCCGGGCAATTTCAATACAGTGATCTTCGCCTTCAACAACTCCATCAAACCCGGGTATAATATTAACACCAGCTTCTTTAGCTATGACCTTCGAATGAATTTTGTCACCCATTCCAGTGATGGCATGCGCGTTTGGACCAATAAAGGCGACGTTTTCTTTCTCCTGGAAATAAATGAATCTGTGGATTATCATTAGTTGTGCATTCTGGCTTCTTCATCAGAAAATAAAGGATAATCACTTCATAAAAAAAAACGAAACAAGAAAAAACCTTCGGGTTTTTGTAGATGGCTGCGGCTAATTTGTTGTACTTTTTACGTTAAATAAATTAATTTGATCTGAAACAATACAGGAGCAGAAAACTGTAGGCGTGACATGTTATTGTTTTAAAAGGGAGTAGGTTGTCACATTACGATTTTATAGTTCTAAATAATGTCTTTTTATTTTTTTTATTAAATCAATTTCTGGAGGAAAACTTTTGGTAAATACCTCCGCTAAGCCGTCCTCAATGCTCACAAAAAGAATACATATATATATATATATATATATATATATATATATATATATATATATATATATATATATATATATATATATATATATATATATATATATATATATATATATATATATATATATATATATATATATATAATATATATATAATAATAATAATAATAAACAAAAACAACCTTTGGAAGTAGCTTAGACGGAAGCAAAAAAAAAATAATAATTAAAGACGGCTAAGCGGAGGTTTTTGCCAAAACATCTACTTCGTTATGTTTTTTTATTCACTGCCTGAAAATTATTCTCACTCGGTTTTATCTTTGCTTAACGGTTTTTTTTTTTCGTTCTTCGTTTTCTTTCTTATGTTCTCACTTCTGCTCGTTGAAGCGACCAAAAGTGTTTGGCAACATAATTAAAAATGAGCCTCTGACCTTGAATGATTCTGGTTCAAACAAGGTACCACATGCCTGTTTTTCTAGTAGAACTTGGTCTTGGGGTGGAAGGGTAGAGATCACAGGCTCACTTTTGTCCTCAAGGAAATACTGTTAAACCAAATTTCCTGACCAAAAACTTCCTAAATATAGTCCCTTATTTTGCCCTATCCCATCGAAAATGTTAGTAAAATATGTTATACTCCTTGTCCCAGGTCCATTTATGCCTGAACATTGCGACTTTCTAAGATCTTCCTTTTGGGTCTTTCAAAACCATGAAGTTTTAGGAGCAGTATCACATTTTCATTAGTGTTGACATGTTGTAGCCGAAAAAAAAATCCCCACTGATTAGCTAAATTTGAAAACTCTTCTCGTGCTTATAATCTAAAATCTAAAAATATAATGAACAAGTACACCATCAAAGGATAGCTATACCTTCTTCAGTTATTTTACCGTAATGTCTTTAGCTTAATTTTTCATTTTCTTCACCTACGTTTCTTTTTTTTATTTTTTTTTCTTTCTTTACGTTTCTCTCTTTTTTTACGTTTCTTTCTTTTTTTAACTATTTTCTTTTAAGACTTCCTTCAAGCGAAACTTCTCTTAAACTTCCTTCAAGCGAATACGCATAGCATTTTGGGTAACAAAATTTTAATATCGTGGGGGGGGGAGTATCAGAAATGCCTACATGGGGCATGGCCCAAAATCAGTTGAGAATCACTGGTCTAGAAGTGTCCCTTGGCATTAGTTAACTTGGGTTTTAAAAGGCGGGAATATTTATCGCTCCAGAACTAAGGAATACTATGATCAGTTTACGACTCATAAGCAAGTCAATGGAGTTACAGCATGTTTTTTTTAACACGGAAGTATAGGACAATAATCTCTCTTATTCTCTTTGAATGACCAAGGGCGCTAAATACATAATTAAAAAAATCTCTTTGACCACCTCTTTACAAAAATGGCATTAAAAAAAAAACTAGCATTCATTAACCATAAAGAGACATTTTAAAACTGATAATGAGAACCTCAAAGATCAAAGTTACAAGAAGCTTAAACTAAGTCACTACAAAGTAAGGATTATGCCTCATTAAGGGCCATGATTGTCATGGTAACTTACATATAATATATATTGAATTTGCCACTGTCTCAAGCTAGTATTCACACTATTCAGTGACAGATCATTTGGAACTATTACGATCCTCACCCATAGAGTTGGCAAGTTAGTATACCAAAATTTAATTAGTTAAGATTAAAAGTTATTATTAATAATAATTCAACTATTGACTTGGTTTCGTCGTCCCCTTGGTTGTTAGCAACTGTTTACAATTTTTTGTTGGTGCTCTGAAATAAAGGCCTAAAGGGCCGAACCCAAGTATCTTTTTTCGACGCCAAATTGCAAAGAAAACGTCAGCTTTTCAGCTTGAAAAATTTTCTGTTTTCGTCAGATACCTAAGATTAATGAAAAATCTTAAGTCTTAAAGAAAATTCTTCTTTAGTCTTTCTTTAAGTCTTAAAGAAAACCGTTATATATTTTCTTCCTACAAATTATTTGATATGATCAGTCACAAATAGGAAAAACGTAGCTTTTCCTATTTAAAACATTTTCCTATTTAAAACAAATAGGAAAAAATACACTTTTGAGAGGACCAGGGAAAAATTTTTCTCTTACAACCCCACAAAAAAACTGTTCCTTAAAGTTTCAATTCGATACCCCTCCCGTAAGACAACACAGGCTATACTCTGTTGTGATGATTAGAAATCAATGGGACTCTGATTGCAAAAGTACCCTGGGGAACATATTGACATCAGCTAGCCGTTGGATAACCTCATACGAAATTCTTAGGAGTTACAGACGCTTACCAATTATATAAAGTAAGATATTTAAAATCTACCAACCAATACCATGAAAATGCAGCTAGAATACCAAAACATTTCAATAGAGTTATTCACAACAGTCATTGTACCATGTGCTGCACTGATTTTTAATCATATCCTTGGAAAGCATAAACCGAAACAATAGTTATGCTACCCAAGATTCAGTATTTTCGAGTCTAAAATGTCACTTTTTCTGCTCTGATATCAACAGGGGGGATTATCCATTTTATCCTAGACCCCAATTTATGCCTACCACATGGGTATATAGAAGTAGTAGCTAAATTAAGCTAAGTAGCTAAGGTGGTTAAGGTAGGAAATGAGGTTAGTAACGGTGGGAGCAGCGCAGATGTTACAAATAAAATAGCCAAGGCTCAGGATGTTTTTCCCAGTTAGAAAAAGTTTGGAGGAATATGAAGACAGGTCTGCAAACCAAGATTAGAATATTGGAAGGTACAGTGATGACAGCGGTCAAATATGGCTCTGAAGCATGGGTGCTACGAAAAGCGGATGAAGATTTGTTAGATGTTTTCCAGAGAAATTGCTTAAGGGTTGTTCTGGGTACCCGGCTGACTGACCGTATTTCAAACAATAGGCTATACGAAAAATGTGGTTCAATACCGCTCTCTAGGGCTATAATGAAAGAAAGGTTGAGGTGGCTAGGGCACGTTGTGCGGATGAAGGATGACAGATTGCCGAAGATTGTTCTTTTCGGCCACCCATCTAGGGCTAAACGGAAAGCAGGTCGTCGTCGTCTGGGGTGGGAGGACGTCATAAATAAAGATTTAAAAGAAATGGGAACTTCATGGGCGGGTGTAAAAAGGGAGGCTTTGCATGGGCGTAGGCAGCATCTTGTGTAGAGGGGGGCAGCCGTTTCTGTGATGGAAGGGAGAGGGGTCTTACTAATACTTCCAGAGGTCCTTTGAATATAGGTCTTTAAAAACTAGTCATTCTATATTTCGCTAAAACTCGGCCTTTAACATTTTCCATGTTCTACTTTTCCTGCAACAGTATAATATAAGAGACCCACTATCCAACTTCCAATTTCCAGAAAACATAAACACCACAAAAGGGATTTGACACAAATCACATTATGGTTAGACAACAGCTTCTACTAAGAATTCAATTCAAAAGTTTACAGTTGGGAAAAATTAAATATCAAAATTGGTATAGGGGAGACTGGCCCACTTTTAGCCAAAGCAAACAGTTTCAACATAAGAACCCATGTGGCTTCTGGTGGATTATAAAAGCTCTGACAGATGGCAGTGTATGTTTTTAAAATGTCTGACCTTAATTAATACTTTTACCAAAAATAGCAGATTGGATCAGGTTTTAAGGTGATTAACTCTGGAATTTTGTTCAATTTTGTCAGAAAGCCTACGCCTAAATACGAATACTAGAAAACTCGCGTTGTAAACTCACATTGTATTCTCTTATTATTTGCTTGTTTTTGGCAGCTTCCGAGAAGTGCCATCTTCACCAGTTTGCTGTTAGTATTTTTTCATCCTGCGGGATAGCGAACTCCCTTGTTCGGCCACAATACCTGGGGTAAATTCCGCATGCCGTACCAAGGTGCCCAAAAGTGGGCTATGCTTGTAAAGGCTGTGTAAACAGCATATTTAAAGGTTGAAGGCAAACTTAAAACCCAAAACTGTGTTAATTCTGGCGTTGTTTAATCCTGTCAGAACAGTATGTGAACTGAAGTTCCATTTTTTCCTGTTAAATTTCATTCAAGATAAAATGCTTAAAAATACAGAAGAGAAAAGAAAGAAAAGTGGCTGTGATCCAGAAGAAAATAAAACAGCAATTTTTTGTCTTATTCTACAAGAAGTCAGTTGGATTCTCTAGAAGTGCCATGGCTGTCCCTAGAGGAACGCTGCAAGACTACATAAAAAAAAGTTGAGAAGCTGAATATCCCTCTAAAAAGTCTGGACCTAAGTTTCCTTACACCCTGTTACAACACATGATAAATATTTACAGAGGAACAAGAAAAAGGACTAAAAACTTACTTGAAAACAATAGCTGATATGCTTTCGACTGTATTCCCATAGAAGCGTGTAAATTTGCATACACTTATGCCATTATTAAGAGTATAAAAGTACCGGATAACGGAACTGCAATGGCAGTGGAGGAATTACAGGTAAGATTGGTACCGTGCTTTTATGGATGGCCTTAAAACTATATCAGTAAAAACGTCAGAAAGTACAGGCCTATGACGGACAACTGCTTTCAACCGTCACAGTGTAGGAGCTTTCTTTAACCACCTGGAGCGGGGCCTATATAAACACATGTTCAGACCACAAGACATTTGAAACAAGACATTTGAAAAAGTAGCAACTGAAGAACTTAAGGTCCACTTTTGGAAGGAGACCGGAGCAAGAGACTTTGGGCTAACTGACGAGATGGATATTGTCTTAAAGACAGAAGTTGAAAAAAAAACTACCACCACTGACAGGTAGAACACCAAGATTAGCGGAGCGGCTTACTTTTGGTGTTGATGAGTCAATGTATAATTAGAAATTAATAATCTTAGTTTTTTTAAACCTTAATGAAATTCATTTTGTAGTTTTTTAAGCTGATCATATTCTTTCTTAATTTTATAGCCGAAAAACAAGCTTTAATGTTCCCCTGGTCACTTTTCTTTTTCTTTTGTCCGGTGGCCGAACATAAGCCAGACGGCCGAACCAGTGCCGGGGTGGCCCAGGTTTGGCACTCTTGACCACTTGGTTAGAGAGGCATCCAGGTGGAAAAATAGAGTATTTCTAATTGTCTTTTTCAAGAATGGTATTGAATGAGTTACTTTTGCTTTGGCATGCTCAGCAACTTCTTATCGCTTGAATCAGCTCATAGAGAATTAAACAGGTCAAAATCTGTCGATCGTGGGCCAGTCTCCTATCTATATATCGGACCGAAAATCAATATTGAAGATCGAAACGTAAATGTTGATATCACAAACGATATTTGGACATTTCTGTTTGTTTCCAGCTTTTTTAACCATCTACCAGGTAACGTCCAAAAAAAAATTCCAACATACGAAAAGTTCTCGTTAATGTCTAGCGTAAATTTGAAGTTCTAGGGGGGGGGGCAGCTGCCCTCCCCTGACCCCCCTTCCCTACGCCCATGAGGCTTTGAATAGATTGGGATGGAGGAGGAGCGTACGTAGCTGTGTTGGCCTTAGGCGGCTTGGTGCTGCGGTGAGTTGTTAGTAGTAGCATGTGCTGCAGTGATTTTAAACTTCCAACATCTTAACAATAACCTAGTAAAGAACGACCTCGTTCTTTAGTTCGTCTTAGTAAAGAACGAACCGGTAACGCGACCAAGGGTTTGTTTGTTTTCAGCTAGCCTAAACGTTTATCTTTTTCAGGTTCTATGAGACGAATCGTTCATCACTTCCTGAACAGAAAATATGTGGATAGGATACCAAATAATCGCAATCGCTATATCAACAACAATCATTATACTATGTGCTGCGTTAATTTTAATCATATTACTCGCAATCAACAAGTCAAAAAGACGAATTTCATCACTTGACAAAATCTCCCTAGCTCCAGCATTTTCAAGTTTGATCTGTCACTTTATCTGTTATGTAATATCAACAGGTTGGATTATACAACCCTTACATCCCAGTTTATGTTTGCTACATGCGTTTTTTGAATACATTTTCCATGGACTAGATGTCATATTTTATCAGGCACTTACAGTATTAAGGTTTTTATTGACAATGGCACCCAAATATATTATGAAATTCTCAGATGCGAAACAAGTGAAACTTTCAATATTTATTGGTAGTCTTTTGACTGCACCGGCTTCACTAGCAGGCATTCCATATATTACAAAGCAAGTTACTTACAATACATGTTTATGGCAGCCTGAAAAATATGTTGACCTAAGGAAGTTTCAATTGACGTATCTCTTCATATCAATTCCATTTATAGTGAGTGTTTGTTTAAACCTAGCAGTCCTACAGAAGCGCAAAATAAATCAAATTCACGTCTTGCCCACAAGGAAGAAGATGATGAACTTAATAGATGCTAAAATTACGGCTATTATAATGCTATTATTTTTAGTTGGTACTTACCTGCGCCTTCTCTTGTTCTTCTTCAACAAAGAACAGCTTGGAAGTGATATTGGCATTTTTATGTTCCGTATTTCATGTGATCTTCTTTATTTATTTTATTCATTTCCATTTCTTATATATGTTGTATTTAGTCGCGCAATAAGAAATGATGTAATAGCGTTATTTAAGCCATTATAAGAAAATATTCTTTACTTATTTTTCTTTTTTTATGAACAACCTATCCAACGTTGCAAGGGTATGATAGTGGAAGAGTCTTTAGATTCTCTATGACCAAGGAAAGACTTCGTCACTGTTACACCAATAGCTTACACTTTTTTTTTAATCAGGCTATCGAAAGGATCAGGACCTTTAAATACATTCTAAGACCACACTGGCTATAGATGACGTATGAAGCAACAGTCTTTTCTCTTCTAGTAAAGTTTACTTTGTTTTAGTTTTTTTTATTTTTTGTGAGCACTGTTTTAAATTTTGTTTTTGTTTTCGTTGTTTTTAAGCACTAAGGACGACTTGGCGGAGGTCCTTTTCAAAATATCTACTTATTTTCGTTTCATATTTTTCAACTGGCAGACACTACTCTCGTTTTTTCTCGCCTCTTTTTAATTTTCATTTTTTTTTTCTTTGCTTCATAAATCAGGACCTTTGACAGAAATTACGATACCGGAAGCATTGATACAGCTGTCGTCAGCTCTAGTCAGATGCTCAGATGTTAGCAACCCTGTGTGCAGGACCTGAGCGTGATACCAAGGTGCTGGCTCCACACTCTTTAGACAGTTACCCTTTTGAAGGTCTTTCCTGAATATACATATGTAAGATCATTGAGTTCCAGAGAATGTTTGCTTATCACAAAAGCTAAATACCTATATAATCGGACCTATTTAATCATAAGCACAAGTAAGAACTGCATATCAGCAATGAATTCACGGCACTGCGGGTCTTACACTATGTCTATATTTTAGTAACATTTCCAAGAAAAAGAAACAAAATGCTAAAAACTAAACATATTAAACTTTAAAGTTTAGCCAGAATAAATCATTATCGTTGAATCTCTTATCAAATTTTTAGAGATAGAAATGACGAGAAACAAAACGAAAAAAAACCTACTCATATCATACCAAATCATAGTGACGACAATAAAGGGGAGAAAGAATTTAGTTGCAACTACTGGTGTATACAAAGCGAATAAACTTATTTCGGGAGGAGGAGTTTATCGGGGGAGGAGGAGTTTATCGGGAGAGGAGGGGCTTATTTTGGGGGTGGAGTTTATCAAAACCTACAATTAGGCGAATGAATCAAAAATATAGGGTCATTCTGGGAAAACCTGGACATTTTCGTGTGGCAGCACCAACGCATATGTGCCTGATTCAACACTGGCAAAACATCAATGCATCGCGGTATTCCAAATGATGACACATAATGTACCAGCATCGACGCAGAGATGCTAGTATCTACACTAGCACAACATCAACGCATCGCGATGCTCGGGTTGAGGGTAGGAAAATCAAGAAAAAGTGTATATAATAATGAAAACGTCTAGTTTTGACACATAAAGAATTCGTTTTTTGTATGAATTGTCGTTATTATTTCTTTACGCTACCTTATTTATGAGATAGTGCTACTTAAATAAAATGCTTTTGTGACTGATTGAGGTGGATTAGCTTATATCTAAGTATCGCCGCCAATGAGAATGAACAAAATATCCCTCTTATTTTCTCTCTCTCCTTCAATGTGTCGCAGCCAAGATTCCCACCTAGAGAGTGTTAAACTGATTTAGGGAGACTGCGATATCACACTCTTGAGAGAAAGTTCTTTAAGAAGCCATTGCATTTTTTCAACATACAAAATGAATTTTAATTCTCGATATGTCAAGAGGGATGATTTCATCCGTAGGCTCTAAAACGACCAGTATATACCACTAGCCTTTTTTTCTTCTTCCCTTCCCCTACCGTAAACTTAAAAATATTTTTTAGGCTGTCACAAGTTAACCTGCTCGTATTCCTGGGTTGCACTTCTTTCTGGTAACCTAGGAGGGATTATGAAGAAAATACCGCGAAAACCCCGAGCAAAAGTCGTGTGTTGAAACCATAATTGTGGAATAACAAAATTTTGTTGTAGAATAACAAGTAATGGAGCAATACTTTTTTTTCTACGATTTACAAAAATAAGAAAGACAAGGAGCATATTTTTCCAATTTACCCCTGAAGTCCTTGAAGTCCTGAAGTCAAAATTTTTAATTTAGCGGCGTGAGCCCCCAAAAATGGACCATTTTTTCAGCCAGACTTTTTTTTATGGGTAATCTAATTTAAAGCTTTATGCAATGTAGACACCACAATTAAAATTCCGGGGCCGAGGGGAGTATCAATCAAGCCAAAAAAGAATAAAAAAATAAAGAAACAAATTTCGTTGTATTGATTGGTGACGGTTTTTTTTATTTATTTTTCTAGGCCACAAAACAGAGCTTTTTCTAGAAACTGAAACTGATGTATTAAAAAAAAAAAAAAAAAAAAAAAAAAAAAAAAAAAAAAAAAAAAAAAAAAAAAAAAAAAAAAAAAAACTAAATTGTTTTTCCATTTATAATTAAAGCGAAATGAAAATAGGTAAATTTACAGAATAACAGCTCTCCGGAAGAAGAACGAAAAGAACATTTTTAGGCAATATATTTTTCCAGTTTACCCCTGAAGTCCTTAATCTACCTACGAGAATTTGTTAATCGTATGGTCCTTTTATAATATTCCCTGAATAAGATTACGCTTAATAGAATCGAATCCGAAGATATTAGGTAGACTTTAAACGAAACGTTGAACAGGCAATTTAAACTGAAAATTATATTCCAACGTTAGAAAGAAATAATTCAGCCTTTTGTTCTGGGGCAGTGATAGGGCTTTCACAGAAAACAAAGACATAGAAATCACGACAGTTACAAAAAAAAAAAAACAGTTCAAAGTAGCTGATTTGAAATTTATGTGCATTTCTTTGCCAAAAATCAAAATAGCCTATTTCAACAGGCAAATTGCCAAATTATCTTCCAATATTTAAAGTATTGATGATATAAAAATAATTTTTGCCCTCCAAATTCATCTAGGCTCTGTTCATACCGGAAAACCACAATTTTCTAAAATATTTCCTTTTATTACGTCAAAATTTAAAGTTTTTAGGGCGAAATCGGGTTTTCGTCAGTGTTGCCACGTTGAACCATGGAAACAAGAAAGCAAAACTAATTAATTAAACCTGACAGCATCTTTTGTCCGTAAAAATTCAAACTCAAACAATCTGTTGATTCCCTAAGACAACTTCACTTTCAAAGGAAAGCGACATCTTCTTAAGCTGCTTGGTACCATGTTCTTTTTAGCTTGCCTTTAGCTCATTTTTCACCCGTGTTTCTTTTCTTTTCTTTTAACCTTTACTACTATCAAAAACTGCTAAGCTGTATATAGAGGTGATGTATTTTTCATTAAAAATTGAATTCCTAGTTTTCTAATTGAATTCCTAATTTGAGTTCTCCTTTAGCTCATTTTCCAACCTTGCTGCTAAGCTGCATATAGAGTTGAGGTATTTTTTTTTCATTAAAAAAAAAAACTAAAGAGGTGAAGGTATATTAAAGAGGTGAAGTAGGCCTATATTTTTCATTAAAAATTGAATTCTCAATTTTCTAAGATATGTACGGTTGTATGAAACAAAGAAGAAAAAAAATAGTAAATGAAAAATAAAATCAAATAGCCGAGAAAAACAAGGGTAGTGTCAGCCAGTGGAACAATATGAAGCGAAAATAAGCAGATATTTCGTCAAGGACCTCCGCCGAGTCGTCCTCAGTGCTAAGAAGAAAAAAAAAGTTCGAAATATTTGCTTATTTTCGCTTCATATTGTTCCACTGGCTGCACTACCCTCGTTCTTCCTGGCTATTTGACTTTATTTTTCATTTATTTTTTTTTTCTTCTTTGTTTCATACGACATGTATAGCCAATGTGGTTTTAGAATGTATTTATATATCGTTGTATAAGCTTCCACTTTACCATTCAAAGAATCAGATATCACTTTCACTGCCATTGGTACTTTACAACACTATTTTTTTGTAATAGATTTTATGCCCCCTTGGTACATTAATAATAATAATTTAATTTTATAATAATAATAATAATTTTATAATAATAATAATAAAATTTAATTTTAACCCACTACACAGGAAATGAAGTGGAGTAACACAATAAAAGAGAAAACACAAAAATACATTTAACATCAACACAAATAAGTGAATATTACACTCAATGCGTTATGGCTACCCGGATAAGAGGTTGGTTAACACCCAAGGTTGCATAAATATTCTCTTGAAGACGGCTACTTTGTCTGACAAAACAACTTACAATATCTGGAGCGCCAAAAAACCGCGTAATCTTTCTATTACTGTATATGCAAGGCAGATACAATAAAAACTTGCAATATCGGAAATACATAATTCTAATATACCTAATATCCCCTGGTCGAAGCAGGATGTGAAGGCCGGCTGGGAACAAAACCGCATGGTCACAAAAACTCGAGTACAATTTAACCAGTGCTTTTCTATTATATCTTCCCCTGTTGGGGACAATTTTCGCGTACCCCAGTTTCAGCTTCTCTTTAATATCACTCAATGCCCGGAAACGAAATAACGTAAGCGATTTGCAAAAATTGATCCCAAGCCATCGGAAAGATTCGAAACATTTTGCAGAAAATAAACCGCAATCAAGCGGTGTTACTGAAGATTTTGACTTGAACACTAAATATTCGCATTTATCAGCGTTAAGGCTTAGTCCAATTTCCCCATACAGCCGCGATACTAGTAGCACAGACTTCATTAAAGTAAACTTTGATCTGCTAACAAGCAGAAGATCATCCGTATCTTATTACGAACATTCAATAAATAAGCTCTAAAAATATGAGGTGAAAGAACACTACCCTGACGGACCCCAGATCTAACCGGGATTTTACCAAAGGCCCGGGAACCCTGCCTCAACTGAATAAATGAATTCTGGTACCAAAATCGAAGTGCAATAATAACTGAACTATTCACACCCAAACGTGCCAGAGAAAGCCATGCCTGAGAGTAGCAAACAGTATCGAAAGCTTTAGGTAGATCTAACGCACAAAAATGAACTTTCGTTTTTAAACGATGTGCTTTCTCTAACACTGTTGCAAGTATACGGTGGGCATGCTGGCATCCTATATGCGACTGAAAACCGAACTGATTTGCATCATAAGCAACCTTATCTGGAATAAATGGTAGCAATACAAATTCAAATAGTTTACTTAAATTACACGCTACAGTGATAGGGCGGTAGGATCCACAATTAAGCGGATCCTTCCCTCGCTTCAGAACAGAGGTAACGGCACCACACAGGAAAGAGTCGGGCACTAGTGAGCTGCTAACACACATCTGAAAAAGTAGTTGCAGATGGCCAATCAACACGGGAGAATCAACTCTTAAATATTCAACACAAATTCCATCCAAATCAACCGACTTAGATTTTAGTCTTTTAATACTTTTCACAACAGACTCAGCACTAATAGGGATAATATCTTTCAGGCGCAGTTTACGCGAAATAACTGAATCAAGCAGCCTAGAAAACTGCTTGATTATAGTGCTGACTAAGTGATTCACTATATAGTGCTGATTTAGTGATTCATTATCACTTGTTTCCATTCGCAAAATAAAACACAAAGCGTGTGCTCTTACTGTATGTGGTCGCACAAGGGAATTATACGTCATTATTGAACAAAATATTCTTCATTTGGTCTTTCAGCCGAATATCTATCGCAGTTCGAGCCTGAACTACACCCCCCCCCCCGGAAAAAACAACAATGATTACAAAAATAATTGTGGAATAAAAGATCTAAAGCCAAACTAGCCTATCATGACAAAAAACAAGGAGAAAAAAAAATCTCAAAATGAAGAACAAAATACCGGTTCTACGGCCAGTAGAGGGAAAGGAACAGACAAAATGAACGGCGGGTAGTTCGCCTGTATAAAACTAGGCGTCTTCAGCGCTAAATATGGAAGAAATTAATTAAAAAAGTCAAGATAAAATCTACAATTAAAATATGAAAAAAAAATCTAAAACTAAAAACAATAAAAAATATAAAAAACGAGCCAATATATATATATATATATATATATATATATTTATATATATATATATATATATATATAATTAATACTAACGTGAAACACCACAGATTATTTACATGAACGATTACGAGTAACTCCCTTGAACACACAAAACAACTCTGCTCTGTGTGTGGGTGCAAAAGAGAAACAAAGAACCGTAGAATAAATGAAAGAAGATCGGTCGTTATTAAGAAGAAATCGTTATGAAAAAAGAAGCAATTTTAATAACAGAAGCACCCAAATCAGTTGGTAAAATGACCATCCAGTAGATGAAATCCATCACCCCCCCCCCCAATAAAAAAAAACACCCAACCACCCCTAACAGTAACTAGATTTCAGACCTACACATTCCTTAGCACTTGAACGTGGAACTCTCCTGGCCTACGTCCTTGGAGACTAAAGGTTTGTCTACTGAGGCTTGTGTTCCAAAGAATTTAATATAGGCCTACTACTGCTATTTTTAAAACGAAAAAAAAAATAATCACGTAGCCAAAAAATAAAAAATTGCTATTTTATAATTTCGTAGATGACATATATAACTTTACACAGGAACTGACAATTTTCCTCTTCCTGACATCTTTTCGGGAGCCCCTCCCCCTTTTCCTGGGAAGATTAGAAGATTGGTGGAGCAAACTAACAATCAAACGTCGTTTTATCACATCAAGCGTCTTCGTCAGATCTGTTTAGAATACCCCCCCCCCCTCCTCCTCCGGGAATATTGAAAAAAGATGGCCTGTGGAAAACTGGTAGAGCAAAGTAATTATCCAAAGTTGGCACATCGCAGCAAGCGTTTTCGTCGGCTCACACCAAAATATTCAATTAGTTTTCTTCTGCGATTTGCCGAGTTTAAAATTTGCACTTTACGTTATCTTCTCTACTGTTGGTATGATGGAAAGACAGTGAAGTATTGGTATAACACGAATTGATAAGGTTTGCCATCTTAGCATCTTTTGACTACCATGTTAGCTTATGGGTCATCTTACAATGAAATACCGTACGGAACTTCAAAATAGGGGTATATAACCCCCTCACAGCCCTCAGGTCAAGGGTTGTAAATTATACCCTGGGGTATAATATTACCCAAAAAGAGGGTGAATTCGCAATAGGACTGAAAAAGAAGTGGGAGGGGGGGGGTATCAGGTATCACTTCAGGAAGCTTTAAAAAAAAAGGCAGATACTGGGATAAATTTTGAAATTAAGTCTAAGCGGTTAGTATAAACACGACACACCAAACACAACCATACACAGGAATTTAATAGCAACAAACAGGCACGAAAAATTTTCAGACACTAGACTGATAACATTTTACCATCACATTTCGCAGAAATTAAAAGCCGGTATCAAAATTCAAATAACTTTTGGTCCCTAGAACCGTCTCAGGTTTTTTCATACCAGAAAAGATTTTTCTTTTCTGGAAGAAGAAGATTTTCTAAGATTTTTCTTTTGGTTGTTTCAAAATTATAAAGCTTCAAACTTTCGTCACTGTGAACACCTTGGACCGTGCATAAAGAACATTAAGTCACTAAATTTAACAGCGCTTTCCGTCTGCAAAAATTCAAATTTTCAATATGTTGATTCCCAAAGACAACTAGAAGTTCAGAGGAATGCTAATTCTTCTTAAGCTGTGTGACGGCCTATTTTTTAGCTCTTTTTTGCTGATTTTCCCCCACGTCTCTTTTATTTAATTTGGCACCCACTACTAGCAAAAGAGGCATAACTGCATATGGGAGTACTTTTCATTATAATTCATTCCTGGTTTTTCCTAATTTTTTTTAGACATGCATGGTTGTGTAAGTTTCCACTTAACAAATTCAAACAATCACATTTCATTTTTACCGTCTTTTATACTTTTGGCTTTTAAGGGCTAGGCACACGTAGCTGATTTCGGGAACCGATTTCAGCATCAGTGGACAAACGATAGCGGTAAGAAAAATTTGTTAAAAGAAAAATTTATTTCGCAAAATTTTCAAACAAAAAATCATGGACATAAATAGTCAACTGGAGTTTATTAATAGTTGCTTGATTGATCTCAGCTTAGTTCTCAGCTCAGTAGTGGGGTCTTTCACCACAGATACCTCTGGCTGACTATTTATTTGTATCCCTATTTTTTGTGATGATCATGATGAAAATCAGCACTGATTTTGTAAATCGGCGCCGAAAACTAAAAAATTTTTCAAGCTCAAATCGACGCGGATTTTTTTTTTAAATTGGCGCTGATTTGGAAATCAGCTACGTGTGCCCAGCCCTTTAGGGTAAATTTCTAGACAAGCTACTTTTTGCTATTTTGGAAAGGGGTTAGGTTAGGAAAATGAAACTTTAAGGGATGGATCTACAGACTAAAGTATGTCCAGGGAAGGTATTTAGAGGTACCTGCCTCCACTCCTTCTCCCTCTAGAAGGCATTGGACTTTGATGACCTTGAAAAATCTTCGTGTTATAAAAATTGAAAACCTTGCAAAGTAGAGCTTCTGCTTAAATACGTACAAGAAAAGTATTTTCAGCTTCACAACTTTGCTCAATCCCAATTTCTGAGGTTTTAAAGATCTGCAAATGCACTTCCAAAATTTAGAAAAAAAACATTCATATGGCTTAAAATCCTACACAAATAACAGGAACTGCATTTTCAAAACTAAAACCATAAAAAAAGAAACTGAAAAATGAAAAAGGTACAATGTTATTTTGTCAAAATTCCAATAGGTTATTTTTTGTTTCTAGGACTTAGAAACGAGAAGAGGGTTAACATAGTAGCTTGGTAACGCCTTCCCAGAGTATGTTTTTGGCCCTGGATTCATTACTGAAAGTTTCATTTTCCTAACCTACCCTCTTTCTAAGATGGCCAAAAGTAGCTCGTCTAGAGTTTCACCGACTTCTAGTTTGGAAGTTTTATGGGTATTTTTCATATTCAAAATGTAAATACCCGGGTCTTATTGCTTTCCACATTGCGAGCATGAGGGATTGATAGACTGGCCACATCCAATCTGTTCATGCTCCCATTTAAGCAGAACTTCTTACCAAAATTTTAACAAACTCTGCATTTTCAGACAAGAAGCCATAGCCGGGATGGACAGCTTGAGATCCTGTAGTTCTAACTGCGTCTAAAATCTTTTCCATATTCAAGTAAGATTCCCTTGCAGGAGCTGGACCAATACAAATTGATTCGTCTGCTAATTTGACATGCAACTGGAAAAAAACTGATGGATTAAATATAATAATTTAATCCTTTAATTATTTAATTAAATATAATCTAATGCTAATATATAATAATTTAATTAAACATAGTAATTTAACCCTTTAATGTTTAATTGAATATAACAATTATAATATATAATAACTTAATTAAACATAATAACTTAATCCTTTAATATTTAATTGAATATAACTTAATCATAATAAATAATAATTTAATTAAACATAATAATTTAGTCCTTTAATATTTAATTTAATATAACTTAATTATAATATATAATAATTTAATTAAATATAATACTTTAATAATTTAATATTTAATTGAACCGGGAGACTCACAGATTAATCCAAAGAATAATTGACAACGAATAAAGGCAGCTTGTGTTGAAAGGCTGCAAAAAACAAGAAAACGACGTCCCTATGTGAATTTCGCTTAGTGTCTGAGAGCAAAAATTTTAGAAATTATTTTAGAGACATTTTCTTAGAAAATCTTTGTCTCCATTGGATCCCTATTTATAGGGGGGGGGGATGAACCAGAAAATTTAGGGATTTAGTTTTTTTAAACTCGTCAATTGTTTTTTTTAATTTTGGAAGATAATTAAAAAAACTGAGCTTTACGAACCCAAAATGCAAATGCAGTGAATTCCATAGAAATAAGCAAAAAAAACTTAAATAAAATTAATGTTACACAGTTTTCTTGCTCTCATTCTATTTTCTAAAATTTCCTCCTGCTTTTACAAAAAAAAAATCCACTAGGTTTCTAATTAATCATTTATTTTCATAATAAAAAGAAAATTCAATAAATAAACTTACACATGTACCAAAACAAATTGTACTGAATTTCTTAAACGGTAGCAGAAAAAAAAAGTATATTCTTGGCAGAATTTAGTTCTATGGCATATTTGAACAAGGAAAAACTTGCTTTTGACAGTGATAAGATGCAAAAGACCAAAATGCGTGATAAGGAAGGGTATATAATAAGGAAGGGTATAAGGAAGGATAAGGAAGGGTATAAAATACCATCCATATGTCACAAGAAACATTTCTCTTTACCTGATTTTTGAATTAACTTTTTTTTTCACCTGATTTCGTATTTTTAAGTAATCCATAGGTGTTTTGTACAGCAAATTTTTACTCAAATGTCCACAATGACTTCATTGACTAGCATCAATTCAAATCAATCAATTCCATCAATCATCAAATCAATTCAAATTTTTAAAAAATTTTTGGGCTCGCTTCGGAATTTAGAAGAATATGAGGATAAAAATGTTTGCTAACAAGAAGATCGACCGAGTGAATCGCTTCATCTACCAAGGTAGCATTACTAGCAGGTATGACAAATGCAGTGAATATGTAAAAAGTAGAACAGCCTAGACGCAGGGTTTGTTTTTTTTTTCTTTTTTTTTTTAGTTAAAATGGATTTTGAAGGATAAGAAGATATTGTCTTCGAATTAAGATTGGAACACTAAAATCCACATTAATGATGGGATCAATGGCTCTGAAAGTTCCGACTATGGCAGGTGGGGAAACCAAAAGGTTGAAGAAGATATGTTAGATATTTTTCGGAGAAACTATCAAAAGATACTGGTTTGGCTGATCATATATTGATCGTCGGAATGCCTGTAAAGCCACCCTTCCCGCCAGTAAGTCTCATATGTCTGATCTGAATATATTATTAAAACAAGAAGTGTTTTGCTATTTAAAAAAGAGAGAAAAGATCAACCGCCTATTCCAGATCCTTTGTTCGTTATCGAGTACAACGAAACCACAAGAAAAGCAAACTTATATGTTGATCAATTTAATAGATGAACATCTCAACTTAATCATTCCTCTCATTACTATATTATGGCTTTGTTCATAAGCAATGGGCTAAACAAACCCTTCCATATCCCACCATTATCCAGTCTGGATATCCCAATGTCTCTTATTTAATAGCCAAACCAAATCTTTCCAGATCTAAAACCCGAATCTTTCAATACCAAGAGCTATTTTAGTTTCTTTTTGTCCTTTATTCTATAATTCATTTTTCCATTCAGAGCCCCGAAATCATTAGAGGCTGGCGGGTGGCATCTCTGTGATGATAATTGATCGATAACACAAGTCATTTACTTTCTTTATTTTGTACTATTTATAGTATTTTTATTTACAGTTTAAATCAGGTACCGACACAGGGTGGGGGTGGGCACCCACCATCTCCACTAAAAAAAAATTCCAGGAGGTTTTGCGATATTTCTATATTTTCTTATATTGTATACGCATATATACAGGCATGCGCACAGTATGAATGCAAAATGAAATAACATAAATGCAAGAATGAAATGAGAGCAATAGTATACAAAAAACAAGGCTGATAAACATACAGTAAATGGAAAAGTACAGAGGATACAATGGTTCACCTAAAATAGAAATATGGTACAGTAACCACTGGGTTCAATACTACAGGCGATCCAAACTCTATTACTTTTTACTATATCTATATTTACTTTTTACTATGCATCTGAAAATCGAACATCATCATTTCCGACCATTCCAGTGTCACAAACCTTGTACATACCACAAGGATAGGCCGTATCCAAGGGGGGTGGGGGTGGGTATGACCCCCCCCCCGAAAAGTCTGTTCGACTCGTAAACACGAAACAAAAATGAATATAAAAAAATGCATTTTTGAGTTTTTTGTTTAACCCCCCCCCCCTCTCCCAGAAAAACAAAATTCTTTTGTAAAACGCCTCCCAAAAAAAATACTGGATACGACCCTGCCAATTTTTATTTACAAAACACTGAAGCTGTTTTTCTAATACATCTAAAGACCTCGAACAAATCAACATTTCTGAACCTTTTCAGTGTAGTAACCTTTTTATGGTAGTGCCACATTTTCGTCAGTGATGCCACGCTTAACTTTGTAATCAATAACAAACTATTTCGTTAAACCTAACAACACTCTTCTTTCACTTAAATTCAAGCATCAACAACCCGTTGATTCCCAAAGACAAACACCTTCAAAGGAAAGTTATACCTGCTTACGTTGTTTGGTAAAAAAATGATTTTGGATTATTTTTTGCTGATTTTCAGCCAAGTTTCTTTTTTAAACTTAAAACGCTGCATAACAGCATATAGAGGTCATTTTCATTAAAAATTGGAATCTCGATTTTTCCAAAAATTTTTCAATGTATATTGTTGTGTGAGTTGCCGCTTATTCAGTTCAAATAAATAGGTTCCGTTTTCACTGCCCTTGTCTTGAAGCCTCGTAAAAACATAAAAAAACATTACCTTTAGTTAACTGTAGACAGCTGCTACGTAAGTATACTTTTGGAAATGGATTGAATGGGATAGTTGCATATAATCAAGATTTATTTCAATATTTCGTTTAATCTATTTAATTGTTATATAACTTCAGAAAAATATATTAAAATTAAATATTAATAGTAAAAATAATACTATAGAGTAATTCAATTAATTTGTTATACTATTCTGGTTCATGAAACGTAAGTATTTGGTTAAAGTTAAAAAGTTTAGCATTAATAAACTTTAACTCAGTACATGATTTCAGGTCATAATTCTTTTTAAATTCTACTTCACTTATTATTTCGTTTCATCTATCTATTTATTATCGTATTTCTAAGTTGTATTCTGTTTAGTAGCAAACTCTTGCAAGTTTTTTGGTTAGCTGTATACCGATTTTTTTATTTTTTTTATACTTACAAAAAATACTTGTACCACCTTTTCAGATTATTTGTCTGCTATTAAGATTGTAAGACTTTATATGTTATTTCTAATTTTTATTTCCTAGTAAACATATTTTTTGGGGCGATCTTGGCCATCATTTTCTTTTATAATTTAACCATTTCTCAATGTACATAGCTTAAGATGGCGAAGAAGAAGAAATACCGCTGATGAATCAACAATGGAATGAACAGCCACAGTCTTGATTCCCATTCGTTTTGCTGTTTTTATCACTCGGCATGCTATTTCACCTCTATTGGCGATCAAAATTTTATCAAACGTTGGCTCTGAGGGATCAATTGGGTCAGTTGAATAGTCGAATTGATGACTTCCCGCAGAGAGGGAAAAACATCGAGGAAACGCCACCTTTTGTCCCTGAAAAGATGATTCAATTATTGCAACTAAGAGGTAGAAAACTGATTTCAGCCTTTTATAAAGATAAAGGATACACTACGAACAAAATCAGTGTCAAACTGTCATAAATAGTCAATAGAAAAGTCTTAATGAATCAATTTTTAGAAAATATTAGCATTCACCTTTAGCTTAGACAGCAAAGTAAAGAAATCTCCCATGTCCATTTTTCTCCCAAATAAATCTGATCAAAATTTTGAGACAGCCATTTTGTTCAAAATAGTTCAAAGTCAATTAACTATAACTACAAGGTTGACACAGGCTCCCACAGACCCAAGGGGCAAGGCCTGTAAGTTATGCAAGTTGACCCTTGTTTACATATAAGGTTTTTTATAAGGGGGGAAAGGGGCATGTTTGATCCTGGGTCTCCAAAAATGCTTTGGGTATTATGGTGAAACTTTAAAAAAATATTGAGAAGGATTTTGAACAAAATCAAAACACACTAGGTACAAGCTGGTTGTCAAAAGGGCAGACCAGCAATATCTAAGGAACGTCTGAGGGCATTAAGTTGAAATTTTCAGGGTATGCTGAGGCGGATGTTGAATTGTGATCAAATGGCAACCGGACCCCTCCCCTTGCCCTTGTTAGATGTCCCTTCCCTTCAACACTCATCAGAATTTTGAAAAGTCATTTTGTTCAAATAGTCACAAGGATGAATAGTAATTACATCTCCAGAACATTGACAATCAGAATATTGGATGCTACAACGATGACAGCAGTTAAATATGGTTCTGAAGCATGGGCGCTCCAAAAAACGGAGGAAGATTGCTAGATGTTTTCCAAAGAAATTGCCTGTGAATTGTTTTGGGTACCTAGCTGATGACCATATTTCAAACAGTATGCGTTTCAAAAAGTGTTGTTCAATCCCGCTTTCTAGGGCTATAATGGGAGAAAGGTTGAGATGGCTAAGGCAAATTCTGTGCCTTAGATGACCGATTGCCAAAGATTGTCTTTTTTGGCCAACTGTCTAGGGCTAAACAGAAAGCTGGTCATTTGCGGTTGGGGTGGGAGTATGTCATAAAAAAAAGATTTATGGGAAATGAAGACATCCTGGAAGGGTGTAAAGACGGATGTTTTGAGTAGATTAGGATGGAGGAGGAGCGCGCATAACTCAGTTGGCCTCAGGTGGCTTGGTGCTGCAATGAGTTGTTACCAGAAGTAGCAGTATGCCTCCAGGTATGCCATGCCCCTCCCACAGCCCAAAGGCAAGAAATGTAACAAATAGACATTTGTTTTTTGATCTGTGGATTGTACAGGGGTATGAAGATCAACTTTTTGATTTGGGAACATTACATGGAGAAAAGAGTTACGTTATGCTTTAGTGCTGTTTGATATTTTTCTATTTTTATTAATTAATCTTGTATGTCTATCTACCTACATGCATTATACATGTATAGTTTTTTCTCTTCTCTCTCAGTGTTCCATATATGCCCCCCCCCCTAATTTACAGCCCAGGAAGCCTTTAGGGGTAATTAGATCGAAGGGCAGTCAGCCCCTCCCAACTACCCATATTTAGATCAAACTTGTTCAATCCGTTTTGATCAAAATTTTGAAAAAAAAATTGTTCAAATTAGTCCAAAGGTCTAATAACTGTGCCTCTGGGGATGTCAAACCCTTTGCAGCCCCCAGGGCAAGGGTTGTAAACTATGCAATATACTTATTGTTTACATGCAGGATTTATCATTGGTGAAGGAGGAGTGTTTTGTCCTGGGAGTGTCCAAAAAGGGTGTCAAAGTAATACTTCAAAGAATGTTGAAGGGAATACTGAACTAAATCAAAAGACATTGGGTGATTCCAGGCGGGTGATTCAAAACGGGGAATCTGCAATATTTTAGGAATGGTCAAAAGTATTGACTTGAAACACTCATGGCCATTACTACTACTACTACTGCAACAAATTGCAACTGCATGTACTTCTAATTGACTGCTTTTAGGAAATGTTGAGGGGAATGTTGAACAAAATCAGAACACATAATGTGCATGCAGGACACAGCCCATTAGTTTCTGATAGAAAACATTGGTCCTTGAATATATTTTGCCTTTATCCCAATTAGCCATTTTCCTCAATCTACCAATAGAAAGAGTCATATGTAACATTTTTTTTTGTTTCACAATACAATGAGAATGAAATGAATTAGAAGGTAAGCAACGAATAAAACACTTCAAACTACCAGCTGACGACTCCCAGCAGAAAATAATTTTGAAAATTGAGCCAAAAGAGACGAAGGAATTAAGGGAGTTTTATAGGCTAAATAGTTAGTTTTTGTTTGCTAGAAGTTTCTAAATTATTTTTACTCTCAATTGAAAAAAAAAAAAAATTTATTTGATTAATTACACATATATGACTAGAACTGGAATATAAAAGTACTTCAATACATGGTAAGTAGCCTAAATGCTTCATAAAATTGATTTTTTCTCCTTAGGTAGTGTTATGGTCTTTGATTTTCACCCAAGTTGGTATTTAAGGATTGTTAGGTTGTAAAAATGATCTTAGGATATTAGGTTGTAAAAATGATGTTAGGTGTAAGGATTGTTAGGTTGTAAGGATATTAGTTGTAAAAATGATGCTTCTATTACAAAACAAGTTTGAAACAAAATACACTAGGCTATATGCCCCAAAGGTTCAAAAATGGCTTTACGCCTCAACCATAGTTGACACCAAAGATTTAGAGGCTTTTGATCATAGTCAGTGCAATAGTGTTAAGCAAGTCAAGAGTGATATTTTCTACAACATATTTTTTCTAGCGTCACTTTGCAGAACTGATAAGTCAAAGAAATTTAGAGAAGGGTTCATTTGATTCAAGTCATACATACATTCCAGTGTCGACAATATGATTGGTCAATTTGACTGGATATGTCTATTGAAGCCAATATCTCTATAATCATTAGGGATAGGAAGTCAAATTTTGCACCAAACCATTTCTCTATTTTGGAATTTAAAAAAAAAGAAATAGTGACAAACAAATCAATCAGCACATTCTACACAGATATCTGCAATGTGATCTTAGCAAATGGGGTGCCAAAAAGCCTTGTAAGCATTCAATCTTTTGTGATCAAGTGCTTCAAATATAAGATAACCAGGTCATGGTAAAGATTCATCAAGAACTCTAGTCAATTTACTGGCTTTTCACCTAAGTAGCTTGCATTTCTCTACGTTTTATATTGACACAGTCTTTTCAGGGAAAAAGAAAATAATACTTTGAATCTCTTCGTTTTTTTTTTTTAAATTTATAGTTTGGCCTGCTATTTGTGTGCTGGAGGAAAATTTTCAGCCATTTTTAACAACATACACCCGTTTAAAAATCTGGACACAAATAGTAGTGTTTAATTTAGTTTCATACCTCCTCTAGTTGACCTGAAATAGAAAACTTCATACCATTCGCAAAAAAATCTGTTTACTTTCTTTGATAGCTTGGATACACTTACGCTATTTTGATTTGGTTAAATTTTAACAGCAGAAGTAGCCCCGAAAGTTTGAACATAATGCCCTCTGTCGTTCTTGGAATACTGCTGAGATGCCTTATTGGGAATTAGCATTATCACAGTGCATTTTGGTTTAACCTTAAGGCAACATTTAGTTTTTAAACATAATGGTCAAATGGGAGGGCGGGCGTGGGACTAGCTGCCCTCCAATCACTTTTGACTATTAAAAAGGGCATAAGTCCTTTCTATTTTTAATCGAATGAGCCTTTTCGAATTTCCTACGACAACTTCTTCGATACGAAGTGCACTGATCTAAAAAAAAAAAAAATAATAATAATAATAATAATAATAATGCATTGTACCCACATTGATCTTTACTATAATTAATTAAAAAAAAAAAACCCCAAAATTAGTTTTTCAAAGAAAAGTAAAGAACTCCATTAAACCAAACATGAACAAAAATAAAATCTAATAATCTACCAAGCGTGAAACTACCACAAATCAGTATCGATAAATAAATGAAACCCAAAACGAACAGAAATCGCGCTGCCTAAATAAAGAACGATGTTGCCACAATGTATTATTTATTTTATTATTTTTTAGGGGGAGGGGGGGGGGGTAGACCAGGGCACTTCGTATCGAAGGAGTTGTCGTAGAAACTCCGAAAAGGGCTCATTCGATTGGAAATTGAAGTGGCTAGTGCCATTTTTAATAGTCGAAAGTGATTGGAAGACAACTAACACCCCTTCCACGCTCATCATTTCCCCAAACACATCAAATCAAAATTTTGAGATAGCCATTTTGTTCATCGTAGTTTATTTCAAGATAGAAATTATGTTTTTGAGGAGGACACTCCCCCAGAGCCCTCAGGGAAAGGGTTGTAAGTTATGCCCATGGGGCATATGAGATTTTATAGAAAGCGTTGTTGTAAAAACTTTAACAAAAGCTCATTCGATTGGAAATTCAAAGGCCTAGTGCCCTTTTTAATAGTCGAAAGTAATTGGAGGGCAACTAACCCCCCTCTCACGCCCACCTTTTCCCCAAACACATCCAATCAAAATTTTGAGATAGCCATTTTGTTCAACGTATTTGAAATTTCTGAAAATCAGGCCTTTGAGGATGCTAACCCTCCCCCCAGGGCCCTCAAGGCAAGGATTATAAGTTATGCCCTGGGGGCATATAAGGTTTTCACAGAAAGCGTTGTCGTAAAAACTTCAAAAGGGGCTCATTTGATTAGAAATTGAAATGGCTATTGCCCTTTTTAATAGTCGAAACATATTGGAAGGCAACTAACACCCCTTCCACGCCCACCATTTATCCAAACACATCCAATCAAAATTTTGAGATAGCCATTTTATTCAACGTAGTTGAAAGTTCTGGAAATTAGGTCTTTGAGGATGATAACATCCTCAGAGCCCTCAGGGCAAGGGTTACAAGTTATACCCTGGGTGCATATAAGGTTTTTTTATTGAAAGCTTTGTCGTACAAACTTGAAAAAGGGTGCATTCGATTGGAAATTGAAAGGGCTAGTGCCCTTTTAAATAGTCGAAACTGATCAGAGGGCAACTAACCCCCCTCTCACGCCCACCTTCTCCCCAAACACATACAATCAAATGTTTTAAATAGCCAGTTTGTTCAACGTAGTTGAAAATTATGGAAACTAGGTCTTTAAGGATGACCGCCCCCCCACAGCCCTCAGGGCAAGGGTTGTAAGGTTTTGAAAGTTGTCGGTGAAACTTCAAAAATGGCTAATTCTATTGGAAATTGAAATGGCTAAGGGCCTTTTTAATAGTCAAAAGTAATTGGAGGGTAACTAACGCCCCTCTCAGGCCCACCATTTTCCCAAACACATACAATCAAAATTTTGAGATAGCCATTTTTTTCAACGTAGTTGAAAGTTCTGGAAATTATGTCTTTGACAGCCCTTAAGGCAAGGGTTGTAAGTTATGCCCTGGGGGCATATGAGGTTTTTATAGAAAGCGTTGTCGTAAAACTTCAAAAAGGGCTAATTAAATTGACATATGAAAGGGCTAGTGCCCTTTTTAATAGTTGAGAGTAATTGGAGGGAAACTAGCCCACCTCTCACGCCCACCAATTCCCCAAACACATCAAATCAAAATTTTGAGATATTCATTTTGTTCAACGAAGTTAAAAATTCTGGAAACTAGGTCTTTTAGGATGACAACCCCCTCACAGCCCTCAAGGCAAGGGTTGTAAGTTATACCCTGGGGGCATATAATGTCATATAGAAAGAGTTGTCGTAAAAACTCCAAAAAGGGCTCTTTTGATTGGAAATTTAGAGGGCTATTGCCCTTTTTAAAGAACCTTCAAAAAGGGCTCATTTGATTGGAAATTGAAAGGGCTAGTGCCTTTTTTAATAGTCAAAAATGAATGGAGAGCAACTGACCCCCCTCTCACACCCACCATTTCCCCAAACACATTCAATTAAAATTTTGAGATAGCTATTTTGTTCAACATAGTTGAAAGTTCTGGAAATTATGATTTTGAGGATGACAAACCCCCCAAACCCCTCAGGGCAAGGGTTAAAAGAAAAGGCCCTGGGGGCATATAAGGTTTTTATAGAAAGTGTTTTCGTAGAGACTTCAAAAGGGGCTCATCTGATCGGAAATTGAAAGGGCTAGTGTGCTTTTTAATAGTCGAAAATGATTGGAGGGCAAGTAGCCTCCCTCTCAAGCTCACCATTTCCCCAAACACATCAAATAAAAATTTTGAGATAGCCATTTTGTTCAACGTAGATGAAAGTTCTGGAAATAAGGTCTTTGAGGATGAAACTCCCTCCAGAGCCCTCAGGACTAAGGTTGTAAGTTATGCCCTGGAGGCATATAAGGTTTTTTATAGAAAATGTCATTGTAGAAACTTCAAAAAAGGCTCATTCAATTGGAAATTGAAAGGGCTAGTGCCCTTTTTAATAAGTTAGTCGAAACTGATTGGAGGGCAACTAACTTCCCTCTCACGCCCACCATTTCCCAAAACACATCCAATCAAAATTTTGAGATAGCCAGTTTTTTCAACATAGTTTAAAGTTCTGGATATTATGTCTTTGAGGATGATCAACCCCCCCCCCCCACACCCCTCAGGGCAAGGGCTGGAAGTTATGCCCTGTGGGCATGTAAGGCTTTTATAGAGTGTCGTAACAGAAACTTCGAAAACTTCGAAAGGCTAGTGCCCTTTTTAATAGTCAAAAGTGATTGGAGGAAAACTAACACCCCTCCCACGCCCACCATTTTCCCAAAAATATCCAATAAAAATTTTGAGATAGGCATTTTGTTCAACGTAGTTGAAAAGTCCGGAAATAATATCTTTGAGGATGACACTCCCCCCACAGCCCTCAGCACAAGGGTTGAATTCGTACTTTACTGAAAACAATTCTTTTAAATGTTTTCACTTATAACTTTAAGAAAAAAAAATTAATTAAGATTTTAAGGAACAAATATCAGCATACTACTACTACTACTACTACTACTAACAACTCACCGCAGCACCAAGCCGCCTCAGGCCAACACAGCTACGCACGCTCCTCCTTCATCCCAATCTATTCAAAGCCTCCCTTTTTACGCCCGCCCATGAAGTTTTCATTTCCTTTAAATCTTTCTTTATGACGTCCTCCCACCCCAGACGAGGACGAACTGCTTTCCGTTTAGCCCTAGATGGTTGGCCGAAAAGAAAAATCTTCGGCAATCTGTCATCCTTCATCCGCACAACGTGCCCTAGCCACCTCAACCTTTCTTTCATTATAGCCGTAGAGAGCGGTATTGAACCACATTTTTCGTATAGCCTATTGTTTGAAATACGGTCAGTCAGCCAAGTACCCAAACTAATCCTTAAGCAATTTCTCTGGAAAACATCTAGCAAATCTTCATCCGCTTTTCGGAGCGCCCAAGCTTCAGAGCCATATTTGACCACTGTCATCACTGTAGCTTCAAATATTCTAATCATGGTTTGCAGCCTTATCTTCCTATTTTTCCAAACTTTTTTTAACTGTGAAAAAACACCCTGAGCCTTGGCTATCCTACTTTTGACATCTTCACTGCTCCAACCATCTTTACTAATAATACTACCAAGGTAAGTGAAGCTGTCCACCTGATCAATCTTTTCATTACCCAACTTCACCTTTTCATCTTCACTTATTCCTAGCCTTAGTGACTTAGTTTTTGTAACATTAATTTTCAAACCTATTCCAGCACCCTGAACTCGCAAAACCTCTAAAACTTCATTCATTTTGCTCACACTTTCATCTAGGATGCTTAAATCATCAGCATAATCCAAGTCCATGAGACTTTTTCCTCCCCATTTGATTCCGTGGTCTCCCATTGCCTTTCCTGTGCTCCTTAAGACAAAGTCCATCAAAATAATCCATATAAAGGGGGATAGAACACAACCCTGCTTAACTCCTGATTCAATACAAAACCAGCTGCTTACCTCATTTCCTACCTTAACCGCAGCAGTGTTATTCTCGTATATAGCACTAATCACTTTAATGTATTTGTCTGGTATACCATACAAAGATAAAACCTTTACTAAAGCTCTTCTATCAACAGAATCGAACGCTTGCTCATAATCTATAAAACTGAGGACCAAAGGTGTTTGAAAACTCATGCACTTCTCAATTATTAACCTAAGAGTGAATATTAGGTGGACACATCCTCTACCTTTTCTAAAATTGCACTGTTCTTCTCTTAAAACTTTGTCTACGGCATCTCTCAGTCTTAAAAAGTATCATATTACTAAGTAATTTACCACCTACAAAGACCAGACTAATCCCTCGATAATTACCACACTCACTTTTATCACCTTTCTTATAAAATGGCTTAATTAAGATTTTCCTAAAATCGTTAGGTACTTCCCCTTTTTCAAAAATCATATTCATAATCTTCAGTAACTTATTTCTAACCTCAGAGTCACCATATTTAAGAAACTCATTTACCACCCTATCAGCACCTGGAGCCTTATTATTTTTTTAGTCCTTTTAGGACTGTCGCTAATTCCTCCTCACAAAACAAATCTTCCTTCACATCCAAGGTATCACAAACTTTTTCATTTTCCTCTATATCTCTTCCTTCAACTCTATCTCGGTTAAGAAAATTCTCAAAATGTTCGGCCCATCTCTCTTTAGTTTTTTCTTTATCGCTAATTGCGGCCCCATTCCTATTTTTAACTGGGCCTAGTCCGTATTGACTACTCCCTCTCAATTTGTTAACATGCCAGTACAATATTTTACTATTATGCAGTCTAGCTGCATCTTCCAGATCCTCGGCAATTTTATCCATGGCCTCTATTTCACACCTCCTTAGTTCATATTTTAATGCTTTCTCCACTTTCTTTACATTCCTTTGTTTTCATATGATCTATCACTAAGGTAATTCTTGTACAAGTCTTTTCTCCTTTCTATCAAACATAAAGCTTTTTCACTAATATTCTTAGCTGCAGTTCTAGCTTTCTTCCCTAAGACACCTTCTGCAACTTCACAAATTATTTTTCTAAAATTATTCCAACCATCTTCCACATCATCAAATTTTAAACTCTGAAGTTTAGTATTCAACTGTTCCTGGAAAGTTTCTCTCAAATTCTTATCCTGGAGTCTACCAACATCATACTTTCCCGGGAGGTAGTTACCCTTCCGATATTTCAGCTTTAAATTAACCCTTGACACTGCTAGATGGTGATCTTTACTCTTAACATCAATAACGGCACTCCTATATACCCTAGTATCTAGTATTGATCCTGCCAGTCTTTGGTTTACAATAACATAATCAATAAGGTTTGCTGTCTAACCATCACGTGAATACCATGTTAACTTATGAGCCATTTTATGATCAAACACCGTATTGGTTATAACTAGATTGTTATGCCTACAAAATTGCAAAAGTCTGTATCCATTACTGTTTTCTTTTCCTACACCAAATTTACCTAGGCTAGGGTACCATCTATCCCTATTTCTACCAGTAAAGTACGAATTATATTCTGACTTTTAGAAAGCATAGGGTTTAGAACCCTACTCAGATTAATTTCTGCTGGTTTTGAGTTTGACTTGTTTTAATTTCTGTTTGTTTTGGGTTTCATTTATTTATTGATACTGATTTGAGGTAGTTGTATGCTTGGTAGATTATTTGATTCTATTTTTGTTCATTTTTGGTTTAATGGAGTTCTTTACTTTTATTTGAAAAACTTATTTTGTGCAAAAAGTATTTTTGATTAATTACAATACATAACCAAGTCAAACTCAAAACGACCAGAAATTAACATGAGTAGGGCTCAAAACCCTTACGCCTTCCCAAGGCCAGAATATAATTTGCACTTTACTGAACAAAATATAAATGTTTTTACTTTTATAACTTGAATAAATCAAATAATATTAACATTTTGATTACTAAATATCAGTATATGTATATTAAACTTACAATGCACATTCATTTGTATTTTTTCAGTAAAGTGCAAATTATGTTCTGGCCTTGGGAAGGCATAGGGGTTTTGAGCCCAACTTATGTTAATTCTGTTCGTTTTGGGTTTCATTTATTTATCAATGCTGATTTGTAGTAGTTTCACGCTTGGTAGATTATTTAATTTTATTTTTGCTCATTTTTCGTTTAATGGAGTTCTTTACTTTTCTTTGAAAAACTTATTTTGTGGAAAATTTGTTTTAAATTAATTTTGTTTTATATTGACATAGTCTTTTCAGGGGAAAAGAAAATAATACTTTAAATCTTTTTGTTTTTTAAAACTTTATAGTTTGGCCTGCTATTTGTATGCTGGAGAAATATTTTCAGCAAGTTTTAACAAAATATACCCTTTTAAAAATCTGGAAAGAAATAGTAGTGTTTAATTTAGTTTCATACCTCCTCTAGTTGACCTGAAATAGAAAACTTGATACCATTTCCAAAAAAAATCTGTTTACTTTCTTCGATAGCTTGGATACACTTACGCTATTTTGATTTAGTTAAATTAAGAGCAGAAGTAGTCCCGAAAGTTTGAACATAATACCCTCAGTCGATCTTGGGATACTGATGAGATGCCTTATTGGGAATTAGCATTAACACAGTGCATTTTGTTTTAATCTTAAGGCAACATTTAGTTTTTAAACATAATGGGTAAATGGGTTGGTGCGCGTGGGAGGGGGACTAGTTGCCCTCCAATCACTGTCGACCATTAAAAAGGGCATTAGCCCTTTCTATTTTCAATCGAATGAGCCCTTTTTGAAGTTCCTACGACAACTCCTTTGATACAAAGTGCTCTGGTCTAAACAAAAAAAAATAATAATAATACATTGTACCCATATTGATGTTTACTATAAAAATGTCAAGCCTTCCAATCACTTTCGACTATTAAAAAGGGCACTAGCCCTTTCAATTTCCAATCGAATGAGCCCTTTTTGAGTTTCTAAGACAACATTTTCTACAAACACCTTATATGCCCCCAGGGCATAAATTACAACCCTTGCCCTGAGGGCTGTAAGCGGGTTGTTATCCTCAAAGACCTAATTTCCAGAACTTCCAACTGCGTTAAACAAAAAGGTTATCTCAAAATTTTGATTGGATGTGTTAAGGGAAATGGTGCGCGTGAGAGGGGAATTAGTTGCTCTCCAATCCCTTTCAACTATTGAAAAAGGCACTAGACCTTTCAATTTCCAATCAAATGAACCCTTTTTAAGTTTCTACGACAACACTTTCAATAAAAACCTTATATGCCCCCAGGGCATAACTTACGACCCTTGCCCTGAGGGCGGGGGGGGGGGTGTTTCATCCTCAAAGACCTGATTTCCAGAACTTTCAACTACGTTGAATAAAATTGCCATCTCAAAATTTTGATTGGATGAATTTGGGGAAATAGTGGGCGTGAGAGGGAGGTCAGTTGCCCTCCACTCACTTCCGACTATTAAAAAGGGCACTAGCCATTTCAATTTCCAATCGAATGAGCCTTTTTTCAAGTTTCTACTACAATGCTTTCTATAAAAACCTTATATACCCTCAGGGCATAACCTACAACCCTTGCCCATAGGGCTGTGGGGGAGTGTCCTCCTCAAAAACATAAGTTCTATCTGGAAATCAACTACGCTGAACAAAATGGCTATCTCAAAATTTTGATTGGATGTGTTTGGGGAAATGGTGAGCGTGGAAGGGGTGTTAGTTGTCTTCCAATCACTTTCGACTACTAAAAAGGGCACAAGCCACTCTATTTTCCAATTGAATCAGCCCTTTTCGAAGTTTCTACAACTCCTTTGATACGAAGTACCCTGGTCTAAAGGAAAAAAAAATTAATAAGTAATATATTATGCCAACATCATTCTTTACTTAGGCAGCGTGATTGCACTGCCTATAATAGAAGACTTTAGTCCTTTATTAACAAAAAAAAATTAATATATAGCTACACTAATATTAATCTCATGACGTTGAAACATCACAAATTTAACAGAAGAAAAAGAAATGCAATGAAAATAGTTTCATAAAAAATGTCTTGATAGATCTATAAATTGAAACAAATTGTACAGAATTGGGGGTTTCTTTGTACTGTGTCAGTACCACTCATTTGAGTGTTATATCACGGCTTAGCTAGTTTTTGTCAAGGAAAAAGGAGACATATGCCATAAAATGGAATAATTTTGAATTTGGTGGGGATACTTGAATTTAATTTATACAACAAAAAAGAGCATAAAAAGTTGGTTTAGAATATGTTTCCTTTGTCTCCATAAGCCTCATCCTTCAGAGTGACATCCACTGAGATGCTGTCCCTGCTGTAATTTGTCTGGTTGCATGTTTCAATGATTTCAGGTTTTCCAGACTCAGCAATAGACTGTCCTTGATACATCACAGACAGAAGCAGGACCAACTTCTCTTTCTTTGGTGTATAAAATGACATGGTCTTTTTGTATAAAATGTCATGGTCTTTGTAGAAATAAAACATTGAAAACCCAGGGTCTCTTTTTTTATTGTAAGGTCTCTGGGTATTTCCTTCTTACTTTAATAGATAGTCCCAGCCACTGTCAGCTTAAAGAGGTCTCAAAAAAGATTGTTTGCATGAGTACATTGGTAAACCAAATATCCATGGTTACATAGCCGTTGCCTTCTGCCATGGGTTGGCATAGCTAAACAAAATAGCTCACCAGTGGTTTGCTATTGGTTGGAGTTCCTTTTCCAATGTAGGGTAGAACATTGAATAAGTATTTTGTCCCTATTTCACAAAGCATGAACATATTTTGAAGGCTCATTTAGGATGTGCATGCAAAATCTACAGTGGCCACAGGAACTCAACAGTTGTTTGTCAACAGTCATATATGGTTTAGACTTGTAGTTTTCCTTGCATTTCTCAACAAACAATTCCAATAGCTCATGGGCTGATCTAAAAGAAATCAGTATTCTTACAATTGTTCCTTGTAGATCTATCAGCAAAATGCAAGAAACTAATTAGAAACTCAAACTTCCTTTTGCTGAATGTCGCCCTTTAATATGAGCTGGACTACAGTGAATCAAACATGGCATCTGTGGATGGGTGGTTTTTCTTTTAGAACAGTACTTATGAAAAGAACACCAAAATGTCATTTCAGTTGTCTAATAGTAGTTGCTTCTATTGTAGCTTCTGAATCAGAATAACTAACAGCTCTTATCTCAACTTTGATGTTTGTGTGTTTTTCTACTAAAGCGAAAATATCTTCAGTGAAGGTATAATCTATGCCTAATATGTCAGATTTATATCAGAGGCAACGCTAAGCCTATAGTAAAGGCCATACGGTTCCAATGTTTTATTATTTATTTTTTATTTTTTTATTTTTTTCCAAGAGGCACTTCATATGGAAGGGGTCGTCGTAGAAGCTTCAAAAGAGGCTCATTCAATTGGAAATCGAGAGTTCTAGTGCCCTTTTAAATAGTCAAAAATGAATGGAGGGCAACTAGCCCCTCCCCCACGCCTATCATTCCCCCAAACACATCCAATCAAAATTTTGAGATAGCCATTTTGTTCAGCGTAGTTGATTTCCAGATAGAAAATATATTTTTGAGGAGGATACTCCCCCACAACCCTCAGAGCAAGGGTTTTAAGTTATGCCCTGGGGGCATATAAGGTTTATATAGAAGGCGTTGTCGTAGAAACTTCAAAACAGGCTCATTCGATTGGAAATTAAAGAGCTAGTGCCCTTTTTAATAGTCGAAAGTGATTGGAGTGTAACTAGCCCCCCTCCCCCCCCCCACGCCCATCATTTCCTCAAACACATCAAATCAAAATCTTCAGATAGCCATTTTGTTCAGCGTAGTTGATTTCCAGATAGAAAATATATTTTTGAGGAGGACACTCCCCCGAAACCCTCAGGGCAAGGGTTTTAAGTTATGCCCTGGGGGCATATAAGGTTTTTTATAGAAGGCGTTGTCATAGAAACGTCGAAAAAGGCTCATTCGATTGGAAATTAAAGGGCTAGTATCCTTTTTAATAGTCGAAAATGATTGGAGGGCATCAGCCCCCCCCCCCCTCACGCCCATCATTCCCTCAAACACATCCAATCAAAATTTTGAGATAGCCATTTTGTTCAGCGTGGGATACTCCCCCACAATCCTCAGAGCAGGGGTTTTAATTTATGCCCTGGGGGCATATAAGGTTTTTATAGAAGGCGTTGTCGTAGAAACTTCAAAACAGGCTCATTCGATTGAAAATTAAAGGGCTAGTGCCCTTTTTAATAGTCGAAAGTGATCGGAGTGCAACTAGCCCCCCTCCCCCCCCCACGCCGAGCATTTCCCCAAACACATCCAATCAAAATTTTGAGATAGCCATTTTGTTCAACATGGTTGATTTCCAGATAGAAAATATGTTTTTGAGGAGGACACTCCCCCAAAACCTTCAGGGCAAGGGTTTTAAGATATGACCTGGGGGCATATAAGGTTTTTATAGAAGGCGTTGCCGTAGAAAATTCAAAACAGGCTCATTCGATTGGAAATTAAAGAGCTAGTGCATTTTTTAATAGTCGAAAGTGATTGGAGTGTAACTAGCTCCCCCCACGCCCATCATTTCCCCAAACACATCCAATCAAAATTTTCAGATAGCCATTTTGTTCAGCGTAGTTGATTTCCAGATAGAAAATATACTTTTGAGGAGGATAATCCCCCACAACTCTCAGGGCAAGGGTTTTAAGTTATGCCCTGCGGGCATATAAGGTTTTTATAGAAGGCTTTGTCGTAGAAACTTCAAAACAGGCTCATTCGATTGGAAATTAAAGAGATAGTGCCCTTTTTAATAGTCGAAAGTGATTGGAGGGTAACTAGCCCCCTCCCCCCTCCCCACCCCCACGCCCATCATTCCCCCAAGCACATCAAATAAAAAATTTCAGATAGCCATTTTGTTCAGCGTAGTTGATTTCCAGATAGAAAATATATTTTTGAGGAGGAAACTCCCCCACAACCCTCAGGGCAAGGGTTTTAAGTTATGCCCTGGAGGCATGTAAGGTTTTTATAGAAGGCGTTGTCGTAGAAACTTCAAAACAGGCTCATTCGATTGGAAATTAAAGGGTTAGTGCCCTCTTTAATAGTCGAAAATGATTGGAGGGCAACTAGCCCCCCCCCCCCCCAACGCCCATCATTCCCCAAACATATCCAATCAAAATTTTGAGATAGCCATTTTGTTCAGCGTAGTTGATTTCCAGATAGAAAATATATTTTTGAGGAGGATACTCCCCCACAACCCTCAGGGCAAGGGTTTTAAGTTATGCCCTGGGGGCATATAAGGTTTTTATAGAAGGCGTTGTCGTAGAAACTTCAAAACAGGCTCATTCGATTGGAAATTAAAGGGCTAGTGCCCTTTTTAATAGTCGAAAGTGATTGGAGTGTAACTAGCCCCCTCCCCCCACGCCGATTATTTCCCCAAACACATCCAATCAAAATTTTGAGATAGCCATTTTGTTCAGCGTAGTTGATTTCCAGATAGAAAATATGTTTTTGAGGAGGAAACTCCGCCACAACCTTCAGGGCAAGGGTTTTAAGATATGACCTGGGGGCATATAAGGTTTTTATAGAAGGCGTTGTCGCAGAAACTTCAAAAAAGGCTCATTCGATTAGAAATTCAAAGGGATATTGCCCTTTTTAATAGTCGAAAGTGATTGGAGGGCAACTAGCACCCCCCCCCCACCCCGCCCATCATTCCCCAAACATATCCAAAAAAAATTTGGAGACAGCCATTTCGTTCAGCATAGTTGATTTCCAGATAGAAAATATATTTTTGAGGAGGACAATCCCCCACAACCCTCAGGGCAAGGGTTTTAAGTTATGCTGTGGGGGCATATAAGGTTTTTATAGAAAGTGTCGTAGAAACTTCAAAAAAGGCTCATTCGATTGGAAATTCAAAGGGCTAGTGCCCTTTTCAATAGTCAAAAGTGATTTGAGGGCAACTAACCCCCCTCTCACGCCCACCTTTTCCCCAAACACATCCAATCAAAATTTCGAGACAGCCATTTTATCAAACGTAGTTTTAAGTTCTGGAAATTAGGTCTTTGAGGATGACAACTCCCCCACAGGCCTCGGGGCAAGAGTTGTAATTTAAGTATTCTCCGAATCCTTCCCATTATTTCTTATGGAAGGGATACTCGTATAAACTTTGGAGAGGTCTCATTTGAATGAAAAATGAAAGTTCTTGTTCACTTTTTAAGATTCAAAAGAGATTGGAGGGTGACTATCCCCCCCCTCCTCCACGCCCTAAATGCATCAGATAAAAATTTTGAGATAGACTTTTGTTAAAATAGTTCAAAGTTCTGATAACAAAAACTCCGGTGTCGACACAGCCCACCAGAGCCCGGGGGTAGGCATTGTAAGTTATTCCGTGGAGCATAACTTATTACAGGGGGTTTATAACTTATGGGAAGGGGTTTTGTATGGGAAAAACACATAGGAAATCTATTATAATTATCCAATTATAAGGTTAAAATACATACTCAGAGATAGATGTAAAATTGCTTTGGCACACAAAATCCTATTAAGGTCAATTCCAAACAGTCGTGATCCCTTTGTGTCAGCAAGTGAAATGGCCTAAACCCCCTTATTGGAGCTATTTTTTCAATCCATTCATTGTTGTCAATTGCTGTCCACAAGTTATGCAAGCTGTCTATTGTTCATATATAAGGTTTTTATCAAAGAGGTAATCGTATAGACTTTGAAAAAAGCCTCATTCGATTTAAACTGAAAGTTCTAGATCCGTTTTTTAAAGTCAAGAATAATCGGACAGTAAGAACCCCCCCCCCCATGCAATAAGAACTTGAAATTTTTTGCAATCAAAAACGAACAAAAATTAATTTAAAAAAAAACTTTCCGAAAAATAAGTTTTTCAAAGAAAAGTAAAGGCCATTTTGAACTTAAGCTCAGGAGATACAAATACCTGTTAAAATTCAAATTCAAAACGACCAGAAATTACTATTAAAGAATAAATGAAACCCAAAACGAACAGAAATTAAATAAACAATCATAGCAAAAAACATACAACAAGTAATAATATAAATGAATAAATAGATCTTAAAGCGAGTAATGCTTAGATTGAATATGAAAATAAAGCTTAAAACGAAAACAAATATTTTGCTATTAAAGTATAAATGAAACTTAAAACGAACAGAAATTAAATAACAATCAATGCAAACAAACATATAATATTTATTAATGTAAATGAATAAATAAATCTTAAAACGAGTGAAACTTAAATTAAATATGCAAATCAAGTTTGAATCGAATAAAAATAACTACAAACAAGAGTTTGGGTATCGCCTCACTGCAGAAGCCTAAAACCTACTGCGTCATTGGCACGTTACTGAAAACGAATTATATTACAAATGTTTTCTTTTGTACTTAATATTAAAAATAAATGTTAAAATTACAGTAAAATTTTGAACTGATGAGCTTTTAGCAATTAATATCATTATGAATCAAATATTCAGTTTAATTTATTAGTTCTTTTCAAGATTAGTCAAGACAAATATAGTTTCACTACAAACAAAATTTGGATACTGCCCCCTTCTTTAACTGTAAAAACCTAAAGCCTTCTGCGTCATTAGTGCTTCACTGAAAAAGAATTACTCGTATATTACAAATTTATTATTTTCCAGTTCTTACAGCATTGAAAATGAAAATAAAATTACAGTGAAAAAAATATCTTGAACTGATGGATCTTTCAACAATTAATATCATTATATATCTAATATTCAATTTGATTTTGTTTATACTTTCCAAGACTGTTCAAGACTCATATAGTTTTGCCATTTTTTTTAACTCTACCATTTTTTCTAACTAATCGTGTTGGTTTGTTATGAAAACATTCTATGGCTTCTAGGCATTTCTATTTGAGCGGAAAACTGCACCTCAAACTTTGTGGAACATGCATTTTCTTGCATGAAACACCAAAATATAATAAAATGCCAAGTTTCAGAGTGTTCCACCACTCGCAAGCAAGTGCCATTGGTATTTTTGAATCCGCATGGTCAATTAGGGGAAGGAGGGTAGGCTAATTATCATAGCAGCCCCATTCCGTCGTGGTATGATTCACACTTTCAACACCTGGCGTCAAGACTATCATATAATCTACCAAGCATACAGCTACCCCAAATCAGTATCAATAAATAAATGAAACCAAAAACGAACAAATATTAAAATAAATATTAGAGTCAAACTCAAAACGAGCATAAAACAATATGAGTAGGGTTCAAAACCCCTATGCTTTCTAAAATCCAGAATATAATTTGTATTTTACTGAAAGAAAAATTCAAATGAGTTTACTGAAAAAAATGTGCATTGTCAATTTAATATACATATGCTGATATTTATTCCCTAAAATCTTAATTAATGAAAGAATTGTTTTCAGTAAAGCGCCAATGACGCAGTAGGTTTTAGGCTTCTGCAGTGAGGCGATACCCAAACTCTTGTTTGTAGTTATTTTTATTCGATTCAAACTTGATTTGCATATTCAATTTAAGTTTCACTCGTTTTAAGATTTATTTATTCATTTACATTAATAAATATTGTATGTTTGTTTGCATTGATTGTTATTTAATTTCTGTTCGTTTTAAGTTTCATTTATACTTTAATAGCAAAATATTTGTTTTCGTTTTAAGCTTGATTTTCATATTCAATCTAAGCATTACTCGCTTTAAGATCTATTTATTCATTTATATTATTACTTGTTGTATGTTTTTTGCTATGATTGTTTATTTAATTTCTGTTCGTTTTGGGTTTCATTTATTCTTTAATAGTAATTTCTGGTCGTTTTGAATTTGAATTTTAACAGGTATTTGTATCTCCTGTGCTTAAGTTTAAAATAGCCTTTACTTTTCTTTGAAAAACTTATTTTTCGGAAAGTTTTTTTTAATTAATCTAGTGTAAACACTACATTGAATAAGCTGCTATAAATAAAATATACCCATCATAGTCAAGGATTTGACATTTGACTTTTTCTTTCCAATAAAAACTGGTTATAATAGCATAAAATTTGTTGGCTTTTGTTTACATATTTAGTCATCATCATGTCTCTTCATAAATACCAAAAATACCAATGGCACTTGCTTGCGAGAGGTGGAACACTCTGAAACTTGGCATTTTATTATATTTTGGTGTTTCATGCAAGAAAATGCATGTTCCACAAAGTTTGAGGTGCAGTTTTCCGCTCAAATAGAAATGCCTAGAAGCCATAGAATGTTTTCATAACAAACCAACACGATTAGTTAGAAAAAATGTCAGAGTTAAAAAAAAATGGCAAAACTATATGAGTCTTGAAGTCTTGGAAAGTATAAACAAAATCAAATTGAATATTAGATATATAATGATATTAATTGTTGAAAGATCCATCAGTTCAAGATATTTTTTTTAACTGTAATTTTATTTTCATTTTCAATGCTGTAAGAACTGGAAAATAATAAATTTGTAATATACGAGTAATTCTTTTTCAGTGAAGCACTAATGACGCAGAAGGCTTTAGGTTTTTACAGTTAAAGAAGGGGGCAGTATCCAAATTTTGTTTGTAGTGAAACTATATTTGTCTTGACTAATCTTGAAAAGAACTAATAAATTAAACTGAATATTTGATGCATAATGATATTAATTGCTAAAAGCTCATCAGTTCAAAATTTTACTGTAATTTTAATATTTATTTTCAATATTAAGTACAAAATAAAACATTTGTAATATAATTCGTTTTCAGTAAAGTGCCAATGACGCAGTAGGTTTTAGGCTTCTGCAGTGAGGCGATAACCAAACTCTTGTTTGTAGTTATTTTTATTCGATTCAAACTTGATTTGCATATTCAATTTAAGTTTCACTCGTTTTAAGATTTATTTATTCATTTACATTAATAAATATTGTATGTTTGTTTGCATTGATTGTTATTTAATTTCTGTTCGTTTTAAGTTTCATTTATACTTTAATAGCAAAATATTTCACTCGTTTTAAGATTTATTTATTCATTTACATTAATAAATATTGTATGTTTGTTTGCATTGATTCTTATTTAATTTCTCTTCGTTTTAAGTTTCATTTATACTGTTTACATATTTAGTCATCATCATGTCTCTTCATAAATATTATGGAATCTGGAAAGGATAATTTTGGTCCCCTTCACATAGACCTTTGGTAGAGAGATGGTGGTTACACAGAGTCTAAACACTAGGATTGAGGTACATATCTTTTTATTACTTTAAACAGCAGCCACTGGCCCCAATTATTATGAGTTCTGCATATTTTGATTGATTTTCCCAAGACATTCCCAAGGAGCTACTGACTTTTAAAAATCACACCAAGTAGCACATGGCAAGCATAGCAAAAGTGTGCCAGGCATTGCAGAGCTGTGCCAATCTTTGTGCGGACTCTTATGTTCTTTATAGGATAGAGTTGCCAGAAGATTCAAGAACCAACCAGCAATGAGAACAGCAGTTCACAAAGTTGTACACTATTTCTACAAAGTTGTGCGGCCTTTGGCATAACAATTCATGGATTTGAGGGTTGCATATGCATTTGTTCATCTTGACTATCTGCAGTGTCAATCTGATGTTAGCTAAAAAAAAAAATTTGTAGGTTGTTGCTTAGCTAGTGGCTGGTTTGTGTTGTACACTTCCACCATCCTCCAATGAAGTTGACTCTTGAATATATGCTGCATCTTTATCACTAAGTGATAGATCAGAATCTACTTCTTCTTCTATTTCACAGCAGGCGGGCTTTTCAGTTGATACTATTTAGCCCTTTTCCTTTTGCTTCACTCTGTGGGCTACAGAGCTACTGGCTTGGTTGTCTCTTATTTATTAGATATTCTCAGATATCTTTCAGTAGATCTTTCGACTCAAGGAGTTCAAATATAAGATTATAGATATCGATTTCTGTGCTCTGTGTGCAGGTATAGTTGGCTATCTAGGCTGATAGTGAGATTTTGTGGTGTTTGAAGCACTTTAACAGTTTACAATGCAAAGTATGCTGTGCAGACGTCAGCATATTACATTCAAATAGGCAGTGGTCAATTGTTTCATTATTCATAATACAGTACCTGCAAAGAGGGGACAGGGGAACTGAACCACTTGAATTAGGAAACTGATATGGGAATGCAAGAAAGTTTAGTCCATTTGTTCCCGAACGAAGTCTATGATAAATTTTTGAAAAATACTTATTGGGAAAGGGGGAAAGAGTAGGATTTTTCTTATTAAACATAATATCAGATAGTTTCCATCGGTAAATATCTCTAATGGGGATTGGTCTCCCACTTGGCTGGTCAATATTTATAGCATTTTTTGCTATTTCATCAACCTGATGATTACCACTTATACCAGAGTGGCTAGGAATATACTGAAGATAAATTCTTATGCCACTTGAAGCAAGATTATCTATAATACTAAGACAATGATAAGTGTCAATATCCAGCTTATACTGAGGAGCTGAAGACAGCAACTCAAGGCTTGATAAAGAGTAAGAATAAATTATAATATTATTTGAATTAGCAAGGTTTATTTTCCATAAGGTGTTCTAATGCCATGATTGTGGCATTTAACTTGCAGACATTATAGATACATTATTAGACAATCTCTAACCCATTGCAATTTTCAGGTGAGGAAGGAAGGCACCACTTGCTACCTTCTCATTCATTTTGGACCCATCAACAAAGATTTGGAAATGGTTTTTATAAGTAATTGTATTAAGTTCAGCAAATTTTTTCTGGACAAAAGCGATGGGGGTTAAATCTTTAGTCCACTTTGAGAAATCAGTATTTATTATGGGGATTGACCAATTCCATGGAGGGGATTGGGGGAAAGTAGGTGCAATAGATTTTGCGGGTACAGGAAACTTCTTCTGAGTATTGGCATACTCATCTGCAATGCCTCTATACATGGCTGGATTTCTTAACCAATTATGTAGGGTGTGTGAGCTATTTGATTCAATTTTTGTAAGATGTTTTATCGAGAGAAAGCTACGTCTCTCCCTTATTGTTGTTAATCCACTCTCCATAAGCAGAAACTTGGTACTTGTGGGTTTCCTAAGACCAAATATGAGAAGTATTATATCATTTTGTATTGTTTCAATTTCTTGCATCTGGGTCTTTGCACATGCACCATAGACGATGAGCCCATAGTCAATATGGGGTCTTATATGTGATTTATAAAACTGGAGTAAGGTTTTCTCCTTACAGCCCCAGGGTGTGGAAAGAAGTCTTTTTAGTATAATTGTTTTTCTATAGCATTTTTTTATTGTGTTTGAAATGTGGAGGTGGAAATTAAGTTTTTGGTCAAGCATGAGACCTAGGTAATTAATATGATTATCTTCTGGAATAGTTGTTCCATTTAGAGTTAATCTTGCATTAATATGATTTCGCTTTCGGTGAAATTGGATTATTTTTGACTTGGTAGGTGCAATGGGTAAATCTGAATGTTGAGAGAATTATTCAAATTGGAAAAGTGACTTTTGCAGCTTTGATCGTGCAATCTCAAAGGTGTTGCCAGATGACCATAGTACCAGATCATCAGCATATTGTAGATTCGTGTGGGGGAGGTTCATGTCCCAGAGATATAGGGCAAAGAGGAGGCAGCTGAGGACTGCTCCCTGAGGAAGGCCTTTGTTTATTGTCTTTTGGGGTGAAGAGGCTGAACCTACACAAACAATGAAACTTCGCAATTCTATGAAAGATTTTATAAAAGATGCTAGCTTGGGGGGTAGTCCAAGGTTTGCAAGTTTAATTAAAAGGATTCGGTGGTTCACATTGTCATATGCCCCTTCAAAATCTAGGAAAGCTGCAACTAGGACATTATTTTTTGAGAATGATTCAGTTATTACATTTGTTAACAATATGAAAGCATCTGTTGAGGAATGGTGTTTCCTGAATCCAGTTTGAGTGTGAGGGATCATATTATTTTTTTCAACAAACCAGGAGTCGGTAATATATCATTTTTTCCATTATTTTTCCCATCACAGGAGTAATCAATAATGGCCTATAAGACTCAGGGTTATTTTTGGGTTTATTTTTCTTTGGGATTGGTAGAAGGGACGAACATTTCCAGATATTGGGGAACATAGATGAAGCCCAAGCATGATTATAACAATTTAGAAGTTCCTGTTTGTATGAAGGGGTGAGATTCTTTATCCATGTAGGGTGTATATTGTCATAGCTGCCGCTAGTCTTGGTCCTAATATGATGTATTGCATTATTCATTTCCTGGATTGAAAATGGACTTGTTACATACTCGGATCCTGGGCGAGGTTGGTATCTTGGGTTCATAGGAATTGGGGGCATTTTGCTACAATTATTTGATGTTAGCTTATTAACAAAAAGAGTGGCAAATAGCTTAGCTTTTTCATTATCATTGTCATAATGGGTATTATTATGTATAAGCTCATACAGGAGTGGGTTGGGGGAAGTCTTTTTCCCACATATGTGGCTTATGACTTTATGTATAATTGGCTCATGTGTTTCTCTGGAGAGATTGTTTGCAAAATTATTGCAGTAGTTATATTAAGTATTTATTATGGTCCTTTTTAGATTAGATTCTGCTTGTAATTTTTTTAAATATGTAGTAGGTGATGGTTTTTTTAAGAATGTTCTCCTAGCTGCCTTTTTTGTTTTCCATTTATTTCGGCACTCATTTGTCCACCATGCTTTGGGAATATGTTTAGGGCAGGTTTTCCTGGGTGTTGTCCTTGGGATAGCATGATTAGCTGTATTTATTAGTAAAGATGCCAATACTTCAGCATGTGTGTCAGCTGTTGCGTTTGAAATGCATGAATTTTGGGTGAAACTTGTAATTTCATCATTTAGCTTATTTTGGAACATAGGCCAGTTTGCATTAGTGTTGATATATTTGGAGTTATGTGATAGGGTTCCAGCAGGTTCGTTAAGGGAGCAAACTATGGCAAAGTGGTCAGTATATAGACTATCAATTTTATTTATATAAATTTTATTCAAAATATTTAAAAACACAATTTGTAGGTCAATTGTAGAGAAACTGCCACTTTTGGGGTTGAAATATGTATTCAGGGTTTGGAGGGGTAGCAACAGCTAATTCATTATTATTTGAAATCATATGCTCAATGAACTTACCAGCTTTATTTGCTGGTTTATTCCCCCACAAAAGGCTGTGGGCATTAAAGTCTCCACAAATAATGACATTTTTCAGCATATTAGAATTATTTATATAGCTGAAGAAATCCATGGTATCAGTAGTTTGGCCATTAGGGTTATAAAAGCTTAATATGTAAGTTTTTGTATTATTCAGCCAAACACTGATACCAATTGCATCAACATCATTTACAAAATCTGGAAAGTTGATACCACAGAATTTTATATTATTTTCAACTATTAAAGCTACTCCACCTCCTTTTGATGATCTATCCTTTCTCAGGATAGTGCATCCCAGAGACTTAATTTGTTGATTTTGGGGTAAATGAGTTTCCTGGAGGCAAGCAATATTGATGGAATTATTATTCATAAAAGATATTAATTCATTTAACTTATTTTCTGTAAGTGATCTTACGTTCCATTGGAGTATAGATATGTGTTGTGTTGTTGATTTATTTTTCATATGACTGTGTATCAATGTTCAGCTTTGTTAATAGTAAAGCAAGATCTTTTTTTGCTTGAATGAGCATATGATTAGGGATGTAGATTTTTGCCAATTCAGCAATGATTTTTGTTTTCTGTTGTTGTTGTATATTCATGGCCTGAACTGCATTGCAGTTTAGAATGAATAAGCATATATTTGGGGTTTGCATGTTTGGTTGTGCATCCAGTTTGTCAGTTAAGGGATTAATTCCTGACAGTGTTTCTGGTTTGTTTCTTGTTGGGAGGGGGTGCCAAGCCGACCTCATCTCACTAGGCAAGGACGCTTGTTGGCTTGGTGATTCTTTCTGATAGAGATGTGAGCTAGGGGGCTTAAAGGATGGTGTTTTGTAAGGAGTACTTGATGCTTTGGGAGTGTTTGACTTGGGAGTTTTATTTGATTTCAATATGGGTTTTATTTGGTGTGATTGGGCAGCATTTGCTTCCATAGCTGCAAAAGGGTATGGAATGGCCTTCTCTGTTGCTATTTGGAGTGTTAGTGCTCTTTTCTTATATGCAGGGCATTGTGATTTATTGGTGGATTCATGTGGGCCTTTACAATTGATACATGTAGGCTGAGTGTTGTTGCAAGTTGTCAACTCTTTAGGATGGGACCCTTTACAATTACTACAGGCTAGGAGAGTTTCATTGCATTTATTTGTTGTGTCCCAGTTTCAGACACTTCTGACACTGGATAAGCTTTGGCTTGTATTCCTTGTGCGGTTTGATTTGCCCAAATAGGAATAACTTTTCTGGGATATTAATTTTTTCCTTCAGTGTAAATAAGAAAGATCTACTTGTTTTTAATCCATTAGAGTTGGGTTTACCCAGTTGAGTGACATCTTCTACAGGGATTGTGTTACCAGCCCTATCTGAGAGCCCTTCTTTTAACTCCTGAATTGGTATTTCTAGGGGAAAATTATATACTACTATTTTTGTTGGGGATTGTTTTGGGCTCCATTTAGATGAATTAATTTGGGTATTCAGACGAGATTTTAGATTAAGTATTATATCTGCAGATTTCTGATCTTTGATAGCTATTAACAAAGATCCATCACGGTGAATGTTAAGAGAAAACATTGATTTTAACATTTTGAAAATTGCAACCCTTATTGTAGTAATCTTTGTTATTTCAAAGGGGGTATTAGGAGTAATTTTGAGGTAAGTGCCTAAGTTTTGGGAAGGAGAAACTTGGACAGGGGGAGGGGAAATACTTTCGATTGGGGACATTTTTTTCCTTTTTTTGGAGCTCCTAGAAAGGACCTCTTGAAATCCATTATCATCTATGGTGACATTAGCTCCAACACTGATTATTGTCCTATTCTCAGAATTTGAGCTTTCATGTGAGCTTTGTGATAGAGAGCTTGACCAGCCAGGATGGGGTAAAAATGGATAAATTTCATTAGTATTTGGGGTGGGATCCGGGTGACTTTTTTTTAGGGGGAGTTCTTTCCATTGCCTATTGGAATAAGCTTTAAGCTAAACTAGAAAAGGATACTACTATGATACCAGACCGTCTGCACTCTACTGTGGTGAAAACTTGACCGTCCACAAAGAAAACACCACTGTATGGCCCTGAGGAGGGTTTTGAGCACGATTGGTTCGGTACACTACTGATAAATCGAGACAATAATTCACAAGAAATTTATTTTTTAATTTCTTAAAATGTCACTGTTGTGGAATCTACGTCTGATCGCTCCTCAGCAAAATCTTCTTCTTCATTGCTATTATTAGGTACTTGCTCTTTTTTAGCATCTAAGTCATCTGTCTCTAATAGTTTGATAATTTCCCTGTCTGAAATTGCTTGCTTCAATCTACTGCTCATAGCTTTCAAGCTGTATAAGAAAAGGGTTAGTTCTGAAAAGTTGCAGAATTCACTTTTCTTTGAATAAAAGAAAGACTGAAAAGCCTTGAAAAAAAGAAGAAGTATAGCATAAATGTGAAGATTTTATGTACCAGTTAAAACAGGTTCACACTTGTTTTCCCTCAAAAAAGATGCAAATCCACATTTCCCACAGATTCAAGGTATGCCAAAGAATTCACATTAATACTAGGCTCTGGTCACTTTGAGAAAGACCCTCCCCCCATATCTCCAACATCTGCAATGATTTTGCAAAATCTCGCCCTTTTCCTTTCAATAACTTGGTACTGACTGAATTAGCACAATTACTCCAACTTCTCTTAACACAGCATCACAGTGAAACTATATAACTCTAAAATCATAAAGTCAAAATAACTATAGCCCAGCATTCTTGGGTTAAATATAACAGTCCTAATCAAAACAATCGAAATGTAAAAAAAATATCTCCAAAGAGAGGTAGGGGTTTTGGTCTGTGCCTCCCTAAATGCAATTGCTCCAAATAAATAAATAGCCTATTAAAAATAAGGCTTCCATAGAAATAGGGGTTCCATCCCCATTTCAATAGAAATGAGGATGATTTAAACATGTTAAAATGAGGATCATGCAAAGATGCTGGTTTACATAATTGTAAAACTAAAAACAGTACCTTGGGTCCAAGCCCCTGACCAAGGTAGGACCCTGGCTTCAATATGAGCATCCTAATACAAAATATAGTTTGTGGCTTATATGTCTCAAATTCAGTGACAAGCTCTAGCCAACAAGCTGATGGTATATTTTTATTCCTAACTGGTTTCTGTCACAAATCATAAACTAATGGTACTAACTAGACTATTACCGTACCAAGATGAGTCAATATTTGAGCAGATTTTCCTGCTGCTCATTTGCTGTTAAATTAATTTGAAGGAAAGAGTAACATGAAAAATTCATGGAGACTTTAGCCTACATTTGGAGGTAGATACTTCCTTTGGGCATAGTTTAGGCCCTGGAAACATTCCTGAGATTTATTCACTTAACTGATCTACTTTCCAAGGTCTCTAGGATTTAATTCCTTGGAACAATAAAAGATAGTCTGTTCCAAAAACAGTTGAATAAAAATGCATGTTTGTCATTAATTTGAAGGAAAGAGTCACATATGAAAAATTCCTGGAGAATTTAGCCTATATGTTTAACCATTGGAGGGGGGAAGTTAAGTGTAAAGTAAAGTGAATTACAATTAACAATGATTACAGATATTCTAATATTCTAAATATTCTGAATTATTGTGTTTTATTTTATTTTTGCTGGTGCTTGGGTCATTAAACGTATAAAATAAAGAAACAAAGGAGAGAAAATTACATGGTGTCAGAAGTGGGATGGAAGGCACACCAATTCCAACAATTGACTGGTTGTCACACGACCTGAAATCAGCCTGGAAAAGGTTCAGGCAACGCTGCAAATTTATGTTTTCCAGACTGCTGGCAGAGAAAAGTGAAGCTGTCAAGTATTCATACCTTCTGATTTGGTTTGGCAAAAAAGGCTGGGACATTCACAGTACATGGGCCCTTACAGATGCACAAACAAACAGAATAAAAGTGTATCTTGATATTGTTCAGTGAACATGTTGACCCTACAGCTATTCCAATAATTGGAAGATTCATTTTCCACAAGAGGAATCAAAGAGATGGTGAGACTATAAAAGCTTATGTCACTGAGTTAAAAGTCCTTGCAATAGACTCTGACTGTGACTTTGGTGACAGCAAAGACACAATGATCAGAGATAGACTTGTTTTTGGTTTATATAATGACTGTACATGTGAAAAACTACTAAGTGAAGGAGGCGAACTTACCTTGAATAGAGCCATCCAGATCAGTAGAGCCATTGAGACAATACAGGAGACCCAAGAACAAATGAACCAAAGAGCAGATCAGGGACACATAAAACAAGAAATTGAAGCCATGAAGAAGCAGCAGAATTCAAACTTGAGAACAAATAGCTGTTACAATTGTGGAAACCATACTTAAAAGGACACAAATACCCAGTCAAGGAAAGAGCTGCTCAAAATGCCACAAGATGAATCATTTTGCCAAAGTCTGCCACAGCAAATCTGTTCACCAACTGGAGCAAGAACCCAATAAAGAAAGTAAAAACCCAGAAGAATTCCACATTGAAGCCATTGATAAAAGTCAAACGTATATGGAACAAAAGAAACAGTTCATTCAACTAGAATTGCCTGACTGCAACACAAAGATCAGATTCAAAACTGACACAGGCACAGAAGTCAATGTTATACCTGCAAGTGAATATGAAAAGTTAATCCCAAAACCAGAGATGCTGGTAACCAGAGATATACTTACCAGTTACTTGGGCAATAGCTTGGCAGTGCTAGAAACGAGAAAAATTGGAATACAGTACAAGCAAACCAAACAACAACACTTGTTCTATATTGTCAATACAGACAAGGGACCAATTCTGATTCAACAAACCAGTGAAAAGATGAACTTGATCTAGTTCATAATAAGTGTTGACATTAGTGATACACAAATTTTAGCAACTAAGATGTGGAGAGAGGTGCAACAAACCTTATTGGAATTCAAAGATGTCTTTGAAGGCATTGGCATGCTCCCACGGACCTGCCACATACATCTGATAGATCAAGCAATTACAACAGTACAACCACCTAAATGCATACCATTTGCTATCCAGCCAAAACTGAAAGCAGAGCTAGACAGATTAGAGTCACTTGGCATGATAGACAAAATTGAAAAACCCACAGAATGGGTTGACTCCATTGTCTTGGTTCACAAACCAAATGGAGATTTGAGAATATGTTTAGATCCTGTCAATTGTAACAAGTGGATAAAAAGACCTTGTCACCCAATACCTTGCTTTGAAGACATGGCTGCCAAGTGTCATGGAGCTAAAAAGTTTTTCAAGCTGGATGCTAGGAATGGATATTGGTCAATAATATTAGATGAAGAATCAGCAAATCTCACTACTTTTAACACCACATTTGGAAGGTATAGATTTGAAATATACCCATTTGGACTCATATCTGCACAAGACAAATACCAAAAACGCATGGAGTCAGCATTTGAAAGCTTAGCAATAGGACTGATAGTCAACAACATTGCTGGAGAGGCAAAAAATGACAACAAGCATGATTGGGTATTATGGTCAGTGCTACAGAGAGCACAAGAACAAGGAGTGAGATTTAATAAAGACAAATGCATTTTTGACCAAGAAAGTGTACCTTATTTTGGGCACCTGTTGACAACTATGGGAGTAAACTCAATCCAAACAAAACATGTGCTATCAGTAAAATGCCATCACCATCAAACAAAGAAGAGCTCCAAACACTGATGGATATGTACAACTATCTATCTTGATACATTCCAAATTTGTCAACTCTGAAACAGCCACTGAGAGAACTAACCAACACCAAGGAGTTCCAGTGGAAAGAAGAGCATAATGATGCTAGGAAAGCCATCCAGAAAGGAATTTGCGACAACCTCTCATACTTTGACCAAAGTGCTCCTGATGTAGAAGTTATTACAGATGCATCAGAGCATGGCCTTGGAGCACGGTTGATAGCAGATGGAGGCACAGTAGTATTTGCTTCACGTTCCTTATCAGAGAAATTTTATTCACAAATAGAAAAAGAAATGCTGTGAATAGCTTTTGCATGTAAGCATTTTCATCATTCCTTGTATGGCCAGAAAGCATGTGTGACTACTGATCACAAACCATTGAAGTCAATACTGAGCAAACCAATCAATAGAGCACCACTGTGACTACAAAGAATGATGTTGAGTATACAGCCATACAACTTGACACTTCACTACTGGCCTGGAAAAGAGATTCCAGTAGCTGACGCTCTGTCTAGATCAGAATCAAGAAATAGATATGCTGTACACACATTCTTTAGAGATCTACCAATATCAAGTAAAATGATGAATCAAATCCAAATAGAAACTCAAAACAACTCCAAACTGAGAGTTTTGAAATGTGTTATAGAAAAGGGATGGCCTGACAACCAAAAGATGACACCATCAGCTGCTACACCATTTTGGAATTATTGTGACCAACTGAACATCAATGAAGATGTGATTTTGAAAGGAGAAAGGATCATCATTCCAAGCTCACTGAGAAAAGGTATTTTGGAGCAATTACATATCTCACGTCTAGCAATGGCCAAAACAAAGGAAAGGGCAAGAATAACGGTTTTCTGGCCAAATATCAATAGAGATATAGAAGAAATGGTCACCAGGTGTAAAGTCTGTGCTAAACATGTACCAGGACAACAAAAAGAAACAATGATAAGCACACAAATATCAAAATACCCATTCTAGCATGTTGGTGCCAATTCACTTTTCAAGGTAGCAAATATTTCATCATTGTTGACTACTACAGCTGCATGTTTGGAGTAGATGAGTTGAGTTATACCAGCTCACATCAAGTTATAGTCAAGCTCAAAGCACATTCCTCAAGATATGGAATACCCAAAAGAATGACTCCTGACAATGGCCCTCATTTTTCCTCAGAAGAGTTCCAGAAATTCACAGAAACCTGGAACATTGAACATATTACCTTGAGTTCAAGATATCCACAGGCAAATGCAATGAGTGAAAAAGCAGTACAAACAGCAAAGCAAATTATGGCTAAAGCTTTGGACAGCAGAACAAATCCATATCTTGCATTATCAGAGGCAACGCTGTAGCGTTGCCTATAGTAAAGGCCATACGGCTCCAATGTTTTATTATTATTTATTTATTATTTTTTTTTCCAGAGGCACTTCATATACAAGGGGTTGTCGTAGAAACATCAAAGGGGGATCATTTGATTGGAAATCGAGAGTTCTAGTGCCCTTTTCAATAGTCGAAAATGATTGGAGGGCAACTAGCCCCCCCCCCCACGCCCATCATTCCCCCAAACACATCCAATCAAAATTTTCAGATGGCCATTTTGTTCAGCGTAGTTGATTTCCAGATAGAAAATATATTTTTGAGGAGGATACCACCCCACAACCCTCAGGGCAAGGGTTTTAAGTTATGCCCTGGGGGCATATAAGGTTTTTATAGAAGGCGTTGTTGTAGAAACTTCAAAACAGGCTCATTCAATTGGAAATTAAAGAGCTAGTGCCCTTTTTAATAGTCGAAAGTGATTGCAGTGTAACTAGCCCCCCCCCCCACCCATCATTTCCCCAAACACATCCAATCAAAATTTTGAGATAGCCATTTTGTTCAGCATAGTTGATTTCCAGATAGAAAATATATTTTTGAGGTGGATACCCACCCAAAACCCTCAGGGCAAGGGTTTTAAGTTATGCCCTGGGGGCATATAAGGTTTTTATAGAAGGCGTTGTCGTAGAAACTTCAAAACAGGCTCATTCAATTGAAAATTGAAGAGCTAGTGCCCTTTTTAATAGTCGAAAGTGACTGGAGTGTAACTAGCCCCCCTCCCCCCCCCCCCCACGCCAATCATTTTCCCAAACACATCCAATAAAAATTTTCAGATAGCCATTTTGTTCAGCATAGTTGATTTCCAGATAGAAAATATATTTTTGAGGTGGACACTCCCCCACAACCCTCAGGGCAAGGGTTTTAAGTTATGACCTGGGGGCATATAAGGTTTTTATAGAAGGCGTTGTTGTAGAAACTTCAAAACAGGCTCATTCGATTGGAAATTAAAGGGCTATTGCCCTTTTTAATAGTCCAAAATGATTGGAGGGCAACTAGCCCCCCCCCTACGCCCATCATTCCCCCAAACGCATCCAATGAAAATTTTGAGATAGCCATTTTGTTCAGCGTAGTTGATTCCCAGATAGAAAATATATTTTTGAGGAGGATACTCCCCCACAACCCTCAGGGCAAGGGTTTTAAGTTATGCCCTGGGGACATGTAAGGTTTTTATAGAAGGCGTTGTCTTAGAAACTACAAAACATGCTCATTCGACTGGAAATTAAAGGGCTAGTGCCCTTTTTAATAGTCGAAAGTGATTAGAGTGTAACTAGCCCCCTTACCACCACCACCCGCCCATGATTTCCCCAAAACACATCCAATCAAAATTTTCAGATAGCCATTTTGTTCAGCATAGTTGATTTCCAGATAGAAAATATATTTTTGAGGAGGACACTCCCCCACAACCCTCAGGGCAAGGGTTTTAAGTTATGCCCTGAGGCATGTAAGGTTTTTATAGAAGGCGTTGTCTTAGAAACTTCAAAACAGACTCATTCGATTGGAAATTAAAGGGCTAGTGCCCCTTTTAATAGTCGAAAGTGATTGGAGTGCAACTAGCCCCCCTCACGCCCATCATTTCCCCAAACACATCCAATCAAAATTCTGAGACATCCATTTTGTTCAGCATAGTTGATTTCCAGATAGAAAATATGTTTTTGAGGAGGACACTCCCCCACAACCATCAGGGCAAAGGTTTTAAGTTATGCCCTGGGGGCATTTAGGGTTTTTATAGAAGGCTTTGTCGTAGAAACTTCAAAACAGGCTCATTCGATTGGAAATTAAAGGGCTAGTGCCATTTTTAATAGTCGATAGTGATTGGAGGGCAGCTAGCACCCCCCCCCCCCCTATGCCCATCATTTCCCCAAACACATCCAATCAAACTTTTGAGATAGCCATTTTGTTCAGCGTAGTTGATTTCCAGATAGAAAATATATTTTTGAGGAGGACACTCCCCCACAACCCTCAGGGCAAGGGTTTTAAGTTATGCCCTGGGGACATATAAGGTTTTTATAGAAGGCATTGTCTTAAAAACTACAAAACATGCTCATTCGACTGGAAATTAAAGGGCTAGTGCCATTTTTAATAGTCGAAAGTGATTAGAGTGTGACTAGCCCCCTTTCCCCCCCCCACGCCCATCATTTCCCCAAAACACATCCAATCAAAATTTTCAGATAGCCATTTTGTTCAGCATAGTTGATTTCCAGATAGAAAATATATTTTTGAGGAGGAAACTCCCCCACAACCCTCAGGGCAAGGGTTTTAAGTTATGCCCTGGGGCATATAAGGTTTTTATAGAAGGCGTTGTCGTAGAAACTTCAAAACAGGCTCATTCGATTGGAAATTAAAGGGCTAGTGCCCTTTTTAATAGTCAAAAGTGATTGGAGTGCAACTAGCCCCCCCCCACGCCCATCATTTCCCCAAACACATCCAATCAAAATTCTGAGATAGCCATTTTGTTCAGCGTAGTTGATTTCCAGATAGAAAATATGTTTTTCAGGAGGACACTCCCCCACAGCCCTCAGGGCAAAGGTTTTAAGTTATGCCCTGGGGGCATTTAGGGTTTTTATAAAAGGCGTTGTCGTAGAAACTTCAAAACAGGCTCATTCGATTGGAAATTAAAGGGCTAGTGCCATTTTTAATAGTCGAAAGTGATTGGAGGGCAGCTAGCCCCCCCCCCCCCTATGCCCATCAACTCCCCAAACACATCCAATCAAACTTTTGAGATAGCCATTTTGTTCAGTGTAGCTGATTTCCAGATAGAAAATATGTTTTTGGGGAGGACACTCCCCCAAAACCTTCAGGGCAAGGGTTTTAAGATATGCCCTGGGGGCATATAAGGTTTTTATAGAAGGCGTTGTCATAGAACCTTCAAAAAAGGTTTATTCGATTGGAAATTCAAAGGGATAGTGCCCTTTTTAATAGTCAAAAGTAATTGGAGGGCAACTAGCCCCCCCCCCTACACCCATCATTTCCCCAAACACATCCAATCAAACTTTTGAGATAGCCATTTTGTTCAGTGTAGCTGATTTCCAGATAGAAAATATGTTTTTGAGGAAGACACTCCCCCACAACCCTCAGCAAGAGTTTTAAGTTATGCCCTGGGGGCATATAAGGTTTTTATAGAAGGCGTTGTCGTAGAAACTTCAAACCAGGCACATTCAATTGGAAATTAAAAAAGCTAGTGGCCTTTTTAATAGTCAAAAGTGATTTGAGGGCAACTAGCCCCCCCCCCCCACGCTCATCATTCCCCCAAACACATCCAATCAAAATTTTGAGATCGCCATTTTGTTCAGCATAGTTGATTTCCAGATAGAAAATATATTTTTGAGGAGGACAATCCCCCACAACCCTCAGGGCAAGGGTTTTAAGTTATGCCCTGGGGGCATATAAGGTTTTTATAGAAGGAGGTGTCGTAGAAACTTCAAAAAAGGCTCATTTGATTGGAAATTCCAAGGGCTAGTGCCCTTTGTAATAGTCGAAAGTGATTTGAGGGCAACTAACCCCCCTCTCAAGCCCACCTTTTCCCCAAACACATCCAATCAAAATTTTAAGACAGCCATTTTCTTTAATGTAGTTTTAAGTTCTGGAAATTAGGTCTTTGAGGATTACAACTCCCCCAAAGCTGTCAGGGCAAGGGTTGTAATTTAAGGATTCTCCAAATCCTTCATATTATTTCTTATGGAAGGATGCTTGTATAAACTTTAGAGAGGGCTCATTTGATTGGAAATTGAAAGTTCTTGTTCACTTTTTAAGAGTCAAAAGAGATTGAAGGGCAATTAGCCCCTCTCCCTCCTACATGCCCTCAATGCATCAGATAAAAATTTTGAGATGGAAATTTTGTTAAAATAGTTCAAAGTTCTGATAACAAAAACTCTGGTGTCAACACAGCCCACCAGGGCCCAGGGGTAGGCGTTGTAAGTTATGCCCTGGGGCATAACTTATTAAGGGGGTTTCTAACTTATGGGAAGGGGTTTTGTATGAGAAGAACACATAGGAAATCTATTATAATTATACAATTATAAGGTTAAAATACATACTCTGTGATAGATGCAAAATTGCTTTGGCACACAAATTCCTATTAAGGTCAATTCCAAACAGCCGTTATCCCTTTGTGTCAGCAAGTGAAATGGTCTAAACTCCCTTATTGGAGCTATTTTTTCAATACATTCATTGTTGTCAATCACTGTCCACAAGTTATGCAAGCTGTCTATTGTTCATATATAAGGTTTTTATCAAAGAGGTAATTGTATAGACTTTGATAAAAGCCTCATTCGATTTAAATTGAAAGTTCTAGATCCGTTTTTAAAGTCAAGAATAATCGGACAGTAAGCACCCCCCCCCCCCCGATGCCAAAAAAAAACTTGAAACTTTTTGCAATCAAAAACGAACAAAAATTAATTAAAAAAAAAACTTTCCAAAAAATAAGTTTTTCAAAGAAAAGTAAGGCCATTTTAAACTTAACCTCAGGAGATACAAATACCTGTTAAAATTCAAACTCAAAACGACCAGAAATTACTATTAAAGAATAAATGAAACCCAAAACAAACAGAAATTAAATAGACAATCATAGCAAAAACATACAACAAGTAATAATATAAATGAATAAATAGATCTTAAAGCAAGTAATGCTTAGATTGAATATGAAAATCTAGCTTAAAATGAAAGCAAATATTTTGCTATTAAAGTATAAATGAAACTTAAAACAAACAGAAATTAAATAAACAATCAATGTGAACAAAACATACAATATATATTAATGTAAATGAATAAATAAATCTTAAAATGAGTGAAACTTAAATTGAATATGCAAATCAAGTTTGAATCAAATAAAAATAACTACAAACAAGAGTTTGGGTATTGTCTCACTGCAGAAGCCTAAAACCTGATGCCCTTTTTTATTCTCTTTACAAATATAATAATCATTTTTGTCAGACATGAATTTTAGCCCCCACCCCTATATATACCAATTCAGGGCATATATTTGCACATTAGGGGGGTGGGCGGGAAAGTTTAAACTTACCACTAATTTACATCAGAAATAAAATTACCCCCACCCCCCAAATGTACAAATATATACCCTGAATTGGTATATATAGGGGTGGGGGCTAAAATTCATTTCCGACAAAAATGATTATTATATTCATAAAAGGTAAATATTTACCAAATCATGTTATTGACTTATGAATAAAGTGAATATACCACTCAATGCCTTTTTTTATGCTTTTTACAAATATAATAATCATTTTTGTCAGAAATGAATTTTAGCCCCCACCCCTATATATACCAATTCAGGGCATATATTTGCACATTAGGGGGGTGAGGGGGGGGAGGGGTAAGGTTTACATTAACAGACTAATCAGCTAGATAAAAAAAAAACATACCACTAGCATTAGAATTTCATCCTGAGTCCAAATATAACACTCATTTCTGCTGCAAATTATTTTCAAAATTACTTCTAAGCTTCTTTAAGTTTCTTCAATTTTCCTGTTTTTATCACAGAAATGTCATGGCAGCAATTCAATTTGAAAAATACTAAATTTTGCTGAAAGCTGTGATTTGAATTGAAATATACTAAATCTTGTTGAGCAGTGATTTGATATGAAAAATACTTAATCTTGTTGAGCAGTGATTTGATTTGAGAAATACTAAACAGTTTGAATTATTCATTTTTTGGGGGGGAAAACTTACAACTAGCTTCAGAATTTTATCCTGAATCCAAATGTGACATTCATTTCCATTGCAAATTATTTTCAAAATTGCTTCTAAGCTTCTTTAAAAACAGCAAAACTTCTTTCATCCAAACAAACACTTTATGGCAGCTACATATACAGTTTTATAAATATCAGATAAATAGCACTTAATGTAAACAAACTAATCACTCATATCTAACTATTCATCATCACTTTCTGATGCACTAAGGGTGTCACTGTCTGGTGCTCTAGGGGCCCTATCAATTCCAGGGGGATAGAGCTTTGCAGCTTCAATAAAAAAATTATGAAGTTGGTCTTTTTGCTAAAAATTTTGCAGAAATAAGAAAATTTTGCTCCATGTATGCTGTTTGCACCCCTGGTCTTTTAGAGTGCTTTTTGAAGCATCTCCACAGACTTTCTATATTTTGAGTATGAATGGAACAGTCCTGTGGATCAACAAAATTGGCTGAATGATTGATTTGGAAATGAGTATATCCATGGCTGGACAATGTATTATAAGCTCCCCATTTATCACTGTAAATATCACTGTAACTACACTGTAAATAATAGGAATTAAAGTTTCCTTGTTTTTTTGGAGGCCTTCTTGGCCATCAGTCAGGGCTACAATAATTTTTCTTTTGCTCTCTCTCTCTGTTCCACCAAAAACCCAAACTTGCCATGAAATCCTTCCCCTGTTGTACTTTCTTCTTGCCATTAAAGTTTCATCAATTTCAGCTTCAACACCCTGCCCTCCTATAGGTTCTTGGTTTCCTTTCCAAGCCATCAGAACTTCTGAGCAAAAAGACCTCCAGTCAATGCTTGTTTTTTTTTACTTATCTGGAGTTCCTCAATAACCATTTGATGGTCCCAATGATCTGACAGAAAGTGATTTATAAATATCTCATAATCACTAGTAACATGTCAAAGCTGCAATACACCATGCAACTATTACGCATCTGAAAATATGTGAAAATGCAGCAAGAGCTATGTCATCCCAAAGACCAAAAAGAGAAGATTTTGCAGCTATTCAGTATCCAATAGAAAATGGAGTTTCTTGCATCAGGCCAGGATTAAGCCTAATCAAATCCTGATATTTATAAATCACTTTCTGTCATATGATTGGGACCATCAAATGGTTACTGAGGAACTCCAGATAAGTAAAAAAAAAACAAGCATTGACTGGAGGTCTTTTTGCTCAGAAGTTCTGATGGCTTGGAAAGGAAACCAAGAACCTACAGGAGGGCAGGGTGTTGAAGTTGAAATCAATGAAACTTCAATGGCAAGAAGAAAGTACAAAAGGGGAAGGATTTCACAGCAAGTTTTCCTTTGTCATAGAAATCTGCCACCTGTGATCTCAGCCACTCAGTGATGCATGCCCAGAGCTCTTTATCATCATCAAAACAATGTGTTGCTAGCCAGTTCTTCATCTTTGGGAACAAGTGAAAATCACTTGGTGCTAGGTCAGGACTGTAGGGTGGATGTGGGAAAATCTCACATTTGAATTAGTCAAGAAGTTCTGCAGTTTGATTTGCCATGTGAGGTTGGGCATTGTCATGAAAAAAAAATTTTTTTTTGAGGATAACTTTCCTTGGCGCTTGTTTTGCACTGCTCTTCTAAGCTTGTGCATCTTTGTCATGCACATTGGTTCTGTCATTTTTAAACTGGATACACCATTTTTGCATTGAAATTTCATTCATTACATTGTTGCCATACACTTTGCACAGTTGCCAATGAATTTCTATTGTTTTTTTACTAACAGAAACCGTATTATGGACTGCATTTCCCAACTGGTGGGATTTGAAATTATAGCGCACATTTCAAATTGGAAAATTTGGAAAACAGGCAGCACCAAGATATTCTTGTTTTCACAGCTGGATGCTGACTGAAGCTACAAGCATGTGCACACCAAAACATACATGATTGCCACATGCCTAGCAGTGTCAGATGGAAACATTCCCTAGTTTCTGAATAGCCCTTATATGTAGCTGCCATAAAGTGTTTGTTTGGATGAAAGAAGTTTTGCTGTTTTTAAAGAAGCTTAGAAGCAATTTTAAAAATAATTTGCAATGGAAATGAATGTCACATTTGGATTCAGGATGATATTCTGAAGCTAGTGGTAAGTTTTTCCCCCCAAAAAAATGAATAATTAAAACTGTTTAGTATTTCTCAAATCAAATCACTGCTCAACAAGATTTAGTAATTTTCATATTAAATCACTGCTCAACAAGATTTAGTATATTTCAATTCAAATCACAGCTTTCAGCAAAATTTAGTACATTTCAAATTGAATTGCTGCCATGACATTTCTGTGATAAAAACAGGAAAATTGAAGAAACTTAAAGAAGCTTAGAAGTAATTTTGAAAATAATTTGCAGCAGAAATGAGTGTTATATTTGGACTTGGGATGAAATTCTGATGCTAGTGGTATGTTTTTTTTTACCTAGCTGATGAGTCTGTTAATGTAAACCTTACCCAGGGGGAGTTTAAACTTACCTCTCATTTATATCAGAAATAAAATTTACCCCCATCCCCCTAATGTGCAAATATAGAGGCTAACCTGAATTGTATAAATAGGGGTGGGGGTAAAATTCATTCCTGACAAAAATGATTATTAGGCTATTTACCTCATAAAGAGCATAAAAAAAGGCATTGAGTGGTATATTCACTTTAATTGTAACTCAATAATATGATTTGGTAAATATTTACTGGAAATTATACTACTTTGGGAAGTACACAAACTTCAGTTCAATATGAAGAGGGTAGGGGTGGAGGTAGATAGGCTACTACCAAATACTTCCTTTGGGCCTAGTTTAGACTCTGGAAACATTCCAACAAGTTTTATTCACCTTACTAATCTACTTTCCAAGGTACCAAAAACCTGCTTATCTAATATTTAACTCGTTTAAAAAATAAAGACAGTGTTCAGAAAGCAATTGTTCAGGCCTGCCTTATGGCTAGCATGCAGATAGGGCTGAATGTAGCCCTGACTATTATGAAGAATAGTAGTGATAATCTACAGCAGTTCTAAAGGAAAATCCTTAATACTTACATAATTGTTGAGGAATAATACACGCAAAACCTTTGTTTTACTAATCATGGACATTTTTCATTGAATCAGGATTTGAAAGAAGTTTTTTCAAAGCCTCAGCGTTGTCAACGAGCATGGAAATGATTACGGATAGACCACAGTGCAAATAATGAGCAAAATTACAAGGATGGTTGTGAACCGCCATTTACCCGTGAAGCCATTTAAACATTTGCCTCTCAATTATTTGGACTATCTGTCTTGGATTTTTCTACAATTAGCAATTTGTCTACATCAAAATACTCTTTTTTCAATTCAATCCTTGATTCTCGCGTTCCAGGCACTCTAACTTTTCTATGTCAATTTTAAATTCTTGGGCAACCTGCCTGAGGCTCTAGGCAGGCGTGCCTTTCCAAAAACTAACACACAAGTATTTTTCCAATAAGAGAGTCATACTTACTCCCTCAATTTACCCGTGAAGCCATTTAAACATTTGCCTCTCAATTACTTGGACTATCTGTCTTGGCTTTTTTTATACAATCAGCCATGCCTTGATGTCTACAGCAAGATACTTGTTTTTTAATTTAAAGTCAACGGAAAATCAAGTATTTTGCAGTAGGCATCAAGGTATGGCTAATTGTAGAAAAAGCCAAGACAGATAGTCTAAGTAATTGAGACGCAAATGTTTAAATGGCTGCACGGGAAAATGACGGGAGTAAGTATGACTCTCTTATTGGACGAATACAATCGGAAAATATTGGACAATACAACGTCACCTGAAAGCTGTTTTGACGAATTCTGTTTTTTCCGAAAACGGGAGAAAAACGAGCTTGAATAATTTGACATTTGTATCTCAGAATCAGCTATAGCTAGAATGTTGATTTTTGTTTTTAAATTAGGAAGACAAATCGCTTATATCGCTGTGCTTGTTTTTATTGGCTTAAGGTGAGCCTTTCCTGAGATAAAATGGAATGAATGTCAGTTTCGGCAAAACCGCCCGAAGATTCAGGAGCATAGGTAAAATATTGCAAAGCGGAATTGGCTCAGCATGAATTTTAAACGCGACTTTCGGCAAAACGTATTTCATATGTTAGACAAGTTTTAATTTTGATAATTAACTGGACAATTAACAATTTCTGATTTTAACCTTCGAAGCATTAACAGTAGAGGCTGCTTAAGGACACGCTGTGATTTCACCCGAAGTATTAGGTACCTCAGCTCTGTTATAATTTCTAATAAGACTTTTCACATATTTCACATCTACTGCTGGCATGAAACGGCAAAACGATCCTACGTCTTTTATTTTTGCTGTTGGCAAGTCAACTACTGCACTTGAAAGTACAGGAGGCAGCAACCTTTCCACAACATTCACCGCTGACACATTGGGCAATGGCCTTCTTGAGCTAGCCTCTGATGCAATCAGCGCTACAGATGGAGTAGTATCTGTAAACGATGTTTTGTACAACACCCTTTTGCATAGTCCTTGCTTAAACTGTAATAATTTCACCTTCGAAAATGATAGTAAGCTATATTTATAGTATTTGGACGTTTTGGCGTAATCAAAAAACTTCTGCCTGGTCAATTGAATAATGACAAACGGGTCACGGGGCCGAACAATCGAAAGCTTTTTTGTCAAGTCTAGTAGCGAAAAGACTTCCTTGTGCTTCAAAGACCTGTCAATGACGCTGTAAACAGCATCGACCTCCTGAATCGTGGAGTGGCCAGGCTCAGAATACTTCATCGTCATACTCTGGGCGTGTGAAAGCTTCTTCTGGATGTCTTGCATCATGTAACTCATTATGTGATAACGATTTTGAAGCAAACATGAATCTGATCATGTAACCAAGTTTTTGATGTCTGGATAGGTTCTAAGAACCTTATCATGGATACCAGAAAGACCACTGACAATATCATTTCCACTTCTACCAGCAAGACATTCTGACCACAAACAACAATAAACTTTTTTGATTAGCTCTCCTGTCTGTCTGCGAAAGGTAAGAATAGCAGTTAAGTTAAAGCAAGTGATCTTCTTTTTGTAAAAAAAAAGGACGAAACATCCCCTTTTGGCAAAGAAAAAACATTTTCCATATCAAAACACAATACGGGGTCATCCAAAGTGAGCATGGGCACTGTTTCTGTTTTCTATTTCTGTTTTGTTTTTAAAGTACTTGTTTCTGTTCTGTTCTTACAGAAAAACAGAAACAGATGACCTTTTTTTTTATTTACCTGTTCTGTTTCTGTTTTTACAATTTTTATTTTGTCCTGTTTCTGTTTTTTTTCTAACTGTTTGTCTTCTGTTCTCGATTTTACTTTATTGATTCGAGAATGATATATTAAGAAATTACGAACTTACAAAATAGTGTTTTAAATCATAATATGAAATTTTGAAGAAGCGTGGTTACGCCCCATACAGTTTTTGGAATTGCAGCGTTAATACACAGTAGAAGTAAGTAAAATGATGGCACTCAGCTAGGCCAAATTAGGGCTTAGGGAGTTAGATGAGAGTAGGTAGGTGTGTAGATGGGAGAACGGTAAAGGTGCAGTTTTGTTCACTAAGCAACTTATTTTTTTAGTGTATATTATTTAGTCAAATGAGCAGCAAAGCTGCATAGATACTTTCTAGGTGAAGCAGGATTCAAACAAATCACTCATTACTGTATATTCTGGCTCTGTTGGTAGGCTCTCTGTATCCTACATTACATGGGAAGTAATCTGCACCTTTAACCAGGAAACTTTAATTCAACTGTTTTTATGGAATTTATGCTGCTAGATCACAATGACTTGCTATGACAACCATACTAGCCTATACATGATATTAACTGAAAGTTTTCTTAAATGTTTAGTCAGAGAGAAATGTAAATGTATTGAAATCTTGTCCAGTAGAAATAGAAATAGAAGTATCTACTGGATAGAAGTATCCAGTAGAAAAAGAAATAGAAATAAAATCCAGTAGAAGTAGAAATATTGAAATCTTGTCCAGTAGAATCTTGTCCAGTAGCTGGCACGTTTTATTGCATTAACATAACAAGATGGACTTTTTCAAGATGCCAAATATACTTTTTCTCATATTAATACCATCTCTAAATATAATCAATGGAAACTCTTTCAGTGAAAAGCCTAGAGTTGAAACAGTGGCCTAACTAGCTGATTCTGGCCTAGCTGGCCAAAGCCTTATAAAATGGTGATATACTTTTCTCATTCTGTAGGATAACACATCTTCCGGTGAACACGGTAATTTTTGCCATACAGCACAATAAATTAAAAAAATTGTCACTAAGCACAATATTATTTCTTGTATCTGTCTCTTAAATACCTATTATAGACTAGTAAATTCCCCTAAAAATTAATATTGTGCTGCATATTGTCTAAGTTTTTAGGAAACCGTACTTAGGAGCTGTAATTTTGTTTTTATTTGCCGGTAGGCTTTCTTTGCTCATTGCGCAAACGAAACCACTCAGGGGGAAATTGACCCCTTTCTCCTAGTTACTTCACTGAGGTGAAAGAGGTCAGATATTTTGCTGGATGTACAATTTTCCAAATGGTAGGCTACTGGAAGGTGCTTCTAATTTTGTGAAAAATCCTAAAATCAACCTTTGTTTTAAGACAAGCATGATGTCATTTTCTGATGACGACTTGGATGTTCCAAGACATCTCTCTAGGTAACCTACGGAAAAAAGGAATCAAAGAAAGTATTAGGTGCAACTTCTGAAGAGCGTCTCTAAAGGTTAAGGGAGTCTCTGCCATGATATTTATATACTATCTTAAAAGGAAGCACACAATTGATATGCACAAAGATAAAGTATATGCGGCTGGTGCAGCAAATAACAAACCGAAACCAACTAAAAAAAATATATCAAGTCAGGCTGCTTCCCTTGAGAAAGCTCCAGATAGTAAAGCAAGTGACACAGAGGGCAATGAATTAGTAAAATATGGAATAAGAAGAGCAGAGATACGACGGTTCTTTATTTCCAATCGATCAAAGCAAGCTGGTCTGCGGATGTTCCGCTGCAAAACCCTGTTTAAGGACAAATTGCCACGTTGTGTGTTTGATAAGCCAGATATGAAACAGCTTATATAAAAAACAACAGGGGGCTTGAAAGCACCATTTTGGGGAACTGTCCATCGTCACATAAGTTTTGCTGCCAGAAAAAAAAAGTTCAGAAGGCTACTTTAAGATCTGTCACTCAGACGAGCTTGACTCTTCACTGCTGGTCTGCAAAAGGATCTGGATTTATAGGTATCATTGCCTATTACCACATGAAGATGAAAAATGAGCAGAGGTTGCACCACTATCTTTCACATTTCAAGAGGCATAAGCATTCAACTACTAACATCCTTTCAGCAATCCAAGTTGCTATCAGGAAGTTTTCAATGACAGATAAGATGTTCCACGGTGTGACTGATTCTTGGAACAATGTCACCGAAGCCTGTAGGATATGAGCCCTTTCCTGAACTTCACATTTTAACATTGTCTTCATTCATCTGTTGCACGCGTTGTATAGCAAAGAATTGTATAGCAAATGGTCTAAGTTTCTTGGAAATTCAGAATTTGAGAAATTCCATTTTACATGTTTACTTAGGAATGAATTCGGTGGAGGGCCTAGAACATTATTTTCTAGCGCAAAGTGCCATAATAATATGCAAATTACTCTTAAACCATGAATTTTCCTTTTGATTTGTCTCTCACACAAATTCGCTAGGAAACAATTAATCTTAAAAAGTAGTTTTAAGCCGCGAGGCAACGAAAATTTTCGACTTGGCGGTAAGAAGTGTCATTTTCCGTGCATTTTTCTTCTTTCATACATTATTTCAGATTGCTTCCAAGCATCAAGACGGTGGAAGGGGAAAGCAGTATCTGGAGGGGGAGACTGTCCCCCGCAAAAGCGACTATGGGCTGCGCTGACTGCGCAATTTGACGACGAAAATTATTTTATTTTCAAAACGTCTCAAATAACTAGTATGCATTTCTCGGAGATTCGAGGAGATTCTGTACAAACAAAAAAGCGTATTTTTGGAAAAAAAGGAACGGGAAAATAGAAGAAAATAACCAAAAAAAGGGATGACGATATAGTGGGTATAGACAGTTTTTCGCCACTTTATTGAAAAATTTCTTTTTGGCGGAAAAATGCTTCAATAGTAGTACTGATAATAAACCAAAACTTATCATTTACAATTTTTTTTTTCTTCTTTAAGCTTTGGTGCTTGAAAATCAGCTGTTTAAACAGCTGTTTTTTGAACGAAAACAGCTGTTTTCTGTTTTTACCAAAAAACAGAACAGAAACAGAAACAGGTCTTTTGTTTTTTGTTGACCTGTTCTGTTTCTGTTCTGTTTCATTCAAGCCCTGTTTATTTTTTTTCTGTTTCTTCAGAAAAACAGAACAGTGCCCATGCTTAATCCGAAGCTCTGTCCTTATCTCTTTCTTCTTTGCTTTCTAGTTTTCCTTTCACATGTTTTGCATGAGAGGTTTTGACCTCCTCAGATAATTCAGTGCCATTTTTTCAGCCACTCTTCTTCTTCACAAATATCACATTTATCAGTTTTAGGAACATGAATGCAAGAAAAAATTCACAATTGAAAACTTTTCTGTACATGTATTCCTTGAGAGGCAACTTACCATCTTCCAAACACTTACTTTAATACAATGAATGCATTTTGCTTATATTGAGTGAAGGGTCGAGGAACTTTCTGTTGGTTTTGGCACGAAAGTAATGAGATTCAATGGTTGGGAAGCTTTCAATGTGCTTTCTTATGCATGCGAGATCCTCTTCTTTACTTTTATTGACAGGGTTCACTAAGATAAGAAAGATCGTCTTCTTCTTATCCAAGGTCGCGGTCAGCAAATCACCAACTTTCTGCAAAACGGACCATGCTATAATCCCATATGCGATTCGGAAAAACCACTTTAAGAAATCGAAAAATATGCGATTTCACAAAGGAGAACTGCAAAATACAGGCAGTTAGAGATGTCTTACAGCAATGCCAATTAGACCATTCGAAAGAGAGTTTTTTTTATGCAAGATAGTGTTTGTAACTCAGTTTCGCCATAAAAGGTTATTTTCGGCAAAATCGCTTTCAGGCGACGACAAGTAAACGACCGAGTCCGTTGATTTTGAATTGAAAATCAAGTATTTTGCAGTATTTCGTAGAAAAGCCAAGACAGATAGTCCAAGTAATTGAGACGCAAATGTTTAAATGGGTTCACGGGTAAAAGGCGGGAGTAAGTATGACTTTCTTATTGGACAAATACTTGCGTGTTAGTTTTTGGAAAGGCACGCCTGCCTAGAGTCTCAGGCAGGTTGACCAAGAATTTAAAATTGACATAGGATCGTTAGATTTTCTGGAATGAGAGGCAAACAAGGCATGCCCGCCTATGGTCTTAGAAAGGTTGACCAAGAATTTAGAATTGACACAGGACCATATTGACACAGAATTGACACAGCATGGAATAACAGGCTAACAATTGTTTAAAGCCATCTTCATCTTCCAAATAGTACCTATTCATTGCCTAAGCTCAACCTAACGTTCTTAAGCAGCATTTTTAAATTCTGCTTTTGAAATATTCTTGTCCCAGAGCTTCCAAATTGAACTTATTTTTTTTTCTTTTAGTTTAATTTTTGAACCAAATTAATTTATAGTTTTGTTTTACAAGTCAAATGATCCGAATTTAAAATTGCTATAAGAAAGCCCAAGTACCACAAAGAAGACCCAAAGCTTTATAATCCTTTTCCGTTCCCCTCCCGTAACATGCGCCACTTAATCGAAGAACACAAAACTTTTTATGTTCGACAACCTAAAAATAATCTAGCAATATAAAACAAGTTTATATTCTTACGAATATTAATTAATGTAATGTGATAGGACAACAGCAAAAACGAAATTTTTTAAAAAGAACAAGATCAATTTTTTATTTTTAAAACTTATATGCCCCAGGGCATAACTTAAAACCCTTTCCCGGAGGGTTGTGGGGGAGTGTCCTCCTCTAAACATATTTTCTATCTGGAAATCAACTACGCTGAACAAAATGGCTATATCAAAATTTTATGGGATGTGTTTGGGGGAATGATGGGCGTGGGGGTGGGGGGCTAGTTGCCCTCCAATCACTTTAGACTATTAAAAAGAGCACTAGCCACCCCAATTTCCAATCGAATGAGCCCTTTTCGAAGTTTCTACGACAACTCCTTCGATACGAAGTGCCCGGGTATGGAGAAGAAAAAGAAGAAAAAAGAAAAATAAATAATATATTGTGGGGGAATAAACCAGCAAATAAAGCTGGTAAATTTATTGAGCATATGACTTCAAATAATAATGAATTAGTTGTTGCTACCCCTCCAAACCTGAATACTTATTTGAACCCCAAAAGTGGCAATTTCTCCACAATTGACCTACAAATTGTGTCTTTAAATTTTTTGAAAAAAATTTACATAAATAAAATTGATAGTCTATGTACAGACCACTTTGCTATAGTTTGCTCCCTAAATGAACCTGCTGAAACTTTATCTCATACATCCAAATATATCAACACTAAAGCAAATTGGTCTATTTTCCAAAATAAGCTAAATGATGAAATTACAAGTTTCACTCAAAGTTCATGCATTTCTAACACAACAGTTGACACACATGCTGAAGCGTTGACATCTTTACTAATAAATACAGCTAATCATGCTATCCCCAGGACAACACCTAAGAAAACATTCCCTAAACAAATTCCTAAAGCATGGTGGACAAATGAGTGCCTAAATAAATGGAGGATAAAAAAGGCAGCTAGGACAGAATTCATAAAAAAACCAACACCTACTACATATTTAAAAAAATTCCAAGCAGAATCTAATCTAAAAAGGACTATAATAGATGCTAAATATAAATACTGGAATAATTTTGCAAATAATCTCTCCAGAGAAACAAATGAGCCAATTATACATAAAGTCATAAGCCACATATGTGGGAAAAAGACTTCTCCCAACTCACTCCTGTATGAGCTTATACATAATAATACCCATTATGACAATGATAATGAAAAGGCTAACCTATTTGCAACTCTTTTTGTTAATAAGCTAACATCAAATAATCAAAGAAAACTGTCCACAATTCCTATGAACCCTTGTTACCAACCACGCCCAGGATCCGAGTACATAACTAATCCATTTTCAATCCAGGAATTGAATAATGCAATACATCATATTAGGTCCAAAACTAGCAGTAGCTATGACAATATACACCCTACATGGATAAAGAATCTCACACCTTCATACAAACAAGAACTGCTAAATTGTTATAATCACGCTTGGGCATCTTCTAGGTTCCCCAGTCTATGGAAATGTTCGTCCCTCCTACCAATCCTAAAGAAAAATAAACCAAAAGATAACCCTGAGTCTTATAGGCCCATAATGATTACACTTGTGATGGGGAAAATAATGGAGAAAATGATTTATCACAGACTCCTCTGGTTTGTTGAGAAAAATAACATGATCCCACACACTCAAACTGGATTCAGGAAATACCACTCCTCAACAGATGCTTTCATTTTGCTAACAAATGCAATAAATGAATCTTTCTCAAAAAATAATATCCTAGTGGCAGCTTTCCTAGATTTTGAAGGAGCTTATGACAATGTGAACCACCAAATCCTTTTAAATAAACTTGCAAACCTTGGAGTACCTCCTAAGCTAGTATCCTTTATTAAATCCTTCATAGAAGTGCGAAGTTTCATTGTTTGTGTTGGTTCAGCCCCTTCACCCCAAAAGACAATATCCAAAGGTCTACCTCAGGGAGCAGTCCTCAGTTGCCTCCTTTTTGCCCTATATCTCTGGGACATGAACCTACCCCACACGAATCTACAATATGCTGATGATCTGGTGCTATGGTCATCTGGCAACACCTTTCAGATAGCACAGTCAAATCTGCAAAAGTCACTTTTCCAGTTTGAAAAATTCTCTCAACATTCAGATTTACCCATTGCACCCACCAAGTCAAAAATAATCCAGTTTCACCGGAAGAGAAACCATGTTAATGCAAAACTAACTCTAAATAAAACAACTATTCCAGAAGATAATAATATTAATTACCTAGGTCTCATGCTTGACCAAAAACTTAATTTCCACCTCCACATTTCAAACACAATAAAAAAATGTTATAGAAAAGCAAATATACTAAAAAGACTTCTTTCCACACCCTGGGGTTGTAAGGAGAAAACCTTACTCCAGTTTTATAAATCACATATAAGACCCCATATTGACTATGGGCTCATTGTCTATGGTAAATGTGAAAAGACCCAGATACAAAAAATTGAAACAACACAAAATGATATAATACGTCTCATATTTGGTCTTAGGAAACCCACAAGCACCAAGTTTCTGCTTATGGAGAGTGGATTAACAACAATAAGGGAGAGACGTAGCTTTCTCTTGATAAAACATCTTACAAAAATTGAATCAAATAGCTCACACACATTACATAATTGGTTAAGAAATCCAGCCATGTATAGAGGTATTGCAGATGAGTATGCCAATATTCAAAAGAAGTTCCCTGTACCAGCAAAGTCTATTGCACCTACTTTCCCCCCATCCCCTCCATGGAATCGATCATTTCCCATAATAAATACTGAATTTTCAAAATGGAATAAAGATTTAACCCCCATTGCTTTTGTCCAGAAAAAATTAGCAGAACTTAATACAATTACCTATAAAAATCACTTCCAAATATTTGTTGATGGGTCAAAAATGGATGAGAAGGTTGCAAGTGGTGTTTTCCTTCTTCACCTGAAAATTGCAATGGGAGAGAGATTATTTAATAATTTATCTATAATGTCTGCTGAGTTAAATGCCATAATCATGGCATTAGAACACCTTAAGCAAAACCAACCTTTGATTGAAAATTCGAAAAATATTATCATCTATTCCGACTCTTTATCAAGCCTTGAGTTGCTGGCCTCAGCTCCTCAATATAAGTTGGACATTGACACTTATCATTGTCTCAGTATTATTGATAATCTTGCTTCAAGTGGCATAAAAACTTACTTTCAGTACATTCCTCAGCCACTCTGGCATAAGTGGTAATCATCAGGTTGATGAAATAGCAAAAAATGCTATAAATATTGACCAGCCAAGTGGGAGACCAATCCCAATTAGAGATATTTACCGATGGAGGCTATCAGATATTAATTTTAATAAGATTAATCCTATCCTTTCCCCCTTTCCCAATAAGTATCTTTCTAAAATTTATCATAGAATTCGTTCTGGAACAAATGGACTAAATTTCCTTGCATTCTCATATAAGCTTTCTAATTCAAGTGGTTCAATTCCCCTGTCCCCTCTTTGCAGGCATTGTAATATGAATAATGAAACAATTGACCATTGCCTATTTGAATGTAATATGCTGACGTCTGCACAACATACCTTGCTTTGTAAACTGTTAAAATACTTCAAACACCACAAAATCCCACTATCAGCCAAGAGCCTAGCCAACTATACCTGCACACAGAGCATAGAAATCGACATCTATCATCTTATATTTGAACTCCTAGAGTCGAAAGATCTGCTGAAAGATATCTGAATATATCTAATAAATATGAGGCAATCAAGCCAGTAGCTCTGTAGCCCACAGAGTGAAGCAAAAGGAAAAGGGCTAAATAGTTATACTGAAAAGCCCGCCTGCTGTTAAATAGAAGAAGACATTGTGCCCACATCGTTTTTTACTTAGGCAGCGCTATCGCGCTGCCTATGATCTACCTGAGTGAATTGCCTTGCTTGGTGTTGTTTTCTCTTCAGTCCTGGCTGAAGTTTCTTGAAGTAATGTTCCTAGAACTGTTTTAACCCTCTCACGGGCGAAGTTCCATAACCTTTGGGATAGCCTGACGCAAAGGAGTTGTCTTACATGTAAAAAAAAATACATAGGTTTCGAAAATATATCTAAAAACTGAAAAGAGGGTGTTAAATCAAGGAATGCTATCGTCCACAAATGAGGACTGCACCCAAAAAACACTCTTTTGAAATTCCTTTTGTAGCTTGGAAATTTTTTTTGAAATTTCTTTTGTGCTTTTCTTTTGTGAAAGGTCTTGTGGTGCTGGGGATGCTATAATACTTAATTCTATTTGCAGATAAATCGTAAGTTACTCAAGCAGTTCCGGTTCTAGCACCAAGAATTATTTGTTTTGTCACATCTTGCTGGCTAATGGCCGTTCAGAAATCTAATGGCCTTACCATTCTATTGTTTATAACAGGTGTTGTAACAGATACTTTGAAATGGAGGAGATGAAGCCGTCCTGAGAATGCAGGTTTTTTAATAGAGAATCCGAGTATGTACCGCAGTAGCATCTGGAAGCAGATAGAAGGTGTATATACCTATGCTTGTTTCGAACGTCATTTTTTTAAGCAAAGTCAGCGAATCCATGAAATCAACACCTTCCAAGTACATGTTATATTCCTTTACTGCGTACGGTCTTTCAACTGCCACTCTTGACTTTGTTGTCCTGCGCCATCTCTGAACACGGTCAGTTTGGGTGTGACTAGCAAAAGATGAGCGACCTGTGACGATGTCTCATGATAATACACAGTTCTTTTTCTGTAAATTGAGTTCAAACCCTTCCTTTAACAATACATAGGCATTAGACTCCTTGATAATCATTTCATAAAATTCGTCAGGAAGAAGTCCCTCAAAAAAGTAAACAGCATCAAACTTATTACTTATTTTGAGCTAGACCCGACCATAGCCGGTAAAAGAGGAAGTAACTCTCCTAGAGGAGTGTCGACATTGGCCCTCAAATAAAGTGTCTAGGTTTTGCATTTTTAGGTTTTGGGTAAACTTTAATGAACTATGGAGGGCCAAGTCTGCTTGCAAAACTGCAGCAGCAAAAAAATTTGGATCCTACCTTGGGCATTTCCTTTTTCTAGTATAAGTTCTAGATACACGCTTATTAGGAATAAATTTTGATTTTTACGAGCATCCCTTCAATAAGAACCAAATATTCCCCCAGGGCATAACTTACAACGCCTGCCCTTGGGCTCTGGGGGGTCGTGTTGACCCCGTTATTTTCGTTATATGGTCTTTGAACTATCTTGTAGAAAAAGGTATCTCAAAGTTCTTATTGGATGGGTTGGAGGAAAAAAGGGCGTGAAAGGGGGGGGGCTAGGTGCCCTCCAATTTCTTTTGACTCTTGAAGGTGAACTATGACTTTCAATTTCCAATCAAATGAGCCCTCTTTGAAGTAAGCACGAGCATCCCTTCCATAGGACCCATATATACCTCCAGGGCATAATTTACAATGCCTACCCCCGGTCCCTGGGGGGTTGTGTCGACACCGGAATTTTTGTTAAATGATCCTTGAGCTATTTTTAACAAAATAGCTATCTCAAACTTTTAATTGGATGTATTTGGGAAAAAAGGGTTTGGGGGTGGGGAGGCTGGTTCTTCCGGTATCTGTTGACTCTTAAAAAGTGAAATAGAACTTTCAATTTCCAATCAAATAAGCCCTCTCTGAATTTTATACGAGCATTCCTTCCATAACAACTATATATGCCCCTAGGACATAGGCTTAACTTATAACCCTTGCCCTGAGGACTGTGGGGGAGATTCCTGCTCAAACATATAAATTACAGAACTTATAACTACGTTGAAAAGGTGTTGTCGTAGAAACTTCAAAAAAGGCTCATTCGATTGGAAATTCATAGGGCTAGTGCCCTTTTTAATAGTCGAAAGTTATTGGAGGGCAACTAGCCCCCCCCCACGCCCATCATTCCCCCAAGCACATCCAATCAAAATTTTGAGATATCCATCTTGTTCAGCGTAGTTGATTTCCAGATAGAAAATATGTTTTTGAGGAGGGCACTCCCCTACAACTCTCGGGGCAAGGGTTTCTAGTTATGCACTAGGGGCATATAAGGTTTTTATAGAAGGTGTTGTCGTAGAAACTTCGAAAAGGGCTCATTCGATTGGAAATTCAAAGGTCTAGCGCCCTTTTTAACAGTCGAAAGTGATTGGAGGGCAACTAGCCCCCCCTCCACGCCCATAATTCCCCCAAACACATCCAATCAAAATTTTTCGATAGCCATTTTGTTCAGTGTAGTTGATTTCCAGATAGAAAATATGTTTTTGAGGAGGGCACTCCCCTACAACTCTCGGGGCAAGGGTTTTTAGTTATGCCCTGGGGGCATATAAGGTTGTTATAGAAGGCGTTGTCATAGAAACTTTGAAAAGGGCTCATTCCATTGGAAATTCAAAGGTCTAGTGCCCTTTTTGATAGTCGAAAGTGATTGGAGGGCAACTAGCCCCCCCCCCCCACGCCCGCCATTCCCCCAAACACATCCAATCAAAATTTTGAGATAGTCATTTTGTTCAGCGTAGTTGATATCCAGATAGAAAATATGTTTTTGAGGAGTACACTCCCCTACAACCCTCAGTGCAAGGGTTTTTAGTTGTGCCCTGGGGGCATATAAGGTTTTTATAGAAGGTGTTGTCGTAGAAACTTCAAAAAAGGCTCATTCGATTGGAGAATCAAAGGTCTAGTGCCCTTTTTAATAGTCGAAAGTGATTGGAGGGAAACTAGCCCCCCCCCAAGCCCATCTTTCTCCCAAACACATCCAATCAAAATTTTAAGATAGCCATTTTGTTCAGCGTAGTTGATTTCCAGATGGAAAATATGTTTTTGAGGAGGACACTCCCCCACAACCCTCGGGGCAAGGGTTTTAAGTTATGCCCTGAGGGCATATAAGAATGATGTTGGCACAATGTATCATTTATTATTTTTTTCCTTTAGAGCAAGGCACTTCGTATCAAAGAAGCTGTCGTAGAAACTTGGAAAAGGGCTCGTTCATTTGGAAATTGGAGTGGCTTATGCACTTTTTAATATTCGAAAGTGATTGGAAGGCAACTAAAAACCCTTCCACGCCCACCTTTTCCCCAAACACATCCAATCAAATTTTGAGATAGTCATTTGGTTCAGTGTTGTGGATTTCCAGATAGAAATTATGTTTTTGAAGAGGACACTCTCCCACAGCCTTCAGGGCAAGGGTTGTAAGTTATGCCCTGGGGGCATATAAAGTTTTTATAGAACGCGTCGTCGTAGAAACTTCAAAAAGGGTTCATTCGATTGGAAATTGAAAAGGCTAGTGCCCTTTTTAATATTCGAAAGTGATTGGAAGGCAACTGACACCCCTTCCACGATATCAATTTCCCCAAACATATCCAATCAATATTTTTAGATAGCCATTTTGTTCCACGCAGTTTAAAGTTCAGGAAATTATACCTTTGAGCAGGACACTCCTCCCACAGTCTTCAGGGCAAGGGTTATAAGTTACGCCCCGGGGTCATATAAGTTTTTATTTAAATCTTTGTCGTAGAAACTTAAAAAGCGGCTCTTCGATAGGAAATTCAAAGAGCTAGTGCCCTTTTTAATAGTCGAAACCTTTTTCCCAAACACATTGGGAAAAATGTGTTTGGGACCCTTTTTCCCAAACACATCCAATCAAAATTTTTAGGTAGCCATTTCATTCAACGTAGTGGAAAGTTTTGAAAATTAAGTCTTTAATGATGACAACCCTTCCCCCACACAACCCTCAGGGTAAGGGTGCCCTGGGAGCATGCAAGGTTTTTATAGAAAGCGATTTTGTAAAAATATCAGAAAGGGCTCATTCAATTGAAAATTGAAAGTGATATTGCCCTTTTAATAGTCGAAAGTGATTGAAGGGCAACTAACCCCCCTCTCACACCCACCATTTCCCAAACACATCCAATCAGAATTTTGAGATATCCATTTTGTTCAACGTAGTCGAAAGTTCTGGAATTAAGTCTTTTAGGATGATAGTAGGAGGGGCCTATTGACTCCGAGGCTTACATAATTTATTCATGGTTCTGTTCTGTTTGATGGTTATTTGATGTTTTTTTCATGTTCTGTTCATGGTTTGATGGTTATTTGATGTTGTTTCTGTTCCGTTTGTTGATGGTTGGTTTGTTGGTTTGATGTTGTTTCTGTTCTGTTTGTTGATGGTTATGAGTGTTGGTCAATTTTTTTGTTGTTTCTTGGATGTAGACATAAGTTCAACAAAAATTGCTGGATAATCAACGGAACAGGATCACGTGTCTCTTTCTAGACCGATCATAGGAGTCGGAAACACTAAATCGACAAGGTCGCAGTGAATATAAGGAAGGATTTTTGCTATAGTTGTTATTAGTGTGAGAATAGAATTCAAGGAGTGAGAACAGTTTGACTTTACTTGTTAAGATATATTTGTAATAATGAGTGGAATGTTTACACTATTAGAAGTTGATATTGGAGTTGGTAGCAATGATACAAGAGCACCAAACATTGCAGTGGAAATCACGAGAGGATTACGGCTTTATCTGGAATCGGATAAAGTATATGCAAGATATGTGTTATCATTGAGCAAATTTAAAATGGAGGATCAATTATGCTTCGCTGCAAAAGTTGATATAGCATGTGAATAGACTTCAAAGTGCTTTAAATACAATAGTGAAGTATATAGAGGACAATAAGTTACATCGCTAATTGTACATGTGTAATACATTTTATTGTTGTAATTATACAATAAAATTGTTTCGAAATCGAAAATGTCACCCCTTTTTTTTAGAATGTTAGACTATCGAATGTTCTTGAAGTAGAACGAATTATGGTTAGTCTAGAGTCGGCAGTGAGAGTGATAGGATTGAAAAATGAATAAATTTGAGAAAGAGAGAATTAGATCGAACCTTGTGATTATGGAAAAACATTTGATTCTGGATGATGATTTTCTTGAGTTATCCCTTCAATGGAAGATATTCTCAAAGGGGACACTTGACAATACAATGAAAACTGATTCTCCCCCATTGGGCTATTGTATGAAGCTTTTACGACGTGAATCAAATGCTTATACTCAATTTATTGATATATTAATTGAAACAAAGCAGAATAATATCGTGGATATACTTTTGAAAACATTGCCATAGATTCAATGTAGATGGCTCCCCTTCGAAAGAGGTAACGTCACAGAGTTAATCCTCTCACATTCCTCTCTGAATTTATCGAATGTGGATCAGTTTCTTTTTAGCTGTGATAGAGTTGACATCGGAAACCAAAAAATGTTCTATACATTCCACTATGCATGTACACTCATGGCAATTGGTCATCATGTGAGAATTGTATAATTATTGATGACTATAATGAAAAGTGCAAATTATGAAATCCTTGTAAATTGCATAGAAGATATGCAGTACAAATTAAAGGATGTAATTCTTGTCTTGAAGATATTTGTGACTCTCACCCTAGAGGACAACTATATTCCAATTGTCACTATGACAAATGTGATCAGTGGGAGAATACTTACCCAGGTATGATTGTAAAGAACCCCAAACGTAATTTTAGTTTATTTCTACGAGATTGTTATCTTCGTGTATTTAAATTATTTTGGGAGGAAGAATCAGGTCTACGATTCAGCTGTTGGGGTAACAAGACAATTTGGTTTCTACGTCATCGTTGTGACGATACTGCCTATTATGACTATAAACCTAGTGATTTTTATTTGGCAGTTACCGACTGTGATTCACCATTTAAAAACACTGTATGTGATATTGCTTCAAATAGACAGATTGAAACACGTGAATTTCACAATATGAATGCAAATAGTATCATTGACTATACAAAGAGATGTGACAAGAGTGAAGTTACATTATACTGTAGAAAATATGACCCTGACTTTGCAGCCAATCAGGATCAATATACAGTGAATTCAAATGATCTACCAGCATTAGTGGTTCACGACAGTTGCCTATACACCGAAGAAGAAATCTAAAGTGAAGAATAAAGACATTGCTGTATATATACATTTCTTTATTAATAAACAAATTCACATGCAGTTTTTAAGCACTTTACTCGTAGGGCACTAAAATCAATATTATACAGTTCTGAGAGGATATTTTCCACCATAAAGTCGTTCAGACGTGGATTGTCTACATAAATGTTGAGAAACTGCTTGTAAGTATAGCCGCGACATTTGAACACGAAATATAGTAGCGCATGGAAACCACAGCTTTTAGTCGTCAGATTCTGCACTCTCTTCCGATTTTGAATAATAGTTTTCCCACTGCTCTCAATATAGTTGCTGATGTGTGGAGTTTAGAATGTAAAGGGTAGTCCGAGAGGATTAAAAAATTCAATCGTCTTCATTGTTTGAAAGATGCACAACCAATGGCCAGTATTCAAAGTCGACGGACTGCTATTAACAATGATTAGGGTATTGTTGACACTTTGAATTTTTCCAAGAAAGTCCGAGGGCAAACAATAGCATCTGTATTTGGACATGTAGGGGTCCATATTAAATACATTTATTATTTGACTGGTGTTCATGGTGCAAGGTCTAGTAGAACACTGCCTACGGGAGTGTTTTCCCAATAGGTTTCAAATTGATTTAGCGAGATTAATGCAATACTCTCAGCTAATGGGTCGGCAAATGTACACTCTAAACGCACACTCCCCATTCGTACTATACTCATATCCTGGGTGCCAGTCAAATCCAATACAATGATACCATGTGTTTTAGAAAATATGTCTTCGGTTATACCATTTTCAAATAGTTGTGAATAATGATCTAATGTTTGCATTATCAACTCATACAATGTCCTATACGATATATCAAAAGATAGATTGTAGAGTGGGATTCCATTTACTTTACAGAGAAGAGATGAAAGCTCAAACATTTCAAATTTATGTGGGCATCCAGTCCACGATCCTATTGCACTAGCGCTTTTTACAAGTGCCAATGCTAATTTTGACGGAATTTCACCATTGATAAAGGATGAGTCGGTGAAGGTATGTGATCCTGTGGCAATATGACGTTGATTGGTGATTGTATCAGAAACAAGTAGTTTAATATTATTTCCACTGGCTCTCAGTTTTTCCACTGCAAAAGCAACAGAACTCATTACCTGCTGTTTGCGTACATGTAGTATTGCCGAGGTGAGGGAGAGAGTTACATCAGGATTGGCAGCAAGTTTTTTTCGTAAATCGAAATTGGATTGAGCAAGCGTCAATTTTATATCCACTTTAATATTGGGTGGTAGCCATTGGGGTATATTAAATATTTCATGATATATTTTTCCAACTAGATGTAATTTAACTAGGTTTCCAACTAGGTTTTGTATTAAATCAGGAGTTAAGCAGGGTTGTGTTCTATCCCCCTTTATATGGATTATTTTGATGGACTTTGTTTTGAGGAGCACAGGAAAGGCAATGGGAGACCACGGAATCAAATGGGGAGGAAAAAGTCTCCTGGACTTGGATTATGCTGATGATTTAAGCATCCTAGATGAAAGTGTGAGCAAAATGAATGAAGTTTTAGAGGTTTTGCGAGTTCAGGGTGCTAGTATTGGTTTGAAAATTAATGTTAGGAAGACCAAGTCACTAAGGCTAGGAATAAGTGAAGATGAAAAGGTGACGTTGGGTAATGAAAAGATTGATCAGGTGGGCAGTTTCACTTACCTTGGTAGTATTATTAGTAAAGATGGTGGGAGCAGTGAAGATGTTAAAAATAGAATAGCCAAGGCTCAGGGTGTTTTTTCACAGTTAAAAAAGTCTGGAAGAATAGGAAGATAAGTCTGCAAACCAAGATTAGAATCTTAGAAGCTACAGTGATGACAGTGGTCAAATATGGCTCTGAAGCATGGACGCTCCGAAAAGCGGATGAAGATTTGCTAGATGTTTTCCAGAGAAATTGCTTAAGGATTGTTCTGGGTACCCGGCTGACTGACCGTATTTCAAACAATAGGCTATACGAAAAATGTGGTTCAATACCACTTTCTAGGTCTATAATGAAAGAAAGGTTGAGGTGGTTAGGGCATGTTGTTCGGATGAAGGATGACAGATTGCCGAAGATTGTTCTTTTCGGCCAACCATCTAGGGCTAAACGGAAAGCAGGTCGTCCCCGTCTGGGTTGGGAGGACGTCATAAAGAAAGATTTAAAGGAAATGGGAACTTCGTGGGCGGGTGTAAAAAGGGAGGCTTTGAATAGATTGGGGTGGAGGAGGAGCGTGCGTAGCTGTGTTGGCCTCAGGCGGCTTGGTGCTGCGATGAGTTGTTAGTAGTAGTAGTAGTAGTAGATGTAATTCACTAGTCGCAGCATTTTTAAGTGCATCTGTACTATCTGTATTAGTAATATATTCATATCCAATGGAGGTACCTCTCAATTCTTTGTATAACTTGGGTGTCATCAGCATGAATTGAATATAGCTTTTATAATTCGAGAGATTTTTGCTTGTGCTCACCAGTGTACCATTTATGTAGACACTGATTTGACGAAATAAATTATGTAATATACAATTTTCATAGGATATTCCATTGGCAAGAATTGGCAATGTATTATCGGATTTCCGGACTTTCATTCGTAAATCTATAAATTTCGAAGACATGTCCATAAAGTAGTCTTCATTGGAATAATTTGAAAGTGGATATTATCGGAGAGGGGTTGTTGTGGATAAAATTGTTCATAGTACCCATGTTTTACACTCACATCAACATTTTCTGCATTGAATAGATTTAAAGATGAAGTGATTGAAGGTTGGGAATCCTTATGCGGTAAATGTGCCATCTATGAAAAGAAATCTAGTTTCGATCTAACAATTCTCTTCCTGGGGCTTCTTCTTCTGTTTACCGTGTGTGTCGTCTTTTTCCTTCTTTTCTTTGACAAGGGTGATGTCTTTCGTTTCTGACCTGAGTAGAGACTGATGAGTGGTGCACTGTTTCTCGACCTTTTTAAACCTTTTCCATTTTGATGAGATTTCAATTGTTCGCCAAGGGTTCGCGCACTGGACCTAAGATTTTCCGAAGCACTTTTTTTAAAATCCTTGCCAGAGCTCCAATCGTATAGTGTAGAGGATGCAAAATCTGTCGCAGCCGGTACAATATATTTTCTAGCCAGAGGTAGTGCAGAGCGAAACAGCTTAGCAAACCAACTGCCAAGACCATAGCCAGACAATGATGAGCGACCTTTTAATAGTCCATTAAATTGCCCAGTTGTCTTGGGCCAAGAGTATTAACATAGCAGTCAATATCAGGACAAATGAATACCAATTTTCTATTAGACATCTTGTTGTTGAATGGGTCGGAAATGGCATGTAATCACAGCCAAACCTTTTGATATTGCTAGAGGATCACCTAATTCAGTTCTTAGTGTTAACTGACAGTGTTGCAAATAGGAAGTATTTACGGGGATATACTGAAGATGCTTTATATTGTAATAGTGAATATGTTCTCGATTGGTTTTTCGTTCAAGAACTAGTAGGAGGGGGACATTGCTATTACCAACTCTGGATGTTTCAACAAATGAAGCGTAGAGAAATATACATGTGTCCATGGAGACGGCAGGCGGGTAGTCAGCAAAAATAAAATTAGTGTTTCCAGCACTTTTACCATTGATTATATTGAGTTTAAAGCCAAAAACATCCTTTAGATTATCATTGAGAATAACCTTTTCATCGGCAATGGGTGAACTAATGTAGATCTTGCCCTTTTCCTTTGAATAGTTGAAATGAAAGACTCCTTTTTTACGAGCGGAAATTCTTTTATTGATAGAACGGCTAAAATCATTCATACAGGTGAGTTCTTCGTAGGGTAATTCAATATATGGATAATTCATCCAATTGATCTTTTGGTTTTGTTCTTGATCAACTGGGGGTGGCGGACAATCATAAGGTCTAATTTTTATATCATATTTGCGATCTTTTCTCAGGATATCATATGTATTTTTGAGAAAACAGTCGACAAGAGCCACTTCATACGCGCCGTTGAATTTGATGGTGGGAGAGAGTTTCGTCCAAAAATCACTTGTTCTATTCAAATCACTGTAGAGAGGATCGGACACATTGGACATAAATGTCACATAGAAATCATTGGGCATTGTTAAATATGTCTTCAACTGCAACCCAAGAATCAAAATCAGAGTTGTATCCTAGCCAGCGAACAAGCAAATGTCTCTTACCCCTGCGAGTACAACTCTTTAATATCTTTTCAATTTGATACATTTCACTATTGTTTCTAACTTTTTGTAGTTCGTATTCATAAAAACCGCCGAGAATCTCATCATCTTTGGTGTCTCGTAGTCGATATTTCGTGGGTTCAGTGTCTAGGATTTTGGACACTTTAAAAAGTTCTGTGCTCCATAAATAATTGCCTTTTTCAAAAATATTGGTGGTTCTATTAATTCGAACAGTATCGCCAACATTGAATTTCTTCTTCCCAATTTTTTTCACTGGAATATTGCTTTAGAAAAGCATCAAATGTATTTTCACTGCAATGAACTTCCTGGGGGCTAACATTGGACAGGGATCGATGTGGTCGTTGGTTATATATTTGCATGATTTTATCAAAATCATAAATAAAAGCAGCAGTATTTTTCAGCGCACAATATCTTGAAATTAATAGACGAATCGTTCTTATCAATCGTTCAGCCAATGCGGACTTTATCGGGCTGTGACTATGATAGAGTGTTGTATTATATTTCAATAGAACCTTTTGCACATGAGGATTAACAGATTCACTACCACGATCCGACTGAATTTTTCTAAAGCAATCCTGTTCAAGAATAATTTCTAAAGCATGAACAACTTCAACACCTCTCTTTGATTGCAATGGAATGGCATAGGCATAGCGACTAAAGACACTGGTTACCACTAGAATATATTTGTAGGGTGTATTGTGACGCCGTTGAATCGTGTCAAAAGTTGGAATATCAGTTTGTATTATATGCAGAGGGAGCTTAAAAAACAATATCGGCAAACTAAAGGCTTTAGTTTGCCGATATTGTTTGCCACGAAGCCTGCGATTCCGATGAAATGTGTAACTCGGTTCATTTTCTAGATACTCTTTTACTTTTTTTAATGTGCTGCCATCTATGTCAGAGGTAACTTTAGAAAGCGTTGTGGGGGAACTTAGACTTCCCGCCTCACCAATATTTTCATACAAATGTCTTAAAACTTCATCCATTTTGAACGCAAACACTTAGTGTAATGTCCACTCCCCTTTTGCACACTGGAGGGTGAATCATTACGTCTTCGCTTTCGTCTAGCAGCCACCATCGTTGGTGTTATAAGATCATTGCTGCTGCTGCTGCTGCTAGTATTTTCCAAGATTGAATTAAAATCTTACTCTTCTTCTTTTTTAAATGTTGGCGTTGTTAGAGGACTATGTTCTCTTAATTTCTATAGAATTTGCTTATTGCCAATAAGAAGTTTGATGCGTTTAGAAAGGTGTATAGATTATTGTCAAATTATAAAAGTCCTTTACGATTCGTCATCATATCACAAATTAAATCAACTAGATTATAACTTTTTCCCTGAATTATAATTCGTTTCCCTGTGCTATCGACTTGAACTTGATCACCACCACTTTCCAACACGAGATATTTTAATACTCTTTTACTCTGTTCTCGATAGGTCACTGGCAATAGGTTTTCAACTGATGTCACTATGGAATTCAATTCCTTCTCCTTTGATTGTGTAGAATCTTTAGGAGATGTTTCCTGTTTAGGGGGATCTGTGACGGCGACGGGTCTCTCACAATAAGGTCCATGTTTGTCCAAACGACGCAATGCATCTTGAAGTAAAACTAGCTTTTTATCATTGGCAATATATTCATCATTAATGAATTTGCTTGAATTGTCTTCAAAATGTTCCACGGGTGAGAGGACAAGTTCTATTGGAGTCAATTTATAGGGTTTAGCCATCTAGAGAAAACTGTTTACAAGTCCTGTGATTATTGGTAGTAAAAGTGTAAAAAAGCTACCGTCCTCTTGAAGGAGACGTTTCTGTTAAAAATTTTTCCTTTGTTTTTGCAAGCCAAGGCACGTACAGTGGAACGACGTAGCTTTTTCTGTTGTCTAACACCTTCTGGCAAGTGTACATTGCCCTCAGTTAAATTTAAACAAAGTTTAGATATTAGATTAATGAAATCATTGCCAACACCATGTTTGAGTATGGCCTTCCTGAGTGGGGGTTTTGAAGTGCCTAAAACGGAAAATAAATGCCGTTGTTCATGTAGTTTCTCCATTGTCATGATGGCAACTAATAACTTTTTCTACTGCTCACCGGAAGATATACAGTAATTTCGTTGTCAAAAATATCTGTGACTGGACGTAGATCCTCGGGTGTATTCTAGCAAAATGTACCCATAGGGATTATTTGTCGCCTGACTGTACGCTGACAGCAGAAATTTGGGAGCGCCTGGATATATTTGCTTATTGAGAGTTATTAGCGAGCTAGAATCACGAAGAACCCGGTAGATAATATAGATGATGCAATTCAAAGCAAGGGTTCTCATACATTTGCTCTGATGAAACAGATTGTGTAGAACTAAGGTTATGGAAATGTGTTCATGATGAGAGCGAACGGTAAACAGTTGTAGCATTTCCTGTGAGAACTGTTCAATTGATTCAGCCAAATCATCAATAATCAGCCATGAGTTTGGTTCAATACTATTGAAAACATCAAGTTCCCGTATGAATTGTATTGGCATGGATGTGGCAATAGCTTTTATTTGATCGTACGACTCCTGCCAAATACTATAGCAATAGTAAATTTTTCTTTGGTTGTTCCAAAAACATTTTATTACAATTTTTAATTATTTTAGCTAGAAGTGTCGTTTTCCCAGACATTGATTGGCCACACAGAAACCACCTGAATGGTGTTTTAAATTGATACATACTGCTGCTGCTGTTGTCAACAGTCGGACTACAACTAGCTGTAAACCATACTTGTCCAATGAATAAATAATGATTTTCCCATAGATCTATCTAGTACGTTAACAACAAAAACAATATTTCTTTCATTTATTAACATCAACAACTTGAAATACAGCACGAATAGCACACACTATTTGTTCAACAACAATAGCAACAACAGCATTTTTCATTTATTTTCAAAACTTAAAATAGCCCACACTATTTGTACAACAACAATAGCATTTTTCATTTGTTAACAGCAACACTTTTTGTACAACAATAGCAACAACAACAACAAGAACAATATTTTTCATTTATTGACAAAAACATTTTTGTACGACAATAGCAACAAGAACACTATTTGTTCAACACTAACAGTATTTTTAATTTATTAACAACAACACTTTTTGTACAACAATAGCATGAAGAACAACATTTTTCACTCATTGACAAAAAAAACAACTTAAAATACAACATGAACAATAGCAATATCAGTACAGTTGAACAAATTTCTAGACTATGAATTTAAAAGATGAGAATTTCCCCCCAAGGGCCCATCCCCCCCCCCCCCGGGGAACGCGCGTGGAGGGCGCAGGAGCGGGAATTTTTATACAATAGCCGCTGCTGCTGCTGCAGTTAATTGATGGTACTATTTGAGCATTTAAGTTAATTTATCCAGACCGAGTTGGTTGCGATAGTCTACACATTCAACTCGGTCTGAAATTAGATAGTGGCCGGGGGGAGTACTTTTACACCATTCTCGAGCACAAAGACCTTGTCAGATATACATGACATGGCTTTTTTTCAACTCTAAGAGTATAGTTTCTGTACTACAGAGAGCGAATTGCTAGCACTTCTGCTCTTGGCACTAGACAACTATCTACACAGTTTCTGTAGACACTCATGTTGAAATTATTTTTTACAAAGTGTGTAGGCACCCCTTTGCAAGCCTGATTTACATCCATGTTTGTGTTTCTACACAATAAACTTTATGACCGGGGAACACCCCATTGGATATTAAATCGCTCCCCGTCTCTGATTTTAAAATTAATAGTTGATTAGGGGCTTGAAGTTTCACCAACTAGGGGTAGAGGGACGCATTCCAGTTAGTGAAATCCATCAGCGAGCTGATGTGTACTCCTTTCTCCAAATCATTTCATAAATCCCCGGTTTTAACTTTTAACAGCAGAGAATCTGTGTCCCCATAATAAAATTGAACCTCCCCCTCCCTTGGCCATTGTACCTTGAACACATTGTAAAAGAACGACAACATGAGTTTTTTGGAAATTTCCAGTACAGAACTGCCTCCCACTATATTCTTGTTCAGTACAACATTTATTTTTTTTCTGTGTAGAAGAACCATATTCGGCTCTATGCTCGTGAACGTCGTAAAATTGGGGTCGGCAATAATTCGTGCACATTCTTGGGGGCATGTTACGACGTCACAACGTGATCTGTTTCGTACGCTTTCACACATTTTGCCAAAAGCTGAATTTAAAATAAGCTTGTATATTTCTTTTTCAACTTTACTTTTTGCCATTGAGCGTTTACCGACAAAGGTGTCGATAAACGTCTTCAAGTATGGTTTCTGATTGAATTGTAGGGCCCTGTGTATTTTTGTGACCCTGAAACCATTTTTCACCATCCATCGTAAAAGCACATGGTGAACAACAATATTATGTTTCGGGTCCAGATCTGCAATCAGTTTCTGCTTGGAGGGGGTCCAGTGCATGCTCATATCATTGACTAAAGACCGATTGTATGGGCTCAATGATTCCTTTGTCACTGGTCTATTGACACATGGAAATACAAAATCTTTGACAGAATCATGAAGTTCAAATGGTATGTGCCCGTCAATTTCAAAGAACCATCCTTGTGGCCCATTGTCCTCGACGGTGTGAATGTCAGGGATCTCACAAGGATTCTCGAGCCATTTATAATCTCCACACGGCATAGAGTGCTGAGACATTTCCGAGGGGTACAATGAGTTCATGTCAAGAAAAACTGCATTAGACTTTACACCGGTGTCTTGTCCAGTTCGATCCGTTATTAGAACGCGATCTCCATGAAAAACATACCCCCCCCTCATTGATCTTTCTACACAAAGGTGTTGATCCACATCAGTGATCAACCCTATTTTCTCCCTACTAATTTTTAGAATCAAGTCCATCACCAAATGAGGTGTGGAAAAATAGTGGCCAATATCTAGTCCAAACTCTGAATAAATTTGATCTGTGTTTTTACAGACAATATCTAATAGAGTGAGTACATCACTGGCCAAGTACATTCTACAATAATCCCACCCAATTTTACAATTACCTTTATCCCATACCCTCTTAGCAAATTCATATTCTTCGACAGTGTATTCACTATTGGTAAGTGAATTATAGAAAACGTCAATTGGAGGTAGTTTCTTCTCGCTTAAACGTGTGCCTGAGCAGTAATAGTCATATGCAAATATGCCTTTACAGGTCAGTAGGTCATACATTTCACTGTCTGGAAAGCGCTGTTTAAGCAGAGGAAAACTATCAAAATTGTCGCTTTTCTGAACTTGAATCAACTGACTCAAAGCCTTGGGGAAGAAACTATATGAATCTAAAAACCGGATTTTATTCCAACACGTATGCCCATTATTCACTACCTGCCAGTTCAACTCTAAAAGCACCAGCTTCTCAGCAGAATTGGGGATAATATTTTAGGTAAATGAGTTGTTTACCCATGGACTATCTACTCCCCCTCCCTCCTTGTGCATACGTGCCAAAGCCGGTAAAATAAATTTCAAATCATAATTTGAATTGTGAATGAAAACCGGTATAAAAAACTGCTGGCTGACATTCACATCGGACGATTGATGTGCTACACCTCGAAAATTACTACCCCCTGATAATATTTCCTGCCACAAGTGATTATGATCCCTGACTTTCCCCTTCCCCCTCTTTTCCCCCTAGTCCCTTTCCCATTAGTCCCCTCTTCAAATTCCCCCTTAAAAACCCAGCATATTTTTTTAGTTTTCATCGCCTGACGATCCTCTGCGAACAATAACATCGGGTAGCTAGAATTTCTCAAACGAGAAATAGCTCTATTTGCAGTGACAATTAATTTAGTCATTGCCTTGGTCATGCACTCATTCTCATCCAATGTTTCGACTATTTCTAACAACTGCATTGTGTTAGAACTGCCTCTTTGTGCGTGGGCATAGGAAACCGCAATAGCTTGATGTTCTTTAATTCGATTCGGAAATTGGGGGTCGTTCGGATCCACTAGCTTAGCTTCACAATCCAAACTTATTTTATTGCTTTGCAGGAGCGTATTCTGAAAATTTTTAAATCTCAAGATGGCCCTGTCACCCGAAACTGTTTCCACTGATTGATAGCCATGACGCCTGAAATGCCTCATGTGATTTTGTAGCTTTAAATCACTACGAAATCTAGAAAGGCATGTTGGGCAGTAGAAACATAGCCCCTTTTTCTTACCCCTACCAGAAGTCTACTAGTGTCCGTAATTGGATTGAAGTGGCCAATTGAATTGGGATCACTAGGTGGTGTATACAACAACCAAACCCAGTGCTTCACCAACTCAATAGACGGGCCCCTTACTGGGAATATCACCCCCTTTTTATGAGAACGTGCTCCATCCTCAAATTCTGTTTCATATTGGAGTACGGTAACGCTGATATTTAAATGGGCATTGGCCCTTTCAAAAATATCAATCGACCTGACCGTTACCAGAAATTTTCCCTCTAAACAAGAGAAATCTACAGGGGGAAAATCAGACCCCTCTTTCCCATATACAGCTCAGTATTCCGAATTTTTATTTTTAGCGTCACAGGCTAGAGGTTCGAAAGCTGATATGAGGAAAGCGTACATGAAACATTTTTGGCCTGTTTCAAAACAGATTGGTTGAACGCCCTGACATCCTTCTAAATCGAGATTATATTTTAAAACTATAGCCCTCCCCCCACCCCACCCCCTCTTAAAATAAAATCTTTTTTTAAATTTACATATATTTACACTTAAATTTTCAATTAATAAAACTATGAAACCACTAGAGTTTTCATTATAATTTTCGAGATGCGTGAGAATTGTGTCGATCCAATGCATAAAAACTGTTTCATAATTTTCCAAATGTGGATAGACCACCAACATCTCGGTGTTTACATAATGATCATACACCTCGCTTTTTCCCTCATTCAAATAAAATATTTTTAAAACAATTGACGCCTTATTAGAGTCCCTACCCCACCCCCCACAACTGAATCTGGTTTTCCAAAAGTGCACGAATTTTTTCTACACATTCATGCACGAGATCTATAGAGTCGATTATAAAATTCCCCCCCCCCCCATAAGTGAATTAAACGGATCCCCAAAGGTTGCAGTATAGACGACTATTGAATTCAATATCGAATTTGTTTGATGAAATTCTGGTAGTGTTGTGAATTGTGTATCATTCCCTTCCCCCTTTTGCATATCATCACCCCCTCCCCAACTTTTTTCAATATTAGGGCTGTGAGAATCCATCGAAGTCATTTCATTTTCAATAAAATTTGATTGAATGGGAACTATATTCATTAAATCAGTGGAGGGAGGGTTCTCATTTAATTCTTTGGTAAAATAATCTAAAATTTGTAATGTATTCGGACTTAGCCATGGTACGTCGCCCTCTGAACTAACTGCGATGCCTTGCTCAACTTGCTCAACAATAATAGTGATATAACATATTTACAATCTAAACAAGACATAGTATGTTTTGATTTTGTTCAAACCACCCCCCCCCCAAAAAAAAAATCATATTAATACTCTTGATCTGCTTTGGAAAACAAACGGGGTCTAATTCATTCATGTCATCTCCTAAAAATAGCCCATTTTCAATGTCTATAAACGAATCTACTTTGTCCTTACATCCATAAATGCAAGTGTTATTTTCAAGATTTTCCGGAGCAAATAATAAAATGAAGACCGTTAAGTCTTGCATCGAAGTAAGACAATTATTTCTCATTATTTTCCTTAAAAAGAAGAGAAAATTTAGTATAATATGACGACTCCCATTTTACTGAAGAAAAAATAGTACCCCCCCCCCTTCTAGAGAAGAAAAACAGAATTTATTTTAAGGCAGTATTTTGTCTAGAAAGCATCTGCCATTACCCAAAGAAGCCCCTCCCCCCTTTTCAGCAAAGCAAAAAGTAAAATTTGCGAGAAATACACTGCGACAGTCAGTAGCTCAATGGTAGAAATGCTCCTATTTTTACCATTTAGAAAAAAAATTAAATACACTCCATGCAGGAAATAAACCCGTCAAAAAGTAGTCATGTGTTAGAAATAACTGTTTCTATTCTTACCATTTAGAAAAAATTTAAATACATGCCTAGATATGCAACGCATTTAAAGCAAAATGAGCAAAATGAAGTCTCCGTATAATGCAACAGTACCGAAATATCTCAATTAATTATTTATAAATAACTTTACAATATAATTGCATATAATTTGTTGACAATATCGTCAAGATTTTCCATGTTGCTTATTGTTCAAGAGCTTAAAACGAACTGTTACAATATCGCAGGTATACAATGCACTTATACTAATGTTTCCAGAGAAGCCATATTTGAAAATAGAAATGTCTAACTTGATTTTCCATGATAGCCTATTACATAAAACCAGGCTATAATTTCTTAGAAACAATAGCTCGTACCGTTAGTGGATCAATACACTTGGAAACATCCCCTGATTGGTTTAGAAAGAGACACGTGATACTGTCCCGTCGATTATCCAGCAATTGTTGTTGAACTTATGTCTACATCCAAGAAACAACACAAAAATTGACCAACACTCATAACCATCAAACAGCCATCAATAAACAGAACAGAAACAACATCAAACCAACAAACCAACCATCAACAAATAGAACAGAAACAACATCAAATAACCATCAAACGATGAACAGAACATAAAAAAAACATCAAATAACCATCAAACAGAACAGAACCATGAATAAAGTATGTAAGCCTCGGAGTCAATAGGCCCCTCCTAATGATGATAACCCCATCAGAGCCCTCAGTTCAAGGGTTGTAAGTTATGCCCTGAAGGCATATAAGGTTTATATAAAAAGTTTTTGTAGAAATTCAAAAGGGGTTCATTTGATTGGAAATTGAAATTGCCCTTTTTAATAGTCGAAAGTGAGTGGAGAGTGATTAACCCCCCTTTTACGCCCACCATTTCCCCAAACACATTCAATCAAAGTTTAGATATAGCTGTTTTGTTCAACGCAGTTGAAATTTCTGAAAATTATGTATTTAAGGATGACAACCCCCCCCCAGACTCCCCAAGGTAAAGGTTGTAAGTTATGCCCTGAGGGTATATAAGGTTTTAAATGATAGTTTTGTCGTAAAAACTTCAAAAGAGGCTCATTCAATTGGAAATTGAGAGGGCTAGTGCCCTTTTTAATCGTTCAAAGTGATTGGAGGGTAACTAACTCCCCTCTCACGTCCATCATTCTCCCAAACACATCCAATCAAAATTTTCATATAGCCATTCTGTTCAACGTAGTAGAAAGTTCTGGAAGTTAGGTCTTTGAGGATGACAAACCCCAGCTCTCAAAGCGAGGGTTGTAAGTTTTACCCTGGGGCATATAAGGTTTTTATTGAAAGCGTTGTCGTAGAAACTTCAAAAGGGCTCCTTTGATTGGAAATTGAAAGGGCTAGTGCCTTTTTGATAGTTGAAAGTGGTTGGAAAAAGACTAATGCCTCTCTCACGCCCTAATTAATAGTCGAAAGTGATTGGAACTCTTGACATTTTTATAGTAAAGATAGATGTGGGTATAATGTATTAATTTTTTTAGTGTTGTTGTTGTTTAGACCAGGGCACTTTGTATCGAAGGAGTCGTCGTAAGAAATTCGAAAAGGGCTCATTCGATTGAAAATAGAAAGGGATGATACCCTTTTTAATAGCAGAAAGTGATTGGAGGGAAACTAAACCCCCTCCCTCACCCAAATTCCAATTTGACTTTAGGTTTAAAAACTAAATGTTGCCATAAGATTAAATCAAAATACACTGTGTTAATGCTAATTTCCAATAAGGCATCTCAGCAGTATCCCAAGAACAACTGAGGGTATTATGTTCAAATTTTCGGGGCTGCTTCTGCTCTTAAAATTTAACCAAATCAAAATAGCGTAAGTGAATCAAAGCCAGAGTGTAAGCGTTTCCAGATTTTTAAGAGGGTGTATATTGTTAAAAATTGCTGAAAATTTTTCTCCAGCATACAAATAGCAGGCCAAACTATAAATTCTTAAAAAAACGAAAAGATTTAAAGTATTATTTTCTTTTTCTCTGAAAAGACTATGTCAATATAAAACGAACAGAAATTAATCAAAAAAACTTTTTCCACCAATAAGTTTTTCAAAGAAAAGTAAAGAACTCCATTAAACAAAAAATGAGCAAAAATAAAATCAAATAATCTACCGAGCGTGAAACTACCACAAATCAGCATTGATAAATAAATGAAACCCAAAACGAACAGAAATTACAATAAATAACCGATTAAAACTCAAAACGAGCAGAAACTAACATAAGTTGGGCTCAAAACCCTTATGCCTTCCCAAGCCCAGCGTAATAATGCATCTATTGATGGAAAAGGGACAATGAAGGGGACAAGAAACCTACAAGCCCAGGGGCATGGATATGTGTGCAGTTTGAACGGTACAAGCCTTACCATGGACAGTCACCTGTTACTACAAACGGTACATACCTTACCAGACGGATTTCTGAGGCAACACCCATATTTTGGGGCCAATAAGAGATGTATAAGGAATTATTAAAGAATATACTGTGCTGATCCTACGCTTTTTGCATGGATATGTGTGCAGTTTAACCGGTACATTGGCTTACCAAGGAAAGTCACCTATTACTACAGACGGTACACATTTTACCAGGTTCATTCATCTATCACTAGAACATGTTTTTTTCCTGGTTCAATAGTCAAAATTAAACTTCCTCATATCGTATATTCAAAGATGTTCTTTTTCTAGAAATACTGGTTTTCACCTGGAGGGCTTATATTCACTATAAATAAAGATGGAATTACTCTTTCTGAATCAGTTTAAGAAAACAACTTGAATTAAGCCTTTTGTAGTTAAATTAATTCATTTTCATATGATGAACTCCAAAAGGATTAGAGTGAGTAGATATTTATTATTCTTTTTGTTCGATACGTTTTTCGTAATAGCTGGTTTTAACTATCTGACATATGGTTTTCTGATTGACAGGGGACCACATATCTTTCGTAAGTTTTATAGCAGCTGTCCAGGTATAAAGGGTATTTCGGCTAAAAGGCTTCTTAGCTTGCAAAATATCTCATTTTTAGAACTAAAATTGAACAATGTGTAGCCTTTAAATTATTGAAGTATCATAAAAAAGAGACAAACCCTTTTTTTGTATAGTTACATTTAGCTATCTCATCGTATTCATTGATAATGAACTACATGACCAATGCATAATTGAATCGCTTTATACCAGAAGGTAGAGCCGATTTTGACTAAAATAGTTCTTGCCTAGCCCGCAAAAACATCTCATGCGTTCGTAAGTGGAAAATGACATGCATTTTTTCCTTTACCCCATGTTGGGTTATGCTATTGTAGAGGGGGAGAACAGCGCTCCCCATTAATATTCTGAATAAAAAATAGATGAAGTAAATAATCAAATTATGCTATTTTTTTCATGCATTGTGTTAAAAATATGTTTTATGGCACCCATAAAGATATAGGCTATTTGGCTCAAGATGCTTCTTAAATACTTACAGAAATATCCCATTTTTAAGACTAAGATTGAACAATACGTCTCCTTTATATTTAAACAATATCGTTAATTTATTGGAGTAAGTTTTGGTTTTGTGGGAGGTGGGGGCGCTACCCCCATTAAAATTCTGAATAAATATCAAACGTAGCTAATATTCAATTTTTTTTTATTTCTTTATGCATCGTGTTAAAAATATGGTTTATGGCACCCATACAGATAAAGGGTATTTGGCTCAAAATGCTTCTTAAGTACTTTACAGAAATATCTCATTTTAAGACTAAAATTGAACAATACATCTCCTTTAACTATAAACAATATCGTTAATGTATTGCAATGAGTTTTGTTTTTTTTAGAGGGGGGCGCTACCCCCATTAAAATTCTGAATAAATATCAAACGAAACCATTAGTCGACTTTTTTTCCTTTTTTTATGAGTTTAAGCATATATGCCTATATGTTATCCGAAAAAATTGTTTTATTTTTTCTTTTATCATATCTCGAAGTGGCGTTCTTTTTTTCTGTGTGTTTTAGGATGATTGGGATTTAAGCCTATAAGCCTACAAGTTACCTAGTGAGAAAACTGAAATTAGTTTTTATTCCAGGACGGTGGCAATCAAACCACCCCCCTAAAGCGGAGAAGTTGGATGACGCCCCTGACAACACTGAGACTAGCCTAATTAGATCCTTGAACCAACTATAGACCAACTGTAATCCGTTTTGAGCGCCATTCAGATAGACAGATAACTTCTAATGTCATACCTGCTATTTCTGACGTAAGTGCATTTATCAAATAACCTCATATTTTTATTTAGTTTTATAACACACTCAAAATTTTGCAAATTCCTTTTTTTTCTTTAAACAAGTAGCGTATTATTTATCATTCAAGTATTGATTATTCATAGATGGTGTCAATGTGGCGAAGTTAAAAATAATAGTAAAACATGGTCAACGCACCTCTTTGGCATAATGAGATGCGGATCGCTTCTGGATGTAACAAATTTATGCATAAAAACCCGGCAGTTTCTTGTACACATAGACATATTTCACATTAGAAATTAAGGAGAAATGATATTTGTCATTCGTGCGTTTTTTAAAAGAAATTAACGTTAAAACTCTAGTTTTACAATTACGAGACAAGAAGGGGGTAGATATGCTGAAACTAATATAATAATTTATTAAATCGTATCCTTCTATGATCGAGGTAGTAATTTTAGGAAAATAATTCACGAACAGTAAATTAGCGTCAACCTAGGGGTTAGATATTCATTGTTACATTTTATGTTATATCATTCACCGATTCTTCTTTTTAGTCTTAATAATTTAAAATCAACTAGTCGCGTATATTAAGGAGAAAAAGGGAAAATGGAGATGGGGAAAAGGAGAGGGGGGGGGGTAAAAAAAATTAATCATATAGTTCCTTAACTTTGCTACATGACTTTTGGTACTTATTTAGTACCTGGTAAACACGTGAGTAGAACTGTATTGAAATGATTCACGAGAAATAGGTTTTTCGCTTCTTGCTGAGGTATTGGCAGCTCTATGACCGATATTTCTTTATCATATCTTATTTTATTGCTATTAGCCAAACTTCACGTTATGTTTGTGCCTTTCAACTAGTAAATATGTATTGGGCTTTTTTCTGCTCAATTTTATTCAGTGAAATTAATATCATTAAAATGGTAAAATTGAAATTGATTAAGCTCTATTTGGCTACTTAATATGATTGAAGTGGACAAGTATTTAACCAATATAAAGCTAGGAGGGAAATTAAGTTTTGAGGGGGTGAAAAATTGACATAGTCTTTTAACTTTTTAAAATAGTAGATATTTCACATGGAAAATAAACCCTGTTTTTATAGATTAAGATCAATGAATTTGCACCACCATCAGCTTAAGAAGCACGTAGTGAACCTGCGTCAATCCTTGCACAGACAGTGGAGTTTAGAGATGACAAAATTCTAGTTGTTGATAATATGGAGTGGGAAAATGGCATTCTAAATGACTGTTTTGGGGACATGGCCAGTCTAGATGACTTAACTTTTGACATAGATATGGTGGAGGACCCGGAATGGACAAATAGATTTATGAATGAGTATTTAGGTGGTAGTAGTAAAAGTGCATCTAAACCGGGTCCTCATAAAGAAATTCCGTCATAAGACAATACATGCTGGCTTGATCAACTATCCCAAAATACCCTGGAAGCCATACTCAGCGAATTAAGTGATTTTACACAAGGGGTAACTGATGCAATTGAACAGACTGGGGGTGGTGCTATTGACGATTCTATGCCACCACCACCCATTGAGGTTAACGATAATACTAGTAGTAGTGAAACAATACCTCCATCAACATTCATACTTTCCGATTTTTTCCTTTCTAACTCTGCCTTGCATCATACGAAAGTCTACTGCGCTAAATTCGGTGACCTCTTCAGCTCCTTAATGTCACGGGATATAATAAAACATACCCTGGATATTACTCATTTATATGTTAACAAGACTCGAGCCCTTCTTGAACAACAGATGGGGGCATGGGGAGGGAGGGACAGTATAAAAGCATCAATAGCAATAAAAAATTTTTTAATGAAAATGCGAGAGAACTCTATTCAGAATACTTGCATACAGAGATGTTAGCAACTCACCCGCATTTATCTACTTATGAGGAGGTTTTTTTAGATTGGGTAAGTAGCATTCAAACTAAACTGGATAATTATAACGAGGGGGGTAGTGGGTCGGTGGTTTTATTTATTGAGAGTTTAAACGTTAAGATCTGTAGATTTAAAAAGGACTTTATTTTAAGAGGTGGGCATAAAGAGATGGCTATTGAATTAAAATATCATTCTGATTTAGAGGGTTGTAGGGGGACACAACGAATCTTTTTTTATGCGAGGCTACAGTGTTTCAAGTATGCATTTTTAATTGCCGCCTATAGACCTCGGCGTAAAAATGCTTCTAAGAAGAAGTTGGACGAATTAGCATTTAATGGTAGGGAGGGGTCAAAGTTTCCTAAAGTAGATTTTAATTGTTTAAATTGTCAATTTCCCGTGAGATTAAAAGAAATAGATATTTTTGAGCGGGCTAATGCACATTTAAAGATTGGTGTCACGGTGTTGCAGTATGAAACAAAACTTGAGGAAGGCCAGCATTCTGACAAAAAAGGTGTATTATTTTCAGTGAGGGCTCCGTCAATTGATTCAGTGGAGCATTGGGTTTGGCTTCTATACACGCCACCCACAGAGCCTGATTCAATTGGACATTTTAATCCAATTACAGATATTAGTAGGGTTTTGGGGGAGGGTAAAAAACAGAGTGCACATCACTATTGTCCAACATGTCTCTCAAGATTTTGGACTGACTTAAAGTTAAAGCATTACATGAACAACTGTAAACGTCATGGATACCAGGCTGTGGAAACGGTAAGCGGAGATAGAGCGATCTTACGTTTTAAGAATTTCCAGAACACGCTCCTACAGAGCAATAAGATCACTTTGCACTGCGAAGCGAGACTCACAGACGTGTACGATTCGTCAAATCCAAATCGTGTTAAAATACATGAAGCCATAGTGGTCTCTTACGCTCATGCGTAACGAGATTCCAGTAATACCATGCAATTGTTGGATGTAGTTGAGTCGTTTTGGGTTGAAGACTGCATGTGCTCGGCATTGACCAGTCTAATCAAAAAGCGAACGATGCAATTTCGCGCCTTCGTTACACAAACTATCCTATGCTCCTATCACCAGATGACAGATTGGTCATTAAACATTGTAAAATATGTTGGGTTTGCAAGGGAGAATTTGATGATGGTGTTGGGAATGTGGGAAAGAGGAAGGTGCATGATCATTTGTGGCAGGAAATTACATCGGGAGGGATTAAACTTTAGAGGGGTTGCACATCAATCGTGCAATTTAAACGTTAGACAGCAATATTTTTTACCGGTTTTTATGCACAATTCCAATTACGACTTATTGTTTATTTTACCGTCGTTGGCCCGTATTGCCAAGGGAGATAACGCATGGATGGATGGTTCTTTTTCATATAATATCACACCCAAATCATCGGAGAAGCTACTGCTGCTAGAATTCATGTGGAAAACAGTTGACAAGGTAACACGTGACTGAATAAAATCCGTTTTTAGACTCTTTCAGCTTCTTCCCCAAGTCCTTAAGTCAATTGATTCAGGTACAGAAAAGCGACAATTTTGATAGCTTCCCCCTCCTTAAACAGCGCTTCCCCTATGATGAAATGTATGATTTATTAACGTGTAAAGGCATATATGCATATGATTACTACAACTCTGCCTCGAGGCTAGATGAGATGTCATTACCGCCCATTGAAGCATTTTACAATTCTCTTACTGAGAGTGAGTGCACCACCAGCGACTATGAATTTGCTAAGAGGGTTTGGGCAAAGGGTGGTTGTAAAAATGGTGGAATTACTGTAAACTATACTTGGCTAGTGACGGACTCACTCTTCTGGATATTGTGTGCAAAAATACGGATAAAATCCATGGGGAATTTGGGTTGGATTTAGGGTATTATTTTTCCATTCCTCATCTAGTGATGGATTTGATACTTAAAATCAGCAGAGAAGAAATAGGTCTGATTGCCGATGTGGATCAGCATCTGTTTGTAGAGAGATCAATGAGGGGTGGGTATGTTTTTCACGGGGATCGTATCTTGAAAACTGATCTGACCGGACAGCACACCGATGAAAAGTCAGACGCAGTTGTTTTCGATATGAATTCTCTTTACCCATCGGCAATGTCCCACTACTGTTTGCTGTGTGGGAATTACAAATGGTTTAACAATCCATATGCTTCTAATTTCCCCAACATTGCTACTGTTGAGGAGAATGGGCCGCAGGGGTGGTTTTTTGAAATTGACGGTGAAATATCCATGGAAATCCATGACTCGGTAAAGGACTTTGTTTTTCCGTGCCTAAATAAACCGGTGGGTAGGGAATTAATGAGCCCCTACAATTTATCTTTAGTAGAGGATGGGAGTATACACTGGGTGCCTTCAAAACAAAAACTTATTACCGACCTCAACCCGAAAGAGAATATCGTTGTACATCACGTGCTATTGAAATGGATCGTGTTCAATGGTTTCAAGTCACAAAGATTCATAGAGCCCTCCAATTTCATCAAAAGCCTTACATGAAAACGTGTATTGACACCTTTGTCAGTAAACGTTCACAAGCGAAAACGAAAGTTGAGAAGGAAATCTATAAACTCATTTTGAACTCAGCCTTCGGTAAAATTTGCGAAACCGTACGAAAAAGAAGTCGATGTAACATTGTAGCCAATCCCAAAGATTGTGCTCGAATCATTGCGGATCCAAACTTCACATTGTTCACTGTCATAGACTTTGATATGGTGCTCCTACATCGTAAGAAAAGAAACATTGTTTTAAATAAAAATATAGCAGGCGGGAGTGTAATAACGGAAATATCTAAAAATTCATGTTGTCATTTTATTATAATGTATGCAAGGTACAATGACCTATTGATGGTCAAGTTCAAGTGTATTATGGGGAGACTGATTCACTCCTGTTAAAATTTAAAACTGAAAATTTGTTAAATGATTTGGAAAATGGCGAGTACATTAGCTCACGAATGGACTACACCAACTGGAATGAATCCTTCTACCCAGAGCTAGTGAAACGCCAGGCCCCAAATCAATTGTTAATGTTAAAATCTTAAACGGGAAGCGATCTGATATCCAGTGGTGTGTTTCCTGGGCCGAAGGTATACCTTGTGGAAACGCAAAACAAGGATATCAAACAAATTTGCAAGGGGGTACCTACACACTTTGTAAAAAATAATATCGACATGAGTGTCTATAGAAACTGTGTGGAACGTAGTTTAGTCCCTAGAGCGAAAGTCATGGCGATTCGCTCTTTACAATTTAAAAACTACACAGTTAGAGTTGAGAAAAATGCCATGTCGGCCATATCAGACAAAGTCCATGTACTTGGGGATGGTGTGAAGGTACTACCACACGGTCACTATTTAATCTCAGACCGAGTTGAATGTGTAGAGAATAGAAAACAACTCGGTCTGAAAAAATTAACTTAAATTCTTTAATGGTACAAGGTTCGTTTTAAATTTTTTTTTCTTTAAACAAGTAGCGTATTATTTATCATTCAAATATTGATTAGTCATAGGTGGCGTTAATGTGGCAAAGTTAAAAATAATAGTAAAACATGGTCAACGCACCTCTTTGGTATAATTTGATGCGGATCACTTCTGAATGTAACAAATTTATGCATAAAAACCCGGCAGTTTCTTGTACACATAGACATATTTCACATTAGAATTTAAGGAGAAATGATATTTGTCATTCGTGCGTTTTTTCAAAAGAAACTAACATTAAAACTCTAGTTTTACAATTACGAGACAAGAAGGGGGTAGATATTCTGAAACTATTATAATAATTTATTAAATCGTCTCCTTCTATGATTGAAGTAGCAATTTTAGGAAAATAGTTCACGAACGGTAAATTAGCGTCAACCTAGGGGTTAGATATTCATTGTTACATTTTGTGTTATATTATTCACCGATTCTTCTTTTTAGTCTTAATAATTTAAAATCAACTCGTCGCGTATATTAAGGAGAAAAAGGGAAAAAGGAGATGGGAAAAAGGAGAGGGGGGTGGGGTAAAAAAAAATTGAATAATTTCGAAGTCCAAAAAAAACTTAGTTAAAAAAAAGTGCTACTTCAAACATTGTTTTTCTAACAGTAAAAGTCACGACTAACATTTCTATATCATTATCATTTTGAATTTGGAAAATATTAAATGTGATTTTTTTATGTTTTAAGTATGTTTCATGTCATTCTAAGAGATGTAAAAAAGTTGAAAAAAATACCATGTTAAAAAAAATTGCTATTAGTTTCGTCTGATATTTATTCAGAACTTTCACTGGGGGTAGCGCCAACACCCCCCCCCCAAAAAAAAAGCCAAAACTCACTCCAATACATTAACGATATTGTTTTATATATAAAGGAGACATATTGTTCAATTTTAGTCTTAAAATGAGATATTTCTGTAAAGTACTTAAGAAGCATTTTGAGCCAAATAGCCTATATCTGTTTGGGTGCCATAAACCATATTTTTATCGCGATGCATAAAGAAATAAAAAAAAAAGAATTTTGACTATTAGCTACGTTTGATATTTATTCAGAATCTTAATAGGGGGTAGCGCCCCCACCTCCAACAAAACCAAAACTCACTCTAATGCATTAACGATATTGTTTAAATTTAAAGGAGACGTATTGTTCAATTTTAGTCTTAAAATGAGATATTTCTGTAAAGTACTTAAGAAGCATTTTGAGCCAAATAGCCTATATCTGTATGGGTGACATAAAACATATTTTTGACACGATGCATGAAAAAAATAGCATAATTTGATTATTTACTTCATCTATTATTTATTCAGAATATTAATGGGGAGCTCTGTTCTCCCCCTCTATAATAGCATAACCCAACATAGGGTAAAAGAAAAAAATGCATTTTATTTTCCACTTACGAACGCATGAGATATTTTTGCGGGCTAGTCAAGAACGATTTTAGTCAAAATTGACTATAGCATCTGGTACAAAGCGATTGAATTATGCATTGGTCATGTAGTCCATTATCAATCAATATGATGAGATAGTTAAATGTAACTTCACAAAAAAAGGGTTTGTCTCTTTTTTTATTATAATTCAAGAATTTAAAGGCTACACATTGTTCAATTTTAGTGATAAAAATGAGATATTTTGCGAGCTAAGAAGCCTTTTAGCCAAAATACCCTTTATACCTGGACAGCTGCTACAAAACTCACGAAAGATATGTGGTCCCCTGTCAATCAGAAACTATATGACAGATAGTTAAAAGCCAGCTATAACGAAAAATGTATCGAATAAAAAGAATAATAAATATCTACTCACTCTAATCCTTTCGGAGTTCATCATATAAAAATGAATTAATTTAACTACAAGAGGCTTAATTCAAGTTTTTTCTTCAACTGATTCAGAAACAGTAATTCCATCTTTATTTATAGTGAATATAAGCCCTCCAGGTGAAAACCAGTATTTCTAGAAAAAGAGCATCTTTGAATATACGATATGAGGAAGTTTAATTTTGACTATTGAACCAGGAAAAAAACATGTTCTAGTGATAGATGAATGAACCTGGTAAAATGTGTACCGTCTGTAGTAATAGGTGACTTTCCTTGGTAAGCCAATGTACCGGCTGAACTGCACACATATCCATGCCCCAAGCGTAGGATCAGCACAGTATATTCTTGTATAATTCCTTATACATCTCTGTTTGGCCCCAAAAAATGGGTGTTGCCTCAGAAACCCGTCTGGTAAGGTATGTACCGTCTGTAGTAATAGGTGACTGTCCATGGTAAGGTGAGCATCGTTCAAACTGCACACATATCCATGCCCCTGGGCTTGTAGGTTTCTTGTCCCCTTAGTTGTCCCTTTTCCATCAACAGATGCATTACTACTGCCCAGAACATAATTTGTTCTTTACTGAAAAAAATATATATTTTTTTACTTTAATAGCTTTAATAAATCAAATAATATTAACATTTTGATTACTAACTATCAGCATATGTATATTAAACTGAAAATGCACATTCATTTGTATTTTTTTCAGTAAAGTGCAAATTATGTTCTGGCCTTGGAAGGCATAAGGGTTTTGAGCCCAACTTATGTTAGTTTCTGCTCGTTTTGAGTTTTAATCGGTTATTTATTGTAATTTCTGTTCGTTTTTGGTTTCATTTATTTATCGATGCTGATTTGTGGTAGTTTCACGCTTGGTAGATTATTTGAATTTATTTTTGCTCATTTTTTGTTTAATGGAGTTCTTTACTTTTCTTTCAAAAACTTATTTTGTGGAAAAAGTTTTTTTAATTAATACAAATCAAGAGCATGTTTGTATACTACCCTTGATCTTTTGGCTGCTAAGCTAAAAGTTATTTTTTGTTACAGGCTCATTTGTATTACCAATTGGTTTTTGTAATGTAATTAAATAAAAAATTAAAAAATGTTTCAACTGAAAGCAATGAGCAACATTAAAACTCAAATTGAACAGCAATTATTCCGTGTATAAAGGGTTTACCCCCCTCCTCAATACCTTGCTCTTCACGTTAAAGTTCTTAGCACTTTAAAAAGACTTCCTTTTCTAATTAAACGACCCTTGTGTTTCAGGAGTCGTTCTTAAAAAATTGGGGCATGTTTTTTATTTAATTTCTGGTCGTTTTCAAATAATGTCGGTAAATCTCCATAAAAAATTCCCTCTCCTCAAGGGAAATTCCTCCGTGAAAAGCTCCTTCCACGCAAAATAAACCCTCCTCCCTGAAAAATTTCCTCCGGACAATTTCATCCTCACTGAAAATCTCCCCTTCGTAAAATTTCTTGCGGACGATTCAGACTGAAAAATTCTTCTTTGCATACTTTCATTTGAAAAAGACTTTAATTTCCTAATCGTTTTTCGAAATAATCCGGAAATTCCCCCTTCCGTGGAAATGTTTTCCCGGAGATCCAAACCCGCTGAAAATTTCCCCCAGACAATTGCCTCGGAACATCTCCACATGAAAAATTGATTGGCAAAGGGAAATTAAGACAAATAAAAAGAATGTCGTACTGGAATTCTGTAAAATCCCCCCGATAAACTTCCCCTGGAAAATTCACCCCAGAAATTTCCCTCTCTATGGGAAATTATCGCCATAGAAACCAACCCCAGGCACAAAATCCCCCCCCCCTGAAAAATGTCTGCATAGTTTTACCCAATAACAAACATTACATACGTAAATAATGGGCAGATAATTTTGCAACTTAAAGATCTATCCCAAAAGGATGGGGGGTCATGTTATCTCCAAATGCATAGGTTTTTGGACCTTTCATCTCTGCTTAACAAAATAGCTATCTCTAAATTCTGATCGGGCAATTTTGGGGGGGAAAGGGCGTGGGAGGGGGGCTAGTTGCCCTCCAATCTTTTTAGTCATTTAAAAAGGCAATAGAATTTTTAATGTCTGTTCGAGTGAGCCCTTTCCCAATGTTTGACGACCATTGGTTCGATACTATCACCCCTGGACACAAAAAAACAAAAAAAAAAATCCAATAAACACGCAAAAGTGACTTTTCTTCTGGCAAAAATACGAAATTCTACATTTTTGCAGATAAGAGCTTTAAACCTCTACAATAGAGTTCTGTGATACGCTGAATCTGATGGTGTGATTTTCGTTAAGATTTTTTTACTTTTCCAGGGTGTTTCTGCCCTTTTTTGAAAATTAGATGAATTTTCTTAGGCTCGTAACCTTTGATGGGTAACACTTAACTTAATGCATATTCTATATTTGGAATCGGTATAATAAGCTAATTTATAAATATATATTTATATATATATATATATATATATATATATATATTATATATATATATATATATATATATATTATATATATATATATATATATATATATATATATATATATATATATATATTACTACTAATACTACTACTAACAACTCACTGCAGCACCAAGCCACCTGAGACCAACACAGCTACGAACGCTCCTCCTCCATCCCAATCTATTCACAGCCTCCCTTTTTACGCCCGCCCAGGAAGTTCCCATTTCCTTTAAATCTTTCTTTATGACGTCCTCCCACCCCAGACGAGGACGACCTGCTTTCCGTTTAGCCCTAGACGGTTGGCTGAAAAGAACAATCTTCGGCAATCTGTCATCCTTCATCCGCAAAACGTGCCCTAGCCACCTCAACTTTTCTTTCATTATAGCCCTAGAGAGCGGTATTGAACCACATTTTTGGTATAGCCTATTGTTTGAAATACGGTCAGTCAGCCTTGTACCCAGAACAATCCTTAAGCAATTTCTCTGGAAAACATCTAGCAAATCTTCATCCTCTTTTCGGAGCGCTCATGCTTCAGAGCCATATTTGACCACTGTCATCACTGTAGCTTCTAATATTCTAATCATGGTTAGCAGACTTATCTTCCTATTTTTCCAAACTTTTTTTAACTGTGAAAAAACACCCTGAGCCTTGGCTATTCTACTTTTGTCATCTTCACTGCTCCAACCAGTGATGGTTGGAGATATATATATATATATATATATATATATATATATATATATATATATATATATATATATATATATTATATATATATATATATATATATATTATATAATATATATATATATATATATATATATATATATTATATAGATATATTATATATATATATATATATATATATATATATATATATATACATATATATATATATATATATATATATATATATATATACATATATATATATATATATATCTATATATATATATATATATATATATAATATATATATATATATATATATATATATATATATATACATATATATATATATATATACTATCTATATCTATATATATATATATATATACATATATATATATATATATATATATATATATATATATATATATATATATATATATATATATATATATATACATATATATATATATATATATATATATATATACATATATATATATATATATCTATATATATATTATATATATCTATATATATATTATATATATATATATATATATATATATATATATATATATATATATATATATATGTATGTATATATATTGATATCAAAATTTATTTTTGTAGTTTCGGTTACCACTGAGCCGTCTCACTCCTTACTTAAAGTTCGTTACCATTAACTGTTTGATTTTTTTAATCATTTTTATCTAATTTGTGCATAAAGCTTTGACTTAGCACTTCCCCTAATTCTTATTTAGGAAAAATTATTATTTAGCTTAAGTTTAATTTATATTGCCTCACGAAAAAGTTGTTTAATTACCAAATCATTTCTAATGAGGCATTTGTCCTCAAAAACCATTCCATAGAGGAGTTTTCAAAAATCCGGCTGCTTAGAGCAGAATCAAAAGAATTTTGAACACTATTAGAATATAAAGCCTTGGTAATATCATTTTTTTTTTTTTTTTGCTGTTACAGGTGCTTTACTAAATTTTAATGGGTTCTACCCACATAATAATTGCCGCTGTCACATGATATTAACAAGCCCCTCTTTGACGATTCACTGGGGTTTTGCATACATTCTCCATGCATGTGCTAGATATTCAGGGATTATTAATCAGCGTCAACTTTAATATCTCTTATTTTAAAATTTTGTTTTATTGCCATGGGCCAATATTCTAATATTCTTACTAAGAAATGAGCAAAGAGTAAACTGTTTAGTGAGGAAAGAACTACTAAATACTATGGGGCTGATATGGATCTTTTTCTCTGCTTCAGTCCTAACCGTTGAAAATGAAATAACATACTAGACCTAAATCAGAAACAGAAATTTCCTTTTAAAGTAGGTGTCAGCACTACTTAGACACGTAGGAAAGACCCCATGGAGGTTCCGGTTCCTTGCAATTTACCAACATCAACGGCAAAGGAAAAAACAGGACAAAACCAATGCGCTGCTCCTGCAACACAACCATACTCGAGTATAAAAAGTTATTGAGGCAAGGTTAGTTGTTTTTGGTTGTTTTAACCCAGCCGACAGAGCTTCTATTCTTTTCAATTTATGAATGGAATTAAGAAGCGTGAAAATTAGCTATTTAGACTCGAGAGATTTTATAATTGAAAGTCTTTCGACGAAATGAAAAATATTATTCAGATGATCTGCGATAGGACTAAACACTCAGCCCCTACTTGGGATCAAAGTAATGACAGGTGCATGGGGGCCGGCAGGGTGGGGGCATGGCCCCCTCTGGATATTTTGGACTATAAAGTAATTATAAGGAAACCAAAGGAAATAGAGCAGAATAGGGAAAAACCATGGAAAAATGTGTGTTGTCCCATTGTTGGCTGCCTGCTAACAGATTTTGACCCTTAATAGGGAAAATATTAGTTCTAATTTGTGACTGAGTGACCCCTTTCCAGATTTCCACATACATTTTTTCTATATTATTTGGTTGGAATAACAAAAAAAATTAAATTCTTCACATTAATGAATGGTAAGTAAATAATGATACTTATCAATAACGAAAGAGCCTAACTATTGATAACATTAAATCAAAGAATCAGCTTTTTATGGTGATCCTAATTATGTATTTATTTATTAGTAATTAGTGCAGTTATTAGTACACAAAAAAATTCGTATAATTATAGAAAACACAAGGAAAACAACTTAATAAGGGACAATTTCGGTAGAAATATGCCGTCAACTTTTGCTTGCTTTGTAAGAGTACCCATGAGCTGATATATGAAGCCACTATAATCAGAAATGTTTCTCCTGAACGGAATGCTGGGAATTTCTGTATTTTCCCCCCTGAACGAATACGTTTTTTTGTGTTTTATTATCATTTATTTTTTTACAGGAGTGATTGTATTTATCTAGTTGTCATTTTGAAAAAGATTTAATTTTTTACAGTTACGAAGTATAAAGTTGTCAAATATATTGGTTTTTGGTATTCAAAATCAAATTAAAGATATTAAATTAAAATTTTTTATTTGATTTGCTTAATCCTAGTTTTAATGTTTTACCTTGAACAAACTACTTTGATAATGCTTACTTTTTATAAACACTGGGTGTAAAGGCATTAAATATTTTGTTGTTTTATAACCAAGTTCAAAACTGTCGTTATCATAGGCAACGCGCTAGCGATGCCTAAATAAAGAACGATGTGGGCACAATGTGTGTTTTTTTTTCTCCACCCGGGCACTTCGTATCGAAGGAGTTGTCGTAGAAACTTCGAAAAGGAGTCATTCGATTGGAAGTTGGAGTGGCTGGTGCCCTTTTTAATAGTCGAAGGTGATTGGAGGGCAACTAGCCCCCCCCCACGCCCATCATTCCCCCAAACACATCAAATCAAAATTTTGAGATAGTCATTTTGTTCAGCGTAGTTGATTTCCAGATAGAAAATATGTTTTGAGGAGGACACTCCCCCACAACCCTCAGGTCAAGGGTTTTAAGTTATGCCCTGGGGGCATATAAGGTTTTTATAGAAGGCGTTGTCGTAGAAACTTCAAAACAGGCTCATTTGATTGGCAATTTGAAGGGCTAGTACCCTTTTCAATAGTCGAAAGTGATTGGAGGGCAACTAGCCCCCCCCCACGCCCATCATTCCCCCAAACACATCCAATCAAAATTTGTGATTGCCATTTTCTTCAGCGTAGTTGATTTCAAGATAGAAAATATGTTTTTGAGGAGGACACTCCCCCACAACCCTCCGAGAAAGGGTTTTAAGTTATGCCCCGGGGGCATATAAGGTTTTTATAGAAGGCGTTGTCGTAGAAACTTCAAAAAAGGCTCATTCGATTGGAAATTCAAAGGGCTAGTGTCCTTTTTAATAGTCGAAAGTGACTGGTTTGCAATTAGCCCCCCCCCCTCGCCCGTAATTTCCCCAAACACATTCAATCAAATTTTTGAGATAGCCATTTTGTTCAGTGTAGTTGATTTCCAGATAGAAAATATGTTTTTGAGGACACTCCCCCACAACCCTCCGAGAAAGGGTTTTAAGTTATGCCCCGGGGGCATATAAGGTTTTTATAGAAGGCGTTGTCGTAGAAACTTCAAAAAAGGCTCATTCGATTGGAAATTCAAATGGCTAGTGCCCTTTTTAATAGTCGAAAGTGATTGGAGGGCAACTAGCCCCCCCCCCACGCCCATCATTCGCCCCAACTCATCCAATCGAAATTTTGAGATAGCCATTTTTGTTCAGCGTAGTTGATTTCCGGATAGAAAATATATTTGTGAGGGGGGGCTAGTTGCCCCCAAATATATAGCTCACTCTTCACGCTACAGTTTTTCAGTACTTTAAAAAAAAGTTACTTATTGTTCTAACTAAACGACCCTTGTGTTTCAGGAATCGTTTTTAAAGAATTGGGAAAAAATTCAAATTTAGAGTAAGGATTGAGCTGTTGAGGAGTGGGCAACCCTCTATTACACGTAATAATTTCTGTTCGTTTCAAGTTTGAATGTTGCTCCTTACTTTCATTTGAAAAAAACTTGTTTTTTATTTAATTTCTGATCGTTTTTTAAATAACGGCGGGATACCTGGGCCCACCTTCAAGGGAAAAATCCCCCTCCCAACAGAAATATCCTCAGGACAGTTCGATCCTGGCGAAAATTACCCCAGAAAATTACTCTTACAATCTCCACACGTAAAATTGAATCGGTAAAGAGAAAACAAGACATATAAATAAATTTCGTATAGGAATTTGGGGAAATTCACCCAGTGTAAAATTTCCCCTGACAAGTTCACCCCCTGGAAACTTCCCTCTCCGTGGAAAATTCTCCCCGTGACAAATCCTCCCTGCAGAAACTTTGTCCTTCCCTCCCCACCTGAAAAATGTAAGCATACTTCCGAATAACAAACACTATACGTAAACAATGGGCAATTTTATAAATAAAAAACCTATCCCGAGGGCTGTAGGAGGTCACTATATCTCCAAAGACATAGTTATTGGGCCTTTCAACTATGCTGAACAAAAAATCTATCTCAAAATTTTGATCGGATGATTTTGGGGAAAAAGGCGTGGGAGGGGGCCTAGTTGCCGTCCAATTTTTTTGCTCACTAAAAGAGGCACTATAACTTTGCATTTTGTTAAAATATGCCCTCTCCCGACGTTCTAGGCCCACTGGGTCGATACGATCACCCCAGGGAAAAAAATAAACAAAAGAAACAAATAAACACGCATCCGTGATCTTTCTTCTGGCAAAAAATTCCAAATTACAGATATGAGCTTGAAACCTCTACAGTAGGTTTTTTTGATATGCTGAATTTGATGGTGTAATTTTCATTAAAATATTTGACCTCAAGGGGCCTTTCCCCCTCTTTTTTGAAAATCAGACGAATTTTCTCAGGCTTGTAGCTTTTGATGGGTAAGACTAAACTTAATGAAACTTATATATTTGGAATCAAGATAATAAGCCAATTCTTTTGATTTTTTGATCTATTTGGTATCAAAATCCGGTTTTTAGAATTTCGATTAGCATTGAGCTGGGTCGCTCCTTACTTACAGTTCGTTACCACGAACTGTTTGATTGCCCATCAAAATCCAAACAGAGATCATTGAAATATTGATCGTTTTTTCTGCCTTACCAAAAGTATTGTATTCATAAAACTTTACAGTTCTATGAAATGTAATTGAACAAATACAAAAGGTTTTTCAACTAAAGTAAGGAACAAGTTGAAAACTTAAAAAATATATAAATTACTCTGTATATAAGGGGGACTGCCCCCTTCTCTGAAATGTAATTAAACAAATAGAAAAGGTTTTTCAACTAAAGTAAGGAGCAAGTTTAAAACTTAAAACAAATATAAATTACTCTGTATATAAGGGGGACTGCCCCTTTTTATCACTTTACTCATCAAACAAAAGTTTTTTAGTGCTTTGAAAAATCTTTTTTTCCAATTGCAAATTTTCTTACAAAAAGTTTTGACAAAAGCCAAATTTCAGTAAAGAATAAGGAGCTAAGGGGGAGACAGCTGCCTTCATATAAAGAATAATCTGTTCAAATAGGTTTCATTTCTGCTCCTTCCTTTCATTTGAAGAGCTTTTTTATTTCACTTATGATTGTTTTCTAAATCATACCCAGGCCTAACCAAGACATAATTTGAGGCACCGGTCCCTTAAATTCCTGGCTAATTGCTTTTAAAATGCATAAATAAATAATTGCACGTTGATTAGTACCGTCCTACTTTTAAATTTGTAATTTAATATGGATGAAAATCAGTATTATTGTCTGTATGGATGGATATTCCAAGAGACTTTTGATCTTCTACATAAATGAAGCCATCACAACCTCTACAATAGGATTTTTTATCGATAGATACATTGCATATGTTTGTTTAAATACATTGAAGTACTTCATATAAATAGAAAAAGAAAAATATTACCATTTAAAACTGCTGAAAACTAAGTTCCTAGCAGTTTTTGCCAACTTAAAGAAATTTTCTGGCGGGTCTGATAATGGCCTGCCTTGCCTTTTGTACTTCTGGGCTGGTAGGTATGGAAATGTAACATTTTACCTGTGTAGAGAAACATTTTAATTAATTCCTACTCCCCCTACCTCTTTCAAGATTTATCTGAAGCCTCATGAAGAGGAAGCAGTTTGTCCATTAAAATATACTTTTTTTTATATCTACCCTACCCCCACCTAAACAATGACTCGCCCCCCCCCCCCATATTATAGCTGATACGCAATTACAGATCACCAAACGTAGCCTAATTTCATTACAAATAAAAGCGAATCAACTAGGTTGAATCCAGTGCTACCACCGTGTGGCATTACTTCTTTTACAACTGGAAAGCCTAAAATATAGTTATTGAAACTTTTAAATCAATTGGCTTCTCTGAATTTTAAATTGATTGCAAATTCGCCCTCTTCGGGGTAAAGTCGTAGTTTGGTGCCCTAAATGGTAGAAAACAAGACTTTCCCTTGGCCTAATCTGTATGGTCACTTAAAAAAGCTTTAAATTTACGTTAGAATGAGCTCCCTCCCAATTATCTTGGACCTTCGGTTTGATACAATCACCCCTGGAAAAAAAATAAATAAAATAAACATGCATCGACGATGTTACTTCTGAAAAAAAGCGAAATTCCAGATCTTGAAGATTGGAGCTTGAAACCTCTACGGTAGGGTTCTCTGATATAATGTATCTACTAAAGGGATTTTCAGTAAGATCGCTTTCTTTTTTTGGGGTGTTTTCCCCTTTTTCAAAAATCATACAAATTTTCTCAGATTTTTGGTTTTGGGTGGGTAAACATAGACTGAAAGAATTTTACATATTTAGAATCAGCATAAAAAGCCAATGCTGCCGGTGTAGCAATTTTCGTTAGAATTCCATTTTTACTTTTGTAGAATATTGGCCCAAGCCACTTTTTAGTTCCAGTTTTTTTTTTATCACAAACTATTTAATAAGATAGTCTTGTGATGAAATTTTTTTTGAACCTTTTCATTTTATTTAGTTGAATAGTACAATAAAAAGAAAGAGAGTCAATTTGACAGCTGGATAGTAAGTTTAGATTTTGTTTTTCTTTCGCTATTCTATTTTTTTAGATGTCTGAATATATAAGGGACTTAAGTTCGAGGGGGAGAATTGTCCTGTTACTAAAGAGGTACATTTTACATGGCCGGCATATAATCAAAACGTGGTCTCTATGCAGGCAGGATGATTTTTAATAACTCTAATCTTTATTTAGACTATTCTAAGGCATAGGAAATTGCATAAAGACAAGTGTACATCTGTTATAATTTACGGAAGCAATAAATCTTTCTGTAATTTTGGTTTGAGTTTGATTTTCTTTTAAGATTAAATGCATAATAATTAAATATATTATTGGCTAAATAAATTGATCCCTTTGCCAGGAACTTTGTTGTTTAAAATTTAATGTATCTTGTTTCATTTTGCATGCAATTTAATTGCTCTTTTTACTGAGGTATGAACCTTCTGCCAGTACCTTGCAAACTATTGGCTTCCATTATATTGTACCGGATACGAGAGGTACTAAATATTTATCTGCGAGAAGAGCAGCATGGTTTTAGAACCGGCAGATCGTGCTCTGACTTGATATTTGTACTGAGAACGCTTGTCAAGGAATCAAAAGAGTGGAAATGCAAGTTATATCTATTATTTATTGACTTTGAAAAGGCACTTGACTCAGTTGACAGAGAATGCTTGTGGAGAGTCCTTAAGTATCACGGGGTGCCAGAAAAACTAGTGAGCATGATAATATCCCTATACGAAGAGACCGAGTGCTGTGTTAAGACCAAGAATAGCACAACCAGGTTTTTCAAGATAATGTCTGCTGTGCGTCAGGGATGCGTACTTTCCCGATTTCTTTTTTTGATTATAATGGACTACATATTAAGACGAAACTCTGAATATGGCGTAAAAGTAAGCAGCAAGCAACTCTGTGATTTAGATTTCGCGGATGACGTACTCTTGCTAGAAGATTCTAAACAGAGCTTGCAGCACCTACTTGACGCAATTACAGAAAATGTAGAAAATATCGGGCTAAGCATTAACGTTGACAAATCAAAGAGCATGTCCATCACAAGCTCACCGCTTGTTCTGCATCACAAGAATACAAGTCTAGAACAGGTGAAGGACTTCAAATACCTGGGTAGCTGGATTGATTGTGATGGTCAATTAATGACCGAGATTAAACGTGGAATTGGTCAGTCAACTGGAGCTTTCAATACACTTAAGTCCATTTGGAGAAGCAGCAAATATTCCTTGCGACTGGAGCTACATCTCTTCAGTAGCAATGTGCTATCCATACTCATCTACGCTAGTGAGTGCTGGAAAATGAATCAGCAGCTCGAAAAGAGAGTTCTTACGTTCGAAAATATGTGCCTGAGGAAAATCTTAAAGATAAGTTGGCAACAGAGAGTCAGTAACTTTGAAATCCGGAATAGAACGGGACAGCCTCTCATTACTGCTGTTCTGAGGAAGAAGAGGGGGTAATATTTAGGCCATGTACTCCGCATAAAAGAAGGCCGCCTTCCTCAGACAGCGTACGACTGGAAACCAGACGGCAGAAGAAGGCAAGGTCGTCAAAAGAACAATTTTTGGCGAACTTTTGATCGAGATCTGAGGACGGCTCAGACCTCATTAATACCTGAATAGGAAGATGCCACCGCTGCAGCATTGCTTCGGGACGAGTGGAGAGGCTTCGTCGACACCATATGCGCCACCAATGGCGCAGGAGAAACTAAGTTCTAAGCAAGTAATTTTACTTGAGAGTTTTATCCTAAAGTGATTTAAAAATAAACCTTTTCCTACTAAAAACTATCCTGAAATATATTCCCTGTCACCAAGCCACCACTTCTATTTTGGCGTCTGCACCCCCCCCCCCCGTACTTGGAAAATTTTCTGCCATTGCCCTTGGACTGGTGTAACTTAGCCACTTGCCTACCCCCTACCTGTAGCGATATCAAACTTGGGCCTTGCACTTTTTATGGGGTTTTCCAATTCTCCGCTGTATTCTAGCGCTATCTACAACATATAAAATTTTATTCTCTTAGGTGCCCGCACACTATCAATTTTTTCCAAAATGGCTGGGGTTTGAAAGGGTGAGAAATTAAATTTTTAAAATTGTGGAAGTTTTGACTTAACACAGATGGAACTGGTACCGTTTCCTTGGATTTGAAGGTTTTAGTATTAGAACCAGGAAATCTTTCAATTTTTGGAATGTTTTTTCATTTTGTTAGCCTATATTTTTGGTTAGGACTGGGGTGGCCTTGGCCTACTCTTTTAGAAGTTAGTGGGCTACTTGCTTGATAAATCTAAATATATAAATATGGGTAAAATTCTACTTTAGTCACTTTTGGCTATCTTGGATAGGGGTTAGGTTAGGAAAATGAAACTTTCAGAGATGGGTCTACAGGCTAAAGTATGTCCCAGGAAGGTATTTTGAAGTACCTACCTCCACTCATTCTCCTTCTGGTGGGTCCTGAAATTTGCCTACATGACAGGTCTATAACCTAGCCTATTGAAATTGTGACAAAACAACATTTTACTTTAATTTTCAGTTATCTGTTTCTTTTTCTCTGGCTTTAGTTCTGAAAATGCAATTCCTGTTATTTGAGTAGATTTTAAGCCATATCAATTTTTTTTTTCAAAATTTATGAAATTTATCTGCATAGCCTATCTTTAACACCTTATAAATTGGGACTGAGCAAAGTTGTTAGGCTAAGCTGAAAACAATTTTGTTGTACTTCATTTAAGCAGAAGATCTATTTTGCAAGGTTTCACTTTTATAACACACAGATTTGTAAAGGTCAGAACCCTCTAGAGAGAGAAGGAGTAGAGGTAGGTACTTCAAAATACCTTCCCAGGGCATACTTTAGCCTGTAGACCCATGTCTGAAAGTTTCATTTTCATAACCTAACCCCTTTCCAAGATAGTCAAAAGTAGATAAAGTAGAATTTTACCTAAATATGAGTTTTTTTTGCCATACTTTATACTTAATTGTATAATTTAGTCTCAAATTCCAGCATGCTCCCTTTGGAAAGGGCAGTGATAGGCTAGCAGAATAGCCTAGGTTAGGACTTCAACAGATCTTCCTCTGGCATAATTTAGGCTATGTGTTCATTTCTGAAAGTTTTACTGAGTTAACTTGAACACTAGATAGCCTAGTAAAATCCCCTAAGCTACAGTTTTAATGGAAATTAGGCTATTCCCTGGTCTAGGCTGACCTCTGTCCACTACAGACTCAGTAGCCAAACACCTTGAATAATTGCACTCTTGAAAATACTTATGATTTGATGATGTGGCAGATGGTTCATGTTCATGCCTAAAATTTCTGATGAAGATACAGGGTAAAATAGCCTACCTGGTAAATTTTTACCAAATCATATTATTGACTTACAAATAAAGTGAATATACCACTTGATGCCTTTTTTTATGCTCTTTTCAAATATAATAATCATTTTTGTCAGAAATGAATTTTACCCCCACCCCAATATACCAATTCAGGGTATATATTTGCACATTTGGGGGGGGGGGTAGGGTAAAGTTTAAACTTACCTCCCATTTACATCAGAAATAAAATTTCCCACCCCCCCCCCTAATGTGCAAATATATACCCTGAATTGGTATATATAGGGGCAGGGGTGAAATTCATTTCCGACAAAAATGATTATTATATTTAGAAGGAGTATTAAAAAAGGCATCAAGTGGTATATTCACTTTATTTGTAAGTCAATAATATGATTTGGTAAAAATTTACCACCTACCCAGTAGCCTAGTCAGATAGATGATCACCTCAACTCTTAAATGACTATAAAATCTATTAGGCATATGCCATCTAAAAAGTAGAGGCAATAGTACAGAGGTATGGCTCTTCTGATGGAAGTAAAAGGAGTACCTATGGATTCCTTATGTTCTGCTATTTACAAATATAATGGTCACTTTTCTGCTATTTCCCCTCCCTTTTTTGATGGCTCTATGTAAGGCCTTAGGATATATATCAAACTAAAAGGGGTAAAATTCAAGTTTAGCTACTTTTTTTCTATCTTGGGAAGGGGTCAGGGTAGGAAAATGAAACTTTTAGTGATGGGTCTACAGACTAGAGTATGTTCCAGGAAGATATTTTGTAGTACCTACATCCAGGGGTGTCCTGAGGCTCATTTTTTTTTGGGGGGGGGGCAATCTTTGTAAATTTTACCAAATTACTACCTGATTTATGCTGAATTTTCTGCAGAAATCAAGGATTTTGCAAAATTTCAACTTTGGCATTTGGTAAAATTTTTTATATTAATATTAATCTGATTATCATGTTTTTTTTTCCATTTATGTTACATTTTTAAATTAATTTAAAATAGTGTTTTTTGGTATTGTCTGTTAAACCAATCACACTCAAGAATTATGATCTGACAAAACCAGCTTGTCTCTCTGGAATTGGTTATGATTTGCCTATTTTGAGTGAGAAAAACTATGATGTATGTATATTTAAATTGAATATTTAATATATAGAGTTGGTTAGGTGTTAGACGAGGTTGTTTTAGGTATTTAATATAATGTGTCTTGTGTGGGTTGCTTTCCATAATTCTTTTGTTGTAGTTTCCATAATTTTGTTTCTGTAGTGTTATATTATCATCATGTTTTGGTATATTTCATTACAATTAACCTAACATCACTTCTTGGATGTGTTTTTTTTTTAACAGACAAGTATTATATTTTTTTCCAATATTCAATCACTCACTCCAATTAAACTGGAGATCTTTAAGTCTACACAACAGATACCCATTATACAACAGATCAAAACATAGAAATAACAACATATATTATTAGGGCCATATATAGGTTCCTTGGGGGGTGGGGGAGGTTACATGCCTGAGTAATAACTATTATGTTGAAGAAGAGCTTAAAGTAAGTGATTTGATGTTATAAATTGTATTTTATTATGATGTTTCCTTCAAAAGAGCTGTAACTTTACTAGTACCAAAGTGGATTATTTCACCATTGGTTTGATCAATCTTCCTAATAATTGTGTGATTAACTTGAATATTCTAACCATATGACACTTGACAGTTTTAAATGCACTGGTAGTCAACAGTAGAGCTTTATCACACACATGCAATTTGAGCTAGAGCCTAGACTTACAAATTTCCACCTGATAACAGTCTGGAAGCACTACTCTTCTGAACAAAACATCTGAATAAAATCAGTATCACCAGGGCAACAAAACTTGTCCACCCTGTATCATACTGCCTATGAGCAATGCCTACAAGCTTTGAAATTGCCCATCCTGACATATTGACAAAAGAGAGGTGATGTTTTAACAACCCAGAAGCTGCTGAACTCAAGGATAGTGAAGCATGTATTTACCCCTTCTCTCCTGGGCTGCACTAGGGGTCACAGCAACAAATTCCATGTACCCTGACCTTGAAGAAGAGGGCAAGAATACTTCTTTAGTGTTAAAGCAGTGCCAAGGTGGAATGGGTTGACAGAAAATACAGTCCAGACAGTCATTATTGGCTCATTCAAACCTGGAGTCAACAAATATTGAGCCAACATTGCCTGGAGCTCAATTGGGACTCAGGCATCTACTGAAGTTGTCACACCATCACCAGCAAGAAATCTACAGTCAGTTATTACTGTCTTATCTTGCTGGCAATTGCAATTTAAAATAATTTGATTCCTTATTGTATGCTCTTTTCATGGTTATTTTTATGACAATTGATCCCAATCATCTTGATGGTCCAGGATATAGCCCTAGGATATATATATATAAAAAAAAAAACTAAAAGAAAAAATTAAAACAATTAAATTCTTATTTTATAATATTTAGCTTGTTTGTATTAATTAAATTATCATGTTTTGTTCCATTGTTATCCACTTTTGAAATCATTTTACATAATAATTTGGTAAATTATGTACTCTTGTCACAGATGAAGATAGATTTCCAACTGCAGAAAAGGCCCATTTTTACAAAAGACCTATGGTGTATTACTAGATTGAATTAATAGAGAAATAAATTGTTAAGGCTATATATGGGACCATCAAAGGGAGAGGATATTATGCATTCAGTAGCGTATCCAGGGGGGGGGGGGGGAGCAGCCCAGCCCCCCCCCCCCCGCCCCCCCCCCAAAAAAAAAAAATTTCTTTTCTTCTTTTTTTTAAGTGCCAATATTGTAAGTTCAAAATATTCATGCTTTTAAGTTATTTGCAACACCCATTCTTTTTTTCATTTCTTGTTAGATGGCTATCCATTTCTCCAGCAAGCTTATATCATTATTTTATCATCAAACATGCAATTGCCTCCTGTAATCAAACAAGATGTCAAGGAATTTTTCTTACTATTTAACCCCTGCAGCTATAAGCACTAGCTTCTCTGCAATGAATGAATTGCAATAAGGAATTGGACTAAGAGGCAGTAGTTCATTCAAAGTTTCAAATGCTGCTTTAATTCCAGTGTAAGCTAAGTATTGAAACGGAAAGGTCACATGAGAGGAAAGAAAGAAAATTACCTTAAATTGCATGTCCAGCGAGATAAGGTGGTGTTGAGCCTCCTGTAGAAATCTTGCTGGTGGTGTTTCAAGGTTATGATTTGACATCCCAGTTCAGCCTCAATTCAGCGTTGGCCCAGTCTTGATCAACTCCTTTCTTGAAGGCATCTAGAGTTTTAGATTGGACAGTGACTTCAGATAGGCTGTTCCAGAGTGGGATGGAATGGACTGAGAAGAACTGTTGGCACTCTTGCTTGATGCAATGGGGGGCCTGCAGCTTCTTTGTGTGTCCTCTTGTGGTAGTTGAGAAGGACAGGGAAAAGGCATGACTTAATAGGTCACTTTCTAGCAACTTACGAGTTGCTATTACGTCTCCTCTTTTCCTACTGTATACTAAGGTAGGGAGTTTGAGTAAGGTGAGACGTTCCTTGTAAGATTTGTCTTGGAATGCAAAGATAAGCTTAGTTGCTCTTCTTTGGACACTCTCAAGTACTTTCACATCCATCTTATAGTATGGAGAGGCTAGGGTCATGCCAAATTCCAGGTGAGGACAGACCATGGCTTTGTACAGTTTTGTAATCACTACCAACTTCCTGGTGGTAAATGTTTGCTTTATGAGGCCAAGGGCTTGGTTTGCTTATGCAGCTTGAGCTCGTGTGTGGCAGTGAAACTTCAGCTCATTGTCAACAATAACCCCCAGGTCCTTCTCTTCACTGACTGCCTCAAGCTGGGCATCTCCTATGTGATATGCAAGTTTTGGATTATTGCATCCAAGATGTAGAACTTTACATTTTAAGGCATTGAACTGTAGACACCAAGCTGATGACCATCTAGATCACAGTTTATATAATTATCCAGTATGATCATTCCCTATCTCACCCATTATAAAAACCTGGACTGGGGTGCAAGTGCTCCAGAGAACGTAGAAACATAAGCGGCATCAGATCTTTTCACGGGTAGACAAGTCAGATTTCTCTTGGACGCGAAACTTGGCTTCAACATTGAAACACTAATTCTGAAGAAACTAATTTTAAATTAATTTATTCCAATACATACATGAAAATTGGTAGTTAGTAGTGTAATGTTATTATTAGATGTTTTTAGGAATTAAAAATAGGTTTCAAAGTCTCAAGTTGGTTTCAAAGGCATTTTGAGAAAGTTTCTGCCAAAATACGTGTTCCAGGGTAATTGGACTGCTGATGGCAGATCAAATGAGAGGAGCTGTTTGTACACGCCGATATAAATATATATATATATATATATATATAATATATATATATATATACACTACAAAAACTTTATGAAAAAGAAAGTTTTTTTTAAAGAAAAGTAAAGGCCATATTAAACTTAAGATCAGTAGAAATAGAAGCCTACAATAATTCAAACTCAAAACGACCAGAAATTATTATTAAAGAATAAAAAAGGAAAGGAGAATAATTGGTATGGCGGTAACACTGCATATAAATTTATATGAATGTATATATAGTGGGCTGTAATAATGCAAAAGGTAAATATAACATTGGTTTAAGAATGGAAAGAAAGACAAAGAATAAATTTACGATGATAATCAAGTAAAAAATAAGTTTTATTTGAACAATGCCATAAAGCAATGACATTTGATTATGATATTTGGTGCTTCGCATTGATATTTCAGTTTTAAAATACCCTAAGAATTTTACAAAAAACACTTCTTAACAGACGTTTGGTATTTACTTGGATAGGGCTATTGTGGCAACTTTTACCACAGCAACCAATAATTAGAACCCAAGTCCTAAAATTGGTCTCAATCAGGAACCCTTATTGCTATCTAAATTCAGAAAGTGCAAAGATTTTCAAACAGAGGTGTTTATTGTTTAAAGTTCAGGAAAGGTCTGCCCATTTCATATGAAAACATTGATTGAAAACAAAACTAGTCTTATCTAGGCTCTCCACCAAAACAGGTAACTAGACTTTTCAAATATCACAGGAACTACAATCTGAGAAAACAAATATCACAACATGATAAACTATCCAGTTGCGGATCCAGAGGGGGGGGGCGAGGGTTACCCCTGTAAAGTAGTCTAAAGTAGTGTAATTTACCTAATTAATGCAAGTTTGCATTAATTAAACTTGCTCCTAACATAAGTTTGTCAGATCAACCTACTTTGCGCCCCCCTCCCCAAAAAAAAATCCTGGATCCGCCCCTGAAACCATCACACCTATTCCACCAGTTATTAGAAGAAAAAAAAATTCCTTATTTTCACAAATTTCATCAACCCCATGCCTCCTTTTTTACAAAATCCTACATAGGCCAATCATTTGAGTCCACTGTATGTAAATAATAGATTAAGTCATAATTTGTATATAAATTAAGTCATACCTGTGAGATGGGACAGTTGCAAACCACTTGGCTGGATCACCAAGTTTTTTTCTGCTTTTGCAATTTCGAATAATGCACTTTCTAACCATTTCTCATTGATTGACGCAAACACACTGATCCATAACTGCACAAAGAAGTGGGAGGAGCTTTTTGTTTGCACCGAGAACAAAGACCAGAAATGATCTGCGATAAGCTTACAGGATAATTATATAAACTGTGATCTAGATAGTCTGTGCAGATCTTCTTGCATAGTTGACAGATTTAGGTTGTTCTGGGCCAGTCCTAGGAGCTTGCAGTCATCAGCATATAGCATCAAAGGATTCTTCAGGTTTGTTGTATAGTTATTGATATACATGCTGACAAGCCTAATTAGTTCTAGTTAGTTCTTGTAGTCAGATACTAATATGAAACTTGTGCTTTACTTGAAGAGTGGTTTCTTGGGTTTTCTGTTTGCAGAAATCTCACCAGCTCTGCGCAGTAGCAGAACAAATCATCAGCCAATGCATTGCATTTGGCTTAAAAATGGAGAAATTTGTGTGGGTTGGTTTTGATGGGGCCAGCAACATTTCAGGCTGCTATTCTGGTGCACAGGCAGAAATTAGGAAAAATATCCGCATGTGATCTACACCCACTGTGCATTGCACAGCTTAAATTTGGCTTTATGTAAAACTAGTAGGGTAGGGCTTGTTAGGTCAACCTTTGCTACTATACAGCAGATTATATCATTTTTATCATCCTCACCAAAAAGAACAAATATGTTTGTAGAAGCGGTTGCTGTCATTTGTCCCAATAGTCCTGTGAGGAAGCTTGTGAAGTTGTGCAAAACGAGATGGGTGGAGCGTCATGATTGCATTTTAGTTTTTATGTCTTTGTATTGTGCGATTATTTCCATACTTGAGGAAATAGTTGGTAGCATATGGTGCGATACAGAAGTTATTTCAAAAGCAAATGCGTTGGTTTCAGCAGCAACCGAATTTAGTTTTATGTTCACGATGGCTATGCTAGAGTTTGTAAGTGCCATAATGCTCTCTGTCTCTAAGGCGCTGCAAGCCAAAGATTTAGACTTAGTTGAGTGCTGTTGGCATATTAAGCTATGTTCTGATACTTTACTGCAGTCAAAACAAAATAATTTTGAAACAATTTTTCAGAAAGCCTACGAGCTTGCACAAGAGTTAAATGTGGCTCTGGGTGTTCCAAGGTCTATCTGCCGAAAGTCCATCAACGATAATGAGTCCATCAAGGTTTTTTATCGCGAGTCATTGTTCGAACCTTACTTTTCTTCACTTATTGAAGAACTTGATCAAAGATTTTTGCGCCATTAGGAGGCATCTTTCAAAATCGGAAGGCTTTTGCCAGCTAACAGCGAGTCATTAAATATTAATGAATTTGTGAACGCTGTTGCTGTTTACGAGGGATTTCACGGGGGTAGACGTGCGCTCGAATGTGAGTTAGTCCTTTGGAAACAGAAGTGGCTTGGAATGTCTGAGAAACCATCAACTGTTGCTTCAACTCTTGCATCATGCGATGCGAAATTTTTCCCATGCATTCAAAGGCTTTTGACGATTTTTCAGACATTACCAGTGACTACCGCTTCTGCTGAGAGGAGCTTTAGCTGTCTTAAGCGATTAAAAACCTATCTGCAGAGTTCAACAGGCAAGGAGCGTCTGAACGGACTAGCTCACATGACCCTGAACCATGATATCCAGGTCAATGCTGACCAAGTTTTTGATCGATTTGCAGCCAAAAAAGACCGGTGGCTATTGTTGTGAGAGGTTAGGTTGTCTTTTGTTGCTCGTTTCTCTAAGTGCAATTGATTCTGTTTTTTAAACTTTAATTGTACTTCATCCTCTGTAAACAATGTTAATATCAATACATTTCTTGCTTTCATGGCTGCTATATTAGGTAGACTGAGGCCCCCACCCCTCCAAAACCAAATTCTGGGCAATTGTCTTTGATATAATATTATTTTTTATTTATTTGGTTCTCTACAACAAGGGTCCCATAGGCAAATATAAGGAATAATGCACTTCTTTTTTTTTATATTTTCTAAATTCTGCCACTTTGTGGCAGTTCCAAAACATCTTATCGCCCAAAATAGAAACTCTCACTGCTTCTAACTTTTTTTTAAATTCTGACTTTGTTGGCAAAATTTTGTCATACATTCTCAAACAAAAAAAGTCTACAACTAGAAATACTCATGACAAGTGTTTCCTTTTCATTTCTTTACCTAGCTACCCCCCCCCCATACCCCCCGCCTGAAATCTTGCACTATAATAGATAATTCTCTTGCTCACATGACTGCTATAAAAAGGTAGACTGACGGCCCCCCCCCCCCCCCGAAATAAAATCCTGGATATGCCACTGAGTGCATTGTCAGGGTAACAACTATCATATTGAAAAGGAGCATAATATAAGGAATCTATTGTTACTACTTTTATTTTATTCAAAAGTTTCCTTCAGAAGAACAGTACTTATGGACTATTACCTGCTGCCAAATTTTTTATTTGGCAGCAGGGCATATACCCAAGATTTTTTTAGTGACTGTTTTTTTTTGGGGGGATTGGAGTTGAATTCGTTAAAATTGAAAAAAAGCTAAGCTATAACAAAAAGATTGACAAATATGGAAACAATTTTAGCCAATTCAAATATGGAATTCAACAATTTTTGAATTACGTTCATAACTTCTGACACTTGGTAGGTTTAAAATAGGTTTTCGTAACAAAACGTTGTAACAAAACAGTGAAGTTAGATATTGGCAAAAATAATCAGATGTATGTGAGGCATTACCACCGACACACCTTTTGTAACGTAACGAATCATAAAATCAGAATAGAGTACTAATCACAGACAGACTATATTGGATATGTTTAATCTAAGGCAAGTATCATAAAGCAGAATAATCATAGGCAGTGCAGTAGTGCTACCTAAGTAAAGAACAATGTTGGCACAATGTATTATTTATTTAATTTTTTTTTCTAGACCAGGGCACTTTGTATCAAAGGAGTTGTCATAGAAACTTCAAAAAGGGCTCATTTGATTGCAAATTTGAATGGCTAGTGCCCTTTTTAATGGTCAAAAGTGACTGGAAGGCAACTAACACCCCTTCCATGCCCATCATTTCCCTGAACACATCCATTCAAAATTTTGAGATAGCCATTTGGTTCATTGTAGTTGATTTCCAGAAAGAAATTATGTTTTTAGGAGGATACTCCCCCCCACAGCCCTCAGGGCAAGGTTTGTAAGTTATGCCCTGGGTGCATGTAAGGTTTTTATAGAAAGCATTGTTGTAAAACTTCAAAAAGGGCTCACTCAATTGGAAATTGAAAGGGCTAATGTCCTTTCTAATAGTGGAAAGTAATTGGAGGGCAACTAACCCCCCTCTCACTCCCACCTTTTCCCCAAACACATACAATCAAAATTTTTAGATATTCATTTTGTCCAATGTAGTTAAAAGTTCTGGAAATTAGGTCTTTTAGATGATACCCCCTCAGAGCCCTCAGGGCAAGGGTTGTAAGTTTTACCCTGGGGGCTTATAAGGTTTTTATAGAAAGTGTTTGTCATAGAAACTTCAAAAAAGCTCATTTGATTGGAAATTTAAAGGGCTAGTACCCTTTTTAATAGTCAAAAGGGATTGAACAGCAACTACCCCCCTCTCATGACCACCATTTCCCAGAACAGATCCAATTAAAATTTTGAGATAGGTATTTTCTTCAATGTTGTTGAAAATTCTGGAAATTATGATTTTGAGGGTGACAAACCCCTCAGGGCAAGGGTTATAAGTTACGCCCTGGGGGCATATAAGGCTTTATTGAAAGCGTTTTTGTAGAGACTTCAAAAAGGGCTCATTTGATTGAAAATTGAAAGGGCTAGTGCCCTTTTTAATAGGCAAAAGTGATTGGAGGGCAACTAACCCCCCTGTCACACTCACCATTTCTCCCAAACACATCCAATCAAAATTTTGAGATAGCCATTTTGTTCAATGTAGATGAAAGTTCTGGAAATTAGGTTTTTGAGGATGACACCCTCCCCCACAGCCTTCAAGGCAGTGGTTGTAAGGTATGCCCTGGGGGTATATAATGTTTTTTTTTTTTTTTTTTACAGAAAATGTTGTTGTAGAAACTTCAAAAAAGGCTCATTCAGTTGGAAACTGAAAGGGCTGGTGCCCTTTTTGAGATAGCCATTTTTTTCAACATAGTTGAAAGTTCTGGATATTATGTCTTTGAGGATGATAACCTCCCCCCCCCCCACACACCCCTCAGGGTAAGGGTTGTAAGTTATGCCCTGGGGGCATATAAGGTTTTATAGAGAGCATTGTCATAGAAACTTTGAAAACTTCGAAGGGGTAGTGCCCTTTTTAATAGTCAAAAGTGATGGGAAGAAAATTTTGATTTGATTTGGGGAAATGGTGGGCTTGGGAGGGGTGTTAGTTTTCCTAACACCCTTCCCACACCCACCATTTCCCCAAAAACATCCAATAAAATTTTGAGATAGCCATTTTGTTCTACGTAGTTGAAAAGTCTGGAAATTATGTCTTTGAGGATGACAATCCCCCCACAGGCCTCAGTTCAAGGGTTGTAAGTTATGCCCTGGGGGCATATAAGGTTTTATAGTAAGCATTGTCATAGAAATTTCAAAAAGAACTCATTCAATTGGAAATTTAAAGCACTAGTGCCCTATTTAATAGTCAAAAGTGATTGGAGGGCAACTAACGCCCCTCTCACGCCCACCATTTCCCCAAATAGATCCTATTAGAATTTTGAGATACACATTTTGTTCAACATAGTTGAAATTTCTGGAAATTAGGTCTTTGCCAGCATTGTCGTAGAAACTTCAAAAAGGACTCATTCAATTGGGAACTGAGAGGGCTAGTGCCCCAATTAATAGTCAAAAGTGACCACGGGTGAATCCCCCCTCCCCCCATACCCATCATTTCCCCAAACTCTTCTTATCAACATTTTGATATAGCATTTTTTTTTTGAATGTAGTTGAAGGGTCCAGAAATTATGTTTTTGAGTATGACAGCCCCCCACAACCCTCAGGGCTAAGGTTGTAAGTTATGCCCTAGGGGCATATAATGTCATATAGAAAGTGTTGTTGTAAAAACTTTAAAAAGGGCTCTTTTTATTGGAAATTGAGAGGGCTATTCCCCTATTTAATGGTCAAAAGTAATCAGAGGGAGAATCGCCCCCCCCATGCCCATCATTTCCCTAAACATTTTGATATGGCCATTTTATTCAATGTTGTTGAAAGGTCTGGAAATTATGTCTTTGAGGATGACAACCCTCCCCCCATAGCCCTTAGGACAAGGGTCATGAGTTACGCCCTTGCAGCATATAACCTTTTTATAGAATTAATTAAAAAAACTTTCCGAAAAATAAGTTTTTCAAAGAAAAGTAAAGGCCATTTTAAACTTAAGCTCAGGAGATATAAATACCTGTTAAAATTCAAACTCAAAACGACCAGAAATTACTATTAAAGAATAAATGAAACCTACAACAAGTAATAATATAAGTAATAATAGTATAAGCGAGTAATGCTTCGATTGAATATGAAAATCAAGCTTAAAACGAAAACAAATATTTTGCTATTAAAGTATAAATGAAACTTAAAACGAACAGAAATTAAATAAACAATCAATGCAAACGAGCATACAATATATATTAATGTAAATGAATAAATAAATCTTAAAACGAGTGAAACTTAAATTGAATATGCAAATCAAGTTTGAATCGAATAAAAATAACTACAAACAAGAGTTTGGGTATCGTCTCACTGCGGAAGCCTAAAACTACTGAGTCATTGGCGCTTTACTGAAAACAATTCTTTGAAATATTTTCACTTTTGTAACTTTAAGAAATCAAAAATTAATTAAAATTTTAGGGAATAAATATCAGCATATGTATATTAAATTGACAATGCACATTTTTTTTCAGTAAACTCATTTTAATTTTTTTTCAGTTAAGTACAAATTATATTCTGGCTTTTAGAAAGCATAGGGGTTTTGAACCCTACTCAAATTAATTTATGCTCGTTTTGAGTTTGACTCTAATATTTATTTTAATTTTTGTTCGTTTTGGGTTTCATTTATTTATTGATACTGATTTGGGGTAGTTGTATGCTTGGTAGATTAAATGATAGTCCGGACGCCAGGTGTTGAAAATGTGAACCATACCACGACGGAATGGGGCTGCTACGAGAATTAGCCTACCTCCACCGCCTAAATTGACCATGCGGATTCAAAAATACCAATGGCACTTGCTTGTTTGGCAGCTGGTTTTGTATTAAATCAGGAGTTAAGCAGGGTTGTGTTCTATCCCCCTTTATATGGATTATTTTGATGGACTTTGTTTTAAGGAGCACAGGAAAGGCAATGGGAGACCACGGAATCAAATGGGGAGGAAAAAGTCTCCTGGACTTGGATTATGCTGATGATTTAAGCATCCTAGATGAAAGTGTGAGCAAAATGAATGAAGTTTTAGAGGTTTTGCGAGTTCAGGGTGCTAGTATTGGTTTGAAAATTAATGTTAGGAAGACCAAGTCACTAAGGCTAGGAATAAGTGAAGATGAAAAGGTGACGTTGGGTAATGAAAAGATTGATCAGGTGGGCAGTTCCACTTACCTTGGTAGTATTATTAGTAAAGATGGTGGGAGCAGTGAAGATGTTAAAAATAGAATAGCCAAGGCTCAGGGTGTTTTTTCACAGTTAAAAAAAGTCTGGAAGAATAGGAAGATAAGTCTGCAAACCAAGATTAGAATCTTAGAAGCTACAGTGATGACAGTGGTCAAATATGGCTCTGAAGCATGGACGCTCCGAAAAGCGGATGAAGATTTGCTAGATGTTTTCCAGAGAAATTGCTTAAGGATTGTTCTGGGTACCCGGCTGACTGACCGTATTTCAAACAATAGGCTATACGAAAAATGTGGTTCAATACCACTTTCTAGGTCTATAATGAAAGAAAGGTTGAGGTGGTTAGGGCATGTTGTTCGGATGAAGGATGACAGATTGCCGAAGATTGTTCTTTTCGGCCAACCATCTAGGGCTAAACGGAAAGCAGGTCGTCCCCGTCTGGGTTGGGAGGACGTCATAAAGAAAGATTTAAAGGAAATGGGAACTTCGTGGGCGGGTGTAAAAAGGGAGGCTTTGAATAGATTGGGGTGGAGGAGGAGCGTGCGTAGCTGTGTTGGCCTCAGGCGGCTTGGTGCTGCGATGAGTTGTTAGTAGTAGTAGTAATGGCACTTGCTTGCGAGTGGTGGAACACTCCAAAACTTGACATTTTATTATATTTTGGTGTTTCATGCAAGAAAATGCATGTTCCACAAAGTTTGAGGTGCAGTTTTCCGCTCAAATAGAAATGCCTAGAAGCCATAGAAAGTTTTCATAACAAACTAACAGGATTAGTTACAAAAAATGGCAGAGTTAAAAAAAAATGGCAAAACTATATGAGTCTTGAACAGTCTTGGAAATTATAAACAAAATCAAATAGAATATTAGATATATAATGATATTAATTGTTGAAAGATCCATCAGTTCAAGATTTTTTTTTTCACTGTAATTTTTATTTTCATTTTCAATGCTGTAAGAACTGGAAAAGAATAAATTTGTAATATACGAGTAATTCGTTTTCAGTGAAGCACCAATGACGCAGAAGGCTTTAGGTTTTTACAGTTAAAGAAGGGGGTAGTATCCAAATTTTGCTTGTAGTGAAACTATATTTGTCTTGACCAATCTTGAAAAGAACTAATAAATTAAACTGAATATTTGATGCATAATGATATTAATTGCTAAAAGCTCATCAGTTTCAAAATTTTACTGTAATTTTAATATTTATTTTCTATATTAAGTACAAAAGAAAACATTTGTAATATAATTCGTTTTCAGTAAAGCGCCAATGACGCAGTAGGTTTTAGGCTTCTGCAGTGAGACGATACCCAAACTCTTGTTTGTAGTTATTTTTATTCGATTCAAACTTGATTTGCATATTCAATTTAAGTTTCACTCGTTTTAAAATTTATTTATTCATTTACATTAATATATATTGTATGTTTGTACGCATTGATTGTTTATTTAATTTCTGTTCGTTTTAAGTTTCATTTATACTTTAATAGCAAAATATTTGTTTTCGTTTTAAGCTTGATTTTCATATTCAATCTAACCATTACTTGCTTTAAGATCTATTTATTCATTTATATTATTACTTGTTGTATGTTTTTTGCTATGATTGTTTATTTAATTTCTGTTCGTTTTGGGTTTCATTTATTCTGTAATAGTAATTTCTGGTCGTTTTGAGTTTGAATTTTAACAGGTATTTGTATCTCCTGAGCTTAAGTTTAAAATGGCCTTTACTTTTCTCTGAAAAAGTTATTGTTCGGAAAGTTTTTTTTTTAATTAATTATTGTTCGTTTTTGATTGCAAAAAGTTTCAAGTTTTTATGGCATGGGGGGGGGGGTTGCTTACTGCCCGATTATTCTTGACTTTAAAAAATGGATCAAGAACTTTCAATTTAAATCCAATGAGGCTTTTTTCAAAGTCTATACGATTACCTCTTTGATAAAAACCTTATATATGAACAATAGACAGCTTGCATAACTTGTGGACAGTGATTGACAACAGTGAATGGATTGAAAAATTAGCTCCAATAAGGGGGTTTAGACCATTTCAGTTGCTGACACAAAGGGATCATGACTGTTTGGAATTGACCTTAATAGGAATTTGTGTGCCAAAGCAATTTTGCATCTATCACAGAGTATGTATTTTAACCTTATAATTGGATAATTATAATAGATTTCCTATGTGTTCTTCCCATACAAAACCCCTTCCCGTAAGTTATAAACCCCCCTTAATAAGTTATGCCCCAGGGCATAACTTACAACGCCTACCCCTGGGCCCTGGTGGGCTGTGTCGACACCGGAGTTTTTGTTATCAGAACTTTGAACTATTTTATAAGAGCCCTCTCTAAAGTTTATACGAGCATCCCTTCCATAAGAAATAATATGAAGGATTCGGAGAATCCTTAAATTACAACCCTTGCCCTGAGGGCTTTGGGGGAGTTGTAATCCTCAAAGACCTAATTTCCAGAACTTAAAACTACGTTTAATAAAGTGGCTGTCTTAAAATTTTGATTGGATGTGTTTGGGGAAAAGGTGGGCGTGAGAGGGGGGTTAGTTGCCCTCGAATCACTTTCGACTATTACAAAGGGCACTAGCCCTCGGAATTTCCAATCGAATGAGCCTTTTTTGAAGTTTCTACGACACGGCCTTCTATAAAAACCTTATATGCCCCCAGGGCATAACTTAAAACCCTTGCCCTGAGGGTTGTGGGGGATTGTCCTCCTCAAAAACATATTTTCTATCTGGAAATCAACTACGCTGAACAAAATGTCTATCTCAAAATTTTGATTTGATTTGTTTGGGGAAATGATGGGCGTTGGGGGGGGCTAGTGGCCCTCTAATCATTTTCGACTATTAAAAATGGCACTAGCCCTTTAATTTCCAATCGAATGAGCCTGTTTTGAAGTTTCTACGACAACGCCTTCTATAAAAACCTTATATGCCCCCAGGGCATAACTTAAAACCCTTGCCCTGAGGGTTGTGGGGGAGTGTCCTCCTCAAAAATATATTTTCAATCTGGAAATCAACTACGCTGAACAAAAATGGCTATCTCAAAACTTCGGATATGTTTGGGGGAATGATGGGCGTAGGGGGGGGGGCTAGTTTCCCTCATATCACTTTTGACTATTAAAAAGGGCACTATCCCTTTGAATTTCCAATCGAATGAGGCTTTTTTGAAGTTTCTATGACAACGCCTTCTATAAAAACCTTATATGCCCCCAGGGCATAACTTAAAACCCTTGCCCTGAGGGTTGTGGGGGATTGTCCTCCTCAAAAACATGTTTTCTATCTGAAAATCAACTACGCTGAACAAAATGGCTATCTCAAAATTTTGATTGGATGTGTTTGGAGGAATGATGGGCGTGAGGGGGGACTAGTTGCCCTCCCATCACTTTCGACAATTAAAAAGGGCACTATCCAATTTCCAATCGAATGAGCCTTTTTTGAAGTTTCTACGACAACGCCTTCTATTAAAACCTTATATGCCCCCAGGGCATATCTTAAAACCCTTGCCCTGAAGGTTCTGAGGGAGTGTCCTCCTCAAAAACATATTTTCTATCTGGAAATCAGCTACGCTGAACAAAATGGCTATCTCAAAATTTTGATTGGATGTGTTTGGGGGAATGATGGGCGTGGGGGGGGGGGGCTAGTTGCACTCCAATCACTTTCGACTATTAAAAAGGGCACTAGCCCTTTAATTTCCAATCGAATGAACCTGTTTTGAAGTTTCTACGACAACACGTTCTATAAAAACCTTATATGCCCCCAGGGCATAACTTAAAACCCTTGCCCTGAGGGTTGTGGGAGAGTGTCCTGCTCAAAAATATATTTTCTATCTGGAAATCAACTACGCTGAACAAAATGGCTATCTGAAAATTTTGATTGGTTTTGTTTGGGGAAATGATGGGCGTGGGGGGGGAGGGGCTAGTTACACTCCAATCACTTTCGACTATTAAAAAGGGCACTAGCCCTTTAATTTCCAATCGAATGAGCATGTTTTGAAGTTTCTACGACAGCGCCTTCTATAAAACCTTATATGCCCCCAGGGCATAACTTAAAACCCTTGCCCTGAGGGTTGTGGGGGAGTATCCTCCTCAAAAATATATTTTCTATTTGGAAATCAACTACGCTGAACAAAATGGCTATCTCAAAATTTTGATTGGATGTGTTTGGGGGAATGATGGGCGTGGGGGGGGGGGGGCTAGTTGCCCTCCAATCATTTTCGACTATTAAAAAGGGCACTAGCTTTTTGAATTTCCAATCGAATGAGCCTTTTTTGAAGTTTCTACGATAACGCCTTCTATAAAAAACCTTATATGCCCCCAGGGCATAACTTAAAGCCCTTGCCCTGAGGGTTGTGGGGGAGTGTCCTCCTCAAAAATATATTTTATATCTGGAAATCAACTATGCTTAACAAAATGGCTATCTCAAAATTTTGATTGGATATGTTTGGGGAAATGATGGGCGGGGGGGGAGGGGGGCTATTTACACTCCAATCACTTTCGACTATTAAAAAGGGCACTAGATCTTTAATTTCCAATCGAATGAGCCTGTTTTGAAGTTTCTACGACAACGCCTTCTATAAAAACCTTATATTCCCCCAGGGCATAACTTAAAACTCTTGCCCTGAGGGTTGTGGGGGAGTATCCTCCTCAAAAATATATTTTCTATCTGGAAATCAACTACGCTGAACAAAATGGCTATCTCAAAATTTTGATTGGATGTGTTTGGGGGAATGGTGGGCGTGGGGGGGGGGGGGCTAGTTGCCCTCCAATCATTTTTGACTATTAAAAAGGGCACTAGAACTCTCGATTTCCAATTGAATGAGCCCCCTTTGAAGCTTCTACGACGACCCCTTCCATATGAAGTGCCTCTGGGAAAAAAAAAAAAATAATAAAACATTGGAGCCGTATGGCCTTTACTATAGGCAACGCTACAGCGTTGCCTCTGAAAAGTCTTGTCATAGAAGCTTCAAAAAGGGCTCATTTGATTGGAAATTGAGAGGACTTTATTAGTTGAAAGTGATCAGAGGGCAAATGTCTCCCTCCACACCTGTCATTTCCCCAAACACTTCCAATCAAATTTTGATATAGCCATTGTGTTTAGCCTATCAGAAGGTATGGAAATTATGTCTTTGAGGATAACAAATCACCCCAGCCCTCAGGGCAAAGGTTGTAAGTTATGCCCTGGGGTCATATAGGGTATTTATAGAAAGTGTGGCCGTATAAACTTCAAAAGGGGCTCATTGGATTGGTAATCAGACGCTCTAGTGCTCTTTTTAAGAGTCAAAGTGATGAGAGGGCAGCTACCCTCTCCCCCCTACAGACACATCATATTGTCCTGAAATGTGTCTAAGATAAATTTTTAGATAGCCATATTATTCAAAATAGTCTAAATATCATATAACAAGGCTTTTGGGGTTGAAACAAACCCTGGAGATTAGGGACAAGGGTTGTTAGTCATGCCCAGGGGTATTAAAGGTTTTTATGGAAGGGGTGGTTGTTTTAACTTCAGAAGAGGCTCGGTCTTTCTCCCTGAAAAAGACTATGTCATTATAAAACAAACAGAAAGTAATAAAACAAACTTTTTGCACAAAATAAGTTTTTTTTTTAAAGTAAAGAACTCCATTAAACCAAAAATGGACAAAAATAGAATTAAATAATCTACCAAGCATACAACTACCAAAAATCTGTATCTATAAATAAATGAAACCCAAAACAAACAGAAATTAAAATAAGTCAAACTTGAAAACAGAAGAAGAAGAAGAAGAAAATAAGTCAAACTTGAAAACAGAAGAAGAAGAAGAAGAAAATAAGTCAAACTTGAAACGAGCAGAAATTAATCTGAGTAGGGTTCTAAACCCTATGCTTTCTAAAAGCCAGATTATAATTTGTACTTTACTGAAAAAGTTCTTTTAAATATTTTCACATTTATAACTTTAAGAAATAAAAAATTAATTAAGATTTTAAGGAATAAATATCAGCATGTATATATTAAACTGACAATGCACATTTTTTCCAATAAAGTACAAATTATATTCTAGCTTTTAGAAAGCATAGAGTTTAAAATCCTACTCGGATTAATTTCTGTTCGTTTTGAGTTTGACTTATTTTAGTTTTTGTTTGTTTTGGGTTTCATTTATTTATTGATACTGATTTGTGGTAGTTGTATGCTTGGTAGATTATTTGATTCTATTTTTGTTCATTTTTGGGTTAATGGAGTTCTCAACTTTTTTTTTGAAAAACTTATTTTGTGCAAAAGTTATTTTGATTAATTGTATTTAAATAGCCAAGGATATTTGGATAAGAAAAGAAGAAGTTTTTCTAGATTGTAGTCATGCAACCTAAGTAGCCCAGTCCCAAACAACAATTAACCCAAAATATTTACATCATTTCTAAGATAGGAACCTACTCTCCATGCTTATCTAATGTGCTTTTGAATCAAAATATTTGTCCAAGGCTAACGGTACTATCCTGCTAAAGGGTAATGCACTGAACACTCAGACAGTGCCCAATATCAGACAAATATTTTGATTAAAATGGCATTAACATAAAAATTAAAATGGCATAATCTTAAACATGGTAGAAACATGGATTGGGCTTCTTAGGATTGCCTGACTTCAATCTAGGACTTTTTTTTCATACATTTAAACTTAAACCCTTTGAAGGGGGAAGAGATGGAGGTATATACTTCTTCAAAGTATAATGTACAGTCTTGAAACATTTCTTTAAGTTTCATTCACCTATCCAAACTACATTCTAATATTGCAAATAGCCTCTCATCTAGAATTTGACCATATCTTGGCCCTATCCTCGTCATTATATACATTAACAACCCCCCTCTACGATACAATACTTTTTAGCTATGTATGGTACTGATTCCAAACTTATGGGGAAATTTTCTAATCCACCATGCCGATGCTTTTCAATATGACATAAACCAGCTGAGGAAATGGGTTAACCAGTGGTTATTGAGGTTCAATATACACCATATTCTTTATTTTGGATTCATAGACATACATTTGGATATACTTTAAGTAATCTATCACAGGTAAAATCTATCACAAATACTATGGTGAAAGTGCCAATAATTTTTGTCAATTTAAAAGATTTTTGTAGAGGCCCTATGGCCTATTTGTTTTGTATTATATAATTATTATTATTATTGTCACTTGAAGCAGTCAGTAAGTAAAAAGACTTGGGAGTCCTTGTTGCTTAACATGAGCTTAACTGTTGCTTTTTGGCCAATCAAATATTAGGAACCATCTAAAAATCCATCAGTATTCATGATCTGATTGTCATCATTAGTCTCTATTAGCCCTTGTTCATGCCTAAATTAGAGATAGGAATCTGCCTGGCACTCATTTTATAAAATATGTAAGGTTGATGTTGATGCAGTCCATTTGTGGGCTACTAAAATTACTAGGGGACTTGAATCCATCATATACGAAGAACAATTACACCACCTCAAGCTGTGAAGCCTTCCTGTAGATGAAGGTAAGGGGATGTCAAGTCTGCTTGACATAAGACATTTTTTGTCTTCTTTCCTTATCAAATCCAGGCTTGGCCTGGGGCACTCTAAAAAATTAATCAAGATGTTTTTCAGTCTTCATGCTTCAAAAGGCTGTATTTGAATCGTTTGACTCAGCTTAGGGATGTGGCTTGACAAAAGGAGGCTTTACTGCTGGTGAAGCAGACTTCCGATTATTGAAAAGTCCTTCAGAAAAGCGTTTTTCACACTGATCATCAGTCTCAGTTTGCACTGAAAATTAAGACAGGATGGTATAGCTTTTTGGCAGCAAATCATCACTGTCTGTACTACAGTCACAAAAACTAGGTTTATCAGGACAGATTTTAGAAGGGAACACTGATTTGTCCCCAATCGCAACACTTCTTGTTTGCACCTTTTTACATTTATCACAGTAGGTTTGGTTAACTTTGTAATCGGTTAACACAATGTTTTGCCATTCCCAACAACAAAGCCACTTCTTCTCCTGTAGAGTTATCAACCTTTAGAGCTCCCTCAAAGAAGAAATAATATTAGTAGCTTGTCCAGACACCTTCAAAGGCAAAATTGACACTGAGTTGAGTAATGGAAAGTGGAAATATGATTGGGGAGCTCACATACCATCAACTACAGTATAATTCATCACTGTAGAGCTTGTAATTAACTCTTTAGATTACTTTAAGTTGCTATTTAAGGTATATTTTCTAGTGATTTGACAAGTCAGTCTTACAAAATGTGCCAATTGTATTTTTTTCAAGAAATCTGAATCAAATGAATAACAGAGCAAATTCTTCAATTCTTAAAATGATTCTACTGTGTAGCTCAGCTTGTTGTAAGAAAAAGTATTTTTGGTGCAAGATTTCTTCTTGGAACTAAACACATAATAACAAATGAGTAGAACTATTTGATTCCCTATTCAAAACTCTTTCCAAATATAATAGACATAACCATGGCAATTGAATTCCAGCATCCCCCTCCCATAGTGGAGGCTTTTCACAGGCCTTGTCCAATCCTGGTCACTGTATGGTTTTCCCCACTTGGTAAGGTACTCCTACCAAAACAAGTTGGCCACCAGCACAAATAATCTGAAGCCTATTACCTCTGACCCATTATATTTTCATGTGTTCAAGTATCACTCCAGAATGGAGGTGCAGCCTGTTATAAATAACATAGCTAGAAAGTGGTTACTCAGTCATAAAATGCCCATTAAAAAAAAAAAAAAAAAATAGAATTTATACAAAAGTTTCCTGAATTTGTTTTGTTCGTCAAATTGGTATTCTTCAATTGTTCTTCAATTATGTTCTTCAAATTGGTATTAGGATTGTACTGTTGGTGAGAGATAAGTAAAAAAAAGGGCAAGTTTATGATATAGGACAGAAATCGGATAGAAAGCAAATGTAATTTACATGTCAATTCTTCATTATTGCCCTTTCCAAATATAGTAATCACTGTCATAAGGGGGGGGGGGGTGGATGCAATTTTGACAGCAATGACTATTGCAATGACTCAATTACTCAAATAGCATATCTTTCATGGGATTTGTGTCCTATACCATAAATTTACCCCCAAAATATTGGAAACTAGCAAAATCTGCTAACTTTTCAAATACTTTTATATTTAAAAGTCCCTTCTCATGAGATCCAACCTGTAATAATGCTATTAACTGAGAAAATTAAGGATTTTTATCCTCATAATCCTTCATGGTGACTTCTGGTACTTACTATTTTCTGTCTGGCTGCTAGTTAGACTCTGATAAAGGACCCATGTCCCTCCCATCCTAGTTGTACAGAAACTTCTGATGCAACTAATTTTTGACAATACTGTACTTGAGGGTTTTTGCAGATTGGGCAAACACCATGTCTTCTAAGAGCACACTCCATATATATGGCTACTCTCTGGCTGAAAAAGTAGCTTCTCTTTATGATGTTCTTTTTAAGTTTCTTCAAATGTCTCCTAGTCATTTTACATAGTAGGTGGGCAAGAAGAACAGAAAAATTATTTTAAGATATGATTTTTTTTTTTAATTTAATTCATATCTGTGCAAATTCTTCTGTATGTAAGCTTGGGGAGTTAGAGATTGTGTATGCATTCTTCAAAAATCTTTGTTGTAATCCACTGATTATGTTGGTTGCCCTGCAATGCAATGTTTTCAGTACTTCTTTAACTTTTTTTTTATGGGATGCCAAAGACATTCCAGCTTCAAATCATGGTTGTACCAGTGCTGCATAGAATTTTATGTACACTCTAGGATGCTGGCTTGAACTTGTACTTTTCATGGTACCAAGAGACTGAAAAACAGGGGATCATACATGGGTGCTTTTCAATTTGTGCCTCCAAGATCTCTTTCTGCAGGAACAGCTGAAAGGAGACTACCTTGAAGGTGCTATTGTTGGTGATAATTATGTTTTTGCTAATGTGGACCACATGACATTTACCAACATTGACAGTGAGTAGCCCTGCATCAGCCCGTCTCCCAAGACTGTCAAGGTCATTCTGGTTAGATTATATGTCATAAGTTGTGGCAGCCTTACCTGCTAGTTTTAAATCATCTACATACAGAGTAAGAAGGTTTTTTAAAAGATTTGGTGCATCATTTATATAGAAGTCAAAGAGGCTTGGTCCAAGGATAATTCCATGGGGAACACCAATCAAGACAATCATGGAGGAGTATTGTGAATGCCTAGGGAATTGAATGGAGCTGTCACAAAGGTATCAATGTTCACAATTTTAGCAAGGAAATGTGCTTTTAATTTGACACTTCCACTCCTCATATCACTAATGTACCACCAGTGAAGCATTTAGGGATGGATTTGCAACCAAAATGAAGGACAGGGGTCATATTTTCATTAATTTTATCCATTCCTCCAACTAATGTCTTCTATGTTAATGTTTCCCCTCTAATGTGGATAGGCTCAAACTGCCTAAAAATATGTATTCAAGTAAACAAGGTGATGCCTTTTATGTCAAGAAAGTCTAACTCCTCCAAATGGTCTTCCTGTCAATTTGACCTAACCCTCCTTAGAATTTATGCATCTTTTTTCTGTATGAACTCTTTTTGCATAAGGATCAATGAATGTCACTAAACGAAACAAATATGTTTGAGGTAACATAGAACAAACTAAGGCAACAACAATTTAAGGTTTATGTTCTATGTGCTAGTTTTTGGTATATTTTTTGTCTGGAATCCTATGCTGTTAATTTTTCAGCATGAAACAACGATTTTGCTGTCATTCAATAGATGAGATCTAGTTTTATATATCTAACAAATTATACTTCTGAAATTTCCTTAGCATTGTTTTAGATCGAAAAATGCCTTGAATAAATTGCAAAACTGCAAATAAATTTGCATCACTGCAAAAATAGGAGGATGTTTGATTTTTGAACAAATTTAGATCACTCTTTTAGGAAAAATCTAGGTAATAAAATAACTTAAAAAATGTTTTTTTTACTCTTTTCTTTTGCTGTGTTTTGGGATTTTCCTTCAGTTTTTCTTTTTGTGTTTATTTTTGGTCTGTCTTTATTTTTGTCAGGTGTGATTCTAATAAGTCCGATATTTGACAGTCATGTTGTTTGGTTTTAGTGACAGCTATAGGTGTGACACAAATTTGTGGTTTTCAACAGAAAAATAAACCTTAAGCAAAAAAAGGTTTCACAAACATTTGAATAATTTGGGTATGATTACACTGGAATTTGAAAAATTGACAATTATTCAAAAAAAATTTCTTTCCAGTGAGTATATGCTCATGAGAAAACCAAAATGAGCTCTCCAACACCACAACAATTCTGTTTGCGCTGGAATAACCATTCTTCGGCTTTGTTGTCTGTATTTGAACAGCTTTTGCAAACAGAAATTTTCACAGATGTCACACTGGCCATTGATGGAGTCCTATTAAAAGCTCATAAGCTTGTTTTGTCTGCTTGCAGCCCCTATTTTCAGGTAAGATGATAACATATATTATTATTATATATTGTATATGTATTATTATTATATTATTATTTATTATTATATATTTTTATATAACAGAGTATTATATATGTCCTTTGTGTATAGTTAATTATTAGTTAGTAGATGAGTTGCATATACCCGCCCAGTCGCAAGTGCTTTTTTGTATCTTTCTTGGGGCAGGTATTGGAATATTAGTTAAATGTATTTTTGATGTTAAATAAAATGAACTGAATATACTCATCGTGAGGTATCTAGACTATATGATCCCTGAGCATGTATTGTATTGGATTGATATTTTGTATATGGTAGGTAAAATATCTAATGTTATTAGAAGTTTTATAGAGATGTTTTTATTTTAATCTCATCTATAGTATTTTATAAATATTTGATATTGGTTATTTAATAGTTAAATATATAAATAGATCTTTTATTTAGATATGAATCGTCTAGATTAAATTCAGGGGTTGGTCTGACGGATTGTCCTGTAAGTCCAGGTCTAAACATAACATTCATTAGACAACCATGTAAACAACTTTAGTCATCAACTTTGGAGTGTCGAAAGGAGAAATCTTTAGATAACTCTCAGCTGCAATTTAAGGTAAACCCGTTTTGGGGGTCAGCTAACTCCATCCCCCCCCCCACAAATCCTCTGATGCCCCCTTGCTCTCTTCTCACGATTCAGACCCAATTATATCTAGGTCTTGATGATAAGATATCATTGCTAATAATTTAATATGTATTCAGTTTGTTCTTTTATAACATAGTTTACAAAACCAGGCACATGAGTGTCAGCTTTGCTCTAGTCCATTCCTTGGTTTAGTCGACAGTATTTTAGCTACCCTCTGGCAAGAACTAGTATCTGCATTTTTCAAGATTTCTAGTAAATTACAAAATTGTGATTTTGTCACAATTTGTCACAATATTTTTGATCTCTTTTTTCATGTAGATATTAGGTTTTGGCAGAGTATAAGATAAGATAAGATTTATAGTCAATATATAGTATAAAAGTATCAATATATAAGATAAGAGTATAGTCAATATGCGGAATCTTTGCTCAAGGTAGGTAATCATAACATGACAGTGGTGGGATGGCTCACTCAAACTGGGCATTTGAGTCACGACAGACACAATCACTGCTAACAAAAAAACTGTTCTGGCAAGAAAACAAACATAAAATCTTTTCCTCAGTAGGAAAAGCTATCCAGACTTGTCCTACTATCAAGTCAAATTAGCACCACATGTTAAGATATTTATTAAGCTAGGGATGCCCTAAGAGGTTTTAGATTAAATCTAAAGATGTCCTAAATTAAATCTAAGATGTTCAATGACCCATTAAGTTCAAGATTTATTCAATAAAAATGTAAAACTTGAAAGAACAGAAATGAACTCATATAAAGATAGTATAAATAGTAGTAGCAGAACTTTTTTTTTATTTCCTGAGGTGATCTAAGTTACAAATAAAATACCTTTACTTTTCTGGAACTTTTTTCAAATATTGACGTGTATGTTAGCTTAAAGCGGATGTAGTGAATAAAAATATTCTTTTGTGTTTACTATGCCACTATTTTTCAACTTTTCCAGGATTAGGGCAATTCGGACCAATATCAGGAGGAGGATCTCTTCGTCATTCCTCCATACTCCAGTTTTGTAAATTTCTTATTCATTCCCCATGTTTTACTTCCTTATTTACCTGTTTCTCTCCTTTCTTTTGCCATTCCTCCGTATATATTATTTTTTATTGAGTTTTATCTGCTCAATTAACTGGGTTGATTTTTTCTGTTTTGAGCTTCGTATTTTGATTTCGTATTTTGAGTTTACTGAATTAGAATGTTTATGATGAGTTCGTGGCATTGGTTGTTTGTATTGAATTTTTTTTGGTTAAATTTTTGGTATGTAAATTGCCTGTTTATAGTTTCCTGCATTGTCTTGTCTATATCGAGATTCCTCGATTGAGTGGATTTGATTCTTGTCAATGTTGTGAACTGGGATGAGTTTTTGAGGTATACGTCTTCACTGTGTATAAGAATCCTTTGGTTCAGTTGTCGCTTTTGAGCAGTTGGTTTGAAGCAATACAGCTGATATCCTGAACTTTTCCAAGTGTTTGCCCCAGTTATTGGGTTCTCTGAAATCGTTCTTCAAAATTAACGTTGATAACGATTTGTATATCGTATTAACGTTTGCGTACTTACGCACGGTTATTTTCAGAGAGATTTTGAATAACCATTTTCATTCTGGACATTTGTGGATGGTGGAAGCGCTAGTTTGGAGTTTCCTGTATTAAGTTGTGTGAGTTGAGTTATCTATGTTATTTTCTTCTTGAAGTTGACTGGTTTGCATTGTCAATGTTATTTTTACTGGTATAGGTGAAAGGGAACTTGGGCCGTACCTAGAGTAGTTGGACTAGGCGGATTATCAATTGAGTAATTACTGCGATTTCTAGTAGGTGTCATCTATCCCAGTTTTTGATCAGTGTCAGGAGCCATTTTGTGAATAATACTGGTTTGAAGGGGATTAGAGATAACTTAGTGGATAGGAGAGGGCATCAATGTGAACCGTTAAGTGTCAAACTATACATATTAGAATATCAAGTATGATAGAGTTCAATTAACTGCCACATGTTTCCCTTTCTACTGAAGTTATTTATGAATAGTGATTTTAAATGTGAAGAAACATCCTCAGAATTATCCTGATTTGGAAGAGTTGTTACATGTTTTTAGCTGAAAGGCTAGGGAGAAAAGATGGTTTTGGTTTCTAAGCACTTAGGACCCACCTGATATACAGAATATCAATCCTACCTTTATTGAGGTTTCAATAAAGTGTACTATGTCTTTCTTTCGACTAAATACATCTACAAAGAATGACTGTGAATATAAGGGACCATTCATCAGGCGGACATGTTTTGAAAGGGATGTAACGTAGGGCCAAGGCCCTTGGACTCCTCTTTGGGCCCTCCAAGGATGCAGATTGTCAATTCGATTTTTATAAGTTTTAACTCTTCCAGCTTTGTGCTAATGTATTATGAAGAGTGAATGAGAGTGTGTGTGTAGGAATGATTCCTTAAAACATCCCTATTCAAAGAATGTAAAACATGTCTGTGTTGCCGAGACTTGGGGAAAGGGCTTGCGATCTCAAAAATATTCAACAGTTCTACATAGGTGAGGTTTGGGAGAGGAGCCTTCTGGACTATTAGTTATACTTATTAACAACCCTGAAATGAATCTGATCTCACCAAGGTGTAACATGCCCATCTTTCTACTGAGTGTGTTTATTAAGCCTCTTTTTTCAAATGGTCTATTACAGGCAACACAGTTGCGCTGCCTAGGTAAAGAGCGGTATAGGTTCAATGTATTATTTATTTTTATTTTCATTGGACCACTTTTTATTGAAGGAGTGGTCATAGAAACTCTAGAGGGGGTTAACTTGGTTGGAAATTAAAAGCCGTAGCGCGCTGTTTAAAAGTCAAACGGGATTAGAGGGCAATCAGCCCCCTCCCACGCTATTTTAGCTGTCCCTTCAACCTCCAAAGATATTTGATCAAAATTTTGTGATAGCTATTTTGTTCACAGTAGTCAAAAGGTCCAACAAACTATGCCTTCGGGGATAACATGGCCCCTACAATTCCTGCAGCATAGGCTGTAATTTGTGCAAGTTGCCCATTGTTTATATTGAGGTTTTACTATTTCGGAAGGGAACTATGTTTGGTCCTGGGTGTCCGAATTCTCAAATTGTGTCAGAATCCTTGTTGCGTCTCATTTTATATGGTATAACCTTCCTGATTCGGCTCGAGAATGCCATGCCTTGGGCATCTTCATAAGACTTAAAAAAATGTGGTTACCTCAAGGCCGTATCCAGGGGGGGGGGGGGGTTACCCGGTTTGACCCCCCCCCCCCCCGAAATTTTTGACCGAGTCGAAAATTAGTCTAAAAAATACCTTTAAAGACAAAACCTTACCAGAAAAAAGATGCTATAAAAAAATCGGGAAAAAAATGGCTTTTTATGCCTACAGATTTATGTTGACAGGTCTTTGACTTGTCTGCAATCAACTGATTAAGAATTATTTGTGTCGATGATCATAGGAAACAGAAATTCATATATAATTGCTATTTTACATATTTTGGCAAATTTACATGATTTTTTACTCACAATGGACAACATTTTTGCGTATTTAGTATTAAACTAAACAAAATTGACACCTTGTTGTTCCCTAATATCGTGAATTTTCATTCTGAGGTGCTAAACTCCTTTGGAAAGACTGAACTAAACCCTTGCGCATTTAACTGAATCTTCATTTTACTAAACTCCTGTGCATCTCAACCCCTGTTTAACGCAGCCGTTATGCAACTTAGCCCTCATTCAACTTAAACCTCGTGCAATTCAATACTCATTTAACTCAACCGCATTTAATTTAAACCCATGCAACTCACCCTTAGGATAACTCTACCTCATTTACCTCTACCGCCATTTCACTTAACTCCCCCTTAGGCATCTCAGCCTAACCTGAGGGTTGAATTGCACGGGATTTGAGCTAAAGATGGTTAAAAATTATTATGAAATTACTCTCCGCTAGGAAATGTACCACGCCTTATAATTTTGTCCTGACTCCGTTCTTCCTAAGCCTGAGTTCGCCTTGTCAGGTTTCACCATACTCTCCTTGACTGAAATTCCCAACGCAGCCAGGGGTGGTATTCAGAGACTTATCAGGGGGTGAGAAAAAAAACGGATTTTTTTTCTCTTTTCTTTTGTAATTTGATAACTTAATGCCATGGACAAATCCATGCCTTTTCACATGAGATAGTGGTAGGGAGATCCATCTCACCCATGTGAGGTCCGTAATTATTTGGAATTAAAGCCTTGATTATAAGCAAGCCTTATAAGCAAAGCCTTGATTATCTCTCATATCGTTCACGTTTTTCTCACCTTTGTGTCATGATAAAGCTTTAAACCCCTTTTGGGAGTCCAATAGGCGACTGCAAATCTTTCTCCATTATGCCCAGCCTTGGAAAGAATGTTGAACTTCTGATCGCCAAGACTTATAGTCCAGGAAAAGCAGACTTGAAGGCGACTGACACTCTCAAAACAGAATTTTGATAACAACAGATACATCAAAGAATTAAATTTTATACTGATTCCAAAAATGGAAATTTCATTAAATTTAATGTTACCCATCAAAAGTTACGAACCTGAGAAAATTTGCCCAATTTTAGAAAGGGGGGGGGGGGAAACACCCCTGAAGTGCCAATTGATCTTACTGAAAACCACACTATAAAATTCAGCAAATCAGAAAACCCCTCCTGTAGAGGTTTCAAGCTCCTATCTGCAAGAAAGTGGAATTTTGTACATTTTTTCTTGTCTGAAGAAAGATCATGTATGTATGTTTATTATTGTTTTTTTTTTCTATAAGGGGGGATCGAATCAAACCAGTCATTCTAGAAGATCAGTAGAGGGCCCATTTCGTCAGAAATCAAGAGATCTAGTGCCCTTTTTAAGTGATCAAAAAGAATGGAGGGTAACTAGCCCCCTCCCAAGCCCTTTTTTCTCGAAGACATATAATCGACATTTTAAGATAGCCATTTTATTTAGCATAGTTTAAATATCTAATAACTATGCCTTGTGAATGACATTACCCCTCCCCCCTATTCACTGGGGAAAGAGCTGTAAGTTAGCAATTTGCTCTTTATTTACATGTAGTATTTGTTATTGGGGAATATACAGAAAGTTTTTGGGGGGTATTTTTCGTGGTGGGGATTTTCATTGGGGAAAATTTTCCGTGGAGAGGAAAGTTTGTAGGGGAAATTTTATATGACGGGGGATTTCCTGGCATGATTTGAAAAACAATCAGACATTCAATAAAACAACATTTTTTTCAACTGTAAGTAAGGAGCAACATTAAAACTTAAAATAAACCGAAGTTATTCCGTAGGCCTATATGAGGGGGCTGCCCCTTCCTCAACCTTCGCTCTTTACGCTGAAGTTTGACGATTTGTCAAATTTTTTTGCAAAAGACTGCTCTAAGACAAGGGCCGTTGAATTTGAATGAAAAGTATTTTTAAAGAACTTTTAAGACTTTAGCGTGAAGAGCGAGGGTTGAGGAAGGGGCATCCCTCCTAATATATTGAATAATTTCTGTTCGTTTTAACTTTTGATGTTGCTCCTTACTTTCATTTCATTTGAACGTTTTCTTGTTATTTATTCTGCTCAAGCTCTGTTTTACTCACCTAGAATTAATTTTTTTTAAGAAAAAACACAAGTGATTGATTTATCCCTGTTCTATCGTTTCCTTTGCTTTATCAGGAGGAAAGTTTTTTCTCATGGGGATTCCCCGTATGTGTCCGAATGATTTGAAATCTCTACGGCTTTCGAAGGGCTAATAACGAACCGTTTTTTTTCTGTCATTAGTTTATATTGCAGTTGTTGTAGATCTTGCCTGTTCCACAAACTTTCATTTAGCCAGCAGTTTTTGAGGTGAAGCAGCAAGGACATGGCTAAACATCAATTCTGGTCATGTCCTGAATGTCCTGAATTATTTCGTCCTGAATCCCATAGTTCCGCAAAGGGTGCTTGTTAATAATACGGAACACATTCAAGAAGGGAAGTTAGGTTAATCCTAATGAAATATAACCTTCATATAGCCTTTAGTTTATATAATAATATAATCTGAGCTATATATTTGCATATGGGAGGGGGGGGGGCGGGTAAAGTATTTGGACATTGTCCATAACCTAACCACCGTTGTGGCCATTTCATTCTTTTTCTAGCAGATTCGCGTCCTTTGTTTAATGTTCAACATATACGAGATATACGAATTTATATTTAGAACTTTACGGAAAAAATATAAATGTTTTTACTTTTATAACTTTAATAAATCAGATAATATTAACATTTGGATTACTAAATATCAGTATATGTGAATTAAACTGACAATGCACATTCATTTGTATTTTTTTCAGTAAAGTGCAAATTATGTTCTGGCCTTTTAGGCCTGCTATTTGTATGCTGGAGAAAAATTTTCAAAATTTTTAACAACATACACCCTTTTAAAAATCTGGACACAAATAGCAGTGTTTGATTTTGTTTCATACCTTCTCTAGTTGACCTGAAATAGAAAACTTGATACCATTGGCAAAAAAATCTGTTTACATTCTTTGATGTAAACAGATGTACACACTTACGCTATTTTGATTTGGTTAAATTTTAGGAGCAGAAGTAGCCCCGAAAGTTTGAACATAATACCCTCAGTCGTTCTTGGGATACTGCTGAGATGCCTTATTGGGAATTAGCATAAACACAGTGCATTTTGATTTAATCTTAAGGCAACATTTAGTTTTTAAACATAATGGGCAAATGGGAGGGTGGCCGTCGGAGGGGGACTAGTGGCCCTCCAATCACTTTCAACTAATGAAATGGGCATTAGCCCTTTCTATTTTCAATCGAATGAGTCCTTTTTGAAGTACCTAAGACAACTCCTTCGATACGAAGCGCCCTGGTCTAAAAAAAAAAAAATACTGTATTCTACCCACATCGATCTTACTATAAAAATGTCAAGCCTTCCAATGATTTTCAACTATATAAATTACAACCCTTGCCCTGAGGGCTGTGAGGGGTTGTCATCCTCAAAGACCTAATTTTCAGAACTTTCAACTACGTCGAACAAAATGGCTATCTCAAAATTTTGATTGGACGTGTTTGGGAAAATGGTGGGTGTGAGAGGGGCGTTAGTTGCTCTCCAATCCTTTTTAACTATTTAAGGCACTAGCCCTTTCAATTTCCAATCGAATGAGCCCTTTTGAAGTTTCTACGACAACCCTTTCAATAAAAGCCTTATAACTTACAATCCTTCCGCTGAGGGATGGGGGGTGGGGGGGGGGGGTTGTCATCCTCAAAGACCTAATTTCCAGAAATTTCAACTACGTTGAAGAAATTCGCTATCTCAAAATTTTGATTCGATGTGTTTGGGGAAATGATGGGCGTGAGAGGGGGGTTAGTTGCCCTCCAATCATTTCTGACTATTAAAAAGGGCACTAGCTCTTTCAATTTCCAATTGAATGAGCCCTTTTTGAAGTTTCTACGACAATGCTTTCTGTAAAAACCTTATATGCCCCAAGGTATAACTTACAACCCTTGACCTGAGGGCTGTGAGGGGGCTGTCATCCTCAAAGACATAATTTCCGGACCTTTCAACTACGTTGAACAAAATGGCTATCTCAAAATTTTGATTGGATGTGTTTGGGGAAATGGTGGGCGTGAGAGGGGGTTACGCAGTTTCTATGACAACGCTTTCTATAAAAAAAAATTATGCCCCAAGGGCATAACTTACAACCCTTGCCCTGAGGGCTGTGCGGGGAGTGTAATCCTCAAAAATATAACTTCCAGACTTTTTAACTGCGTCGAACAAAATGGCTATCTCAAAATTTTGATTGGATGTGTTTGGGGAAATGGTGGATGTGAGAGGGGTTTTAGTTATCCTCCAATCACTTTCGACTATTAAAAAGGCACAAGCCCTTCTAATTTCCAATCGAATGAGCCCTTTTTGCAGTTTCTACATCATCAGTATCTATAAAAACCTTATATGCCCCCAGGGTATAACTTACAACCCTTACCCCGAGGGCTCTGAGGGGGTTACCATCCTCAAAAACCTGATTTCTAAAACTTTTAACTACGTTGAACAAAATTGCTATCTAAAAATTTTGATTGGATGTGTTAGGGTAAAAGGTGGGCGTGAGAGGGGGGTCAATTAGCCTCAAATCACTCTCGACTATTAAAAAGGGCACTAGCCCTTTGAATTTCCAATCGAATGAGCCCTTTTTCAAGTTTCTACGACAAAGCTTTCAATAAAAACCTTATATGCCCTCAGGGCATAACTTACAACCCTTACCCTGAGGGCTGTGGGGGGAGTGTCATCCTCTTAGATATAATTTCTGGACCTTTCAACTACTTGGAATAAAATGGATATCTATGGCTAAATTTGGATTGGATGTGTTTGGATAAATGGTGGGCATGGAAGAGGTGTTAGTTGCCTTCTAATCACTTTCGACTATTAAAAAGGACACTAGCCATTTCAATTTCCAATCAAATGAGCCCTTTTTGAAGTTTCTACGACAACGCTTTCTATAAAAAAAAACCTTATTTTCCCCCAGGGTATAACTTACAACCTTTGCCCTGAGGGCTGTGTGGGGGTTGTCATCCTCAAATACCTAATTTCCAGAACTTTTAACTACGTTGAACAAAATGGCTATCTCAGAATTTTGATTGGATGTGTTTGTGGAAAAGGTGGGCGTGAGAGGGGGTTAATTGCCCTCCAATCACTTTCGACTATTAAAAAGGGCAATAGCCCTTTGAATTTCCAATCGAACGGGCCCTTTTTGAAGTTTCCACGACAAAACTTTCTATAAAAACCTTATATGCCCCTAGGGGATAACTTAAAACCCTTGACCTGAGGGCTGTGGGGGAGTGTCCTCCTCAAAACATAATTTCTATCTGGAAATCAACTACGCTGAATAAAATGGCTATCTCAAAATTTTGATCGGATGTGTTTGGGGAAATAATGGGCGGGGAATTGGTGTTAGTTGCCTTCCAATCACTTTCGACTATTAAAAAGGGCACAAGCCACTCCAATTTCCAATCGAATGAGCTCTTTTCGAAGTTTCTACGACAACTCCTTCGATACGAAGTGCCCTGGTCTAAGACCAAGAAACCAAAAAAATAATAATACATTGTACCAACATCGTTCTTTACTTATGCAGCGCTATTGCGCTGCCTATGATAAGACAATGGAAAAATATAAAAACAGAAGATTTTTCACGAGTAATAATAAAAGCCCGAACATTTTGACTTCTTGTCGGGAAGCCTTTATCAAAGAAAAAAAACAATCTAACATAAAATAAATTAAAACATATAAAGAAAAGTGGCGGAAACGCAAACGCTATTCAAAACAGAAAAAAAAACTCACATCTTTATAGAGTTCAGTAAGGAAATTCGGCTTTTTATATATCACAATTACATCATTGGCAATTAGTAATGTTTTTGCCTAGGTGGTGTAGAAATAGAAGGTATGTTCATAAGTTTGATGCCACTGATAAAAAGTCGGATTGGAACTTGAAAGAAGTGGCTTGTTTGTAGTCGGGTCCGTATCATCCTCTTGTTCAGTTGGTTTGATGCATTCGTTCTTTTAGAGTCGTCGTAGAAAGTGTTTCCTTTCTTTACACGTTTTTCCTTCATTCACACGTGTCTTTCACTTCCTTTAACGTGTTCCGTCTTTTATACGTTTTTTCCTTCCTTTGTGTTACTCTGATACCGTGAATGTCCGAAATCTGGTTAACGTCGACATTCACCAGTGAATGTTCGAAACTCCTTTTTCTCTGCTTGGATTCAATTAGCTTTGCGAGTCAGCTTTTTCAGTCTTATGCAACCTATGATGGTATTAAATTAAAAAAACAAGTTTTTTTTAACTGTAAGTAAGGAACGATATTAAAACTTAAAACGAACAGAAATTATTCCGTATATGAAAGGGGCTGTCTCCTCCTCAGCGCCTCGCTCTTTACGCTAAAGTTTGACTTTCTCACAACTATTTTTTAAAACAATAAAAAAAACTTTAGCGTTGAGAAGGGGACAGCCGCTGGCTCTTTACGCTGAAGTTTTTTATTGTTTTAAAAAATAAAGCTGTGAGACAGAGTCAAACTTTAGCGTAAAGAGCGAGGCGTTGAGGAGGGGACAGCCCCTTTCATATACGGAATAATTTCTGTTCGTTTTAAGTTTTAACGTCGTTCCTTACTTTCAGTTAAAAAAAAACTTGCGTTTTCTACTTAATTTTTGAACGTTTTTGAATTAATGCAGGTTTTGATTTTAGCTCACCGTACATGAATAATTAAAACAAAATTTGCATATTAATTTTATTTTTATCTGGTTAAATGGTTTTCTCTAAACTTGTTTAATTTTATTTACGAACGTTTTTATTAGTAATAAATATACGTAACTTACGAATTAACTTACGTAACGAACTTCTATATTCATGTGTTTTTAATACGTATATTAGAGGGCTCGCCCCCTAGTCAATACCTCGCTCTTTAAGCTAAAGTTCGAATTTTGTTCCAATTCTTTAAAAATGACCCCTTAATCACAAAAGCCGTTATTTAGAATAAATAGCTCTTGTGAAAGTACTAAAAAATCTTTGGCTTAAAGAGAGAGGTATTGACTAGGGGGTGAACCCAATCATACACGTAATATTTTCTGTTCGTTTTAAGTTTTGATGTTACTCCTTATTTTCAGTTGGAAAACATATTTTTTATATTTAATTTCTGATCTTTTAAAGCCCCCTTCATAGCAATGTCCCTTCCCTCTTGAAAACTTCCTTCATGGAAAGATCTTCCCACATAATCCCGACCCACCCACCCCCCTACTACCAGAAAAAATCTCCCCTGAAAACGTCTGTATACTTTCTAATAACCAATACTGTATGTTAACATTGGGTAAAGTTCATAACTTTCAGCCCTCCACCCCCCCCCGGGGACTTCGGGGGATTAAGCCATCCTAAAGGACATAGTTATCATATTTTAACCATGCTGAACAAAATGGCTATCTCAAAATTTTGATCAGGTGACTTTGGGGAAAAAATGTGCGTGGGAGGGGACCTAGTTGCCCTCCATTTTTTAGGTCACTTATAAAGGGCACTAGAACTTTTAATTTCCGTTCCAATGAGTCCTCCCACGATATTCTAGGACCACTGGGTCGATACGATCACCCTGGAAAAAAAAAACAACAACAAATAAACACGCATCCGTGATCTTTCTTCTGGCAAAAAATGCAAAATTCCACATTTTTGTAGATAGGAGCTTGAAACCTCTACAGAGGGTTCTCTGATACGCTGAATATGATGGTGTGATTTTCTTTAAGGTTCTATAACTTTTAGGGGGTCTTTCCCCCTTTTTACGAAAATCAGCCAATTTTTCTCAGGCACTTAACTTTTTATGGGTAGGACTAAACTTGATGAAAGTTATATATTTGAATTCAGCATTGAAATCTGATTCTTTTGATGTATCTATTAGTATCAAAAACCAGTTTTCTAGAGTTTTGGTTACCATTGAGCCAGGTCGCTCCTTACTTACAGTTCGTTACCACGAACTTTTTGAAAAGTTAATGTTAGGTTCAATTAGATTATGTTGGTTTAGGTTATGATAGGTTAGATTACGTTAGGTTAGGTTAAATTTGGTTCTAAATATCAGAAATGGGTTAAAAACCTAAGCTAACCCAACCTAGCCAAACCTAATCTATTCTAACCTAGCCTGTCATCATCAAACCTTGCATTAAATTGAAAAAGTTGACTGGCAACGCTGACTAAATCCAAGGAAGAAAAAAAGGTATTTCGGACATTCACCGGTGAATGTTGACATTCACCAATTTGCCGACATTCTCGGTAACAATTCCATTGCTCATGTTATATGATGAGTTTTAAATAATTTTTCGCTATTGATTTTATCATTGAATATGATTTACTAGTTTTAACAAAAATTAAGTGGTTCGTTTGTTGTTTGCAGGACTATTCTATTTGCAGAAGTTTTGTCAGACATAAACATCTTCTGCATCATTTTAGTCTTATGAAATCAAATTTTAAAATAATTTCATTCGAGGGATTAATCCCTTCCCACCACATGCTTCACATCTCGCAGCGTTATGTGTGCCGCACAGTTCTGCCTCGTGTGCACAGTTCTGCCAAGCTTAGCATGTGCCACCTGGTCTACGTGCATTCTGAAAATGGGTTATCCCTTGGTGTTATTGTGACACCATGTGACACCAAGGTTATCCCTTGGTGTCACTGTTTTCTGCTTCTCCTTGAAAATTGCTGTCTATTCCGGTTACAGATTTGGCTTCGTAGAAAGGTTTATTGACAGAAAAAAAAAAGAAAGAAATAAGTTTAAAACTTTTATTTTGAAATTTAGTACCTTTCGCTGTGGCAACGTTTCCCGATTTTTTTTTATCGCAGGCCCGCACTATGTGTTTTTTTTCTATTTTTCGCTTTAAATCCTTTTTCGTTTAAATTTTTCCTTATGATGTCTTCCCGTCCCATTCAGGAACAACCCACTTTTGGTTGTTCACTAGATTATTGATCAGAAATCACTAGAAATCACTAGAATTATAATACTCTTTATCATTGTAATTAATAATTGTTTTGTTTCTTTACCGTGTTCTATACAGCCGCACCTACAGGAAGGGGGTAAAATTACCCCTTACATGTGGAAAAATACCTTTGAATTGATGTTTTGTTTTTTCTCAAGCGACCCTAACCCCCTGGATACGGCCTTGTTATATATATATATATATATATATATATATATATATATATATATATATATATATATATATATATATATATATATATATATATATATATATATATGTATATATATATATTATATATATATATATATATATATATATATATATTTATATATATATATATATATATATATATATATATATAATATATATATATATATATATATATATATATATATATATATATATATATATATATAATATATATATATATATATATATATATATATATATATATATATATATATATATATATATATATATATATATATATATATATATATATATATATATATATATATATATATATATATATATATATATATATATATGGCACAATATAAGTGGCGAGAAAAGTATTTAAAAGTTGCATCGCTTTTTCTACGGTTTTTGATTATATATGTATCGCTTTTTCTACAACTTTTGACCATATAAAAGGCACAATATAAGTGGCGAGAAAAGTATTGAAAAGTTGCATCGCTTTTTCTACGGTTTTTTGACTAGAAATGTATCGCTTTTTCTACAACTTTTGACCATATAAAAGGCACAATATAAGTGGCGAGAAAAGTATTGAAAAGTTGCATCGCTTTTTCTACGGTTTTTTGACTAGAAATGTATCGCTTTTTCTACAACTTTTGACCATATAAAAGGCACAATATAAGTGGCGAGAAAAGTATTGAAAAGTTGCATCGCTTTTTCTACGTTTTTTTTTACACTCGTTTTGACAGTCTTACCGTAAATTAATTAGTGATAGTTTTAAAGATTTCTTTCAGACCGGTATCTCACGAGATTTTGATTATATTGTCGAATTCTTTTTCACTAAAATTGAACATTTTTTCGTTTGATTTCTAAAGAAACGTATCTCCAATCCGTATATTATATGAAAGCATATTTGAAAATTAGTCTTAAATATCGTACTGTCTAATCCTTCCCCCCTAAAATTAAGCATTTATTTCCTTTCATCTCGACGGAAAAGGGATCTTTAGTCCGTAGATTATATGAACGTATAGCCGAAAATACGTTTTAAGTGCCATTTTTAATCTCGAATTTATTTAGTAGTGTTTCTGTATGTAAATCTTCGTCATCTTAGTTTGTATGGGTATCAATAAATTCATTTAATGCTTCAAAATATTTAAAAATTTCCGTTCAAAGTCGTTTTCACACAGTGTTTTCTTATTATCAGTACATAGATCTTTTCCAATACTTATGATATATTTTAACTAAAGCTTTGCAAATTTAGTTCATTGAATGTAGCAAATTGTCACGCAAATTGGCTACTTTTATCTGTCATGCTTGAAATTGTGGAACATACCCCTAAATGGGACAATTGCTTCTTTTTTAGATGTTTTTTTTTTATTTATAAATAACAAAGCTTCGTTTTTACACATATGTACTTAGTTTGATACACATATGTTTCTGTGCAGACACGTATTATTCTATGTTTCTTATAGATGATTTTCGCTTCCCACAATTCGAAGCACCCGATAGTTATATTGAAAGATGTACATTATCAGGACATGAGAGCATTATTGGATTTTATGTACAGAGGTGAAGTTAGTGTGGACCAAGATAGATTACCTCAGTTTTTACATTTAGCCGAAACTCTCAGGATCCGTGGCTTAGCTGAAGTTGGTGATTATAGTCAACAGCCGGATAGTATATTTAAGTGTGAGTCGTCAATAGCTGATGTTGATCGAGTTCAAAAAGGTTAGTAATTACTGCAGAAAACAAGAGGTTAAGGTTTATCTTGATTTTAACATTTTACTGAGTGTTACATTTTTTTTACTGGTTTCTTTGTTTTAGTTTTCGCTTTGTTTTGCTGAAGACCACTATTTGCTATAGAGCCAAACAGACAGCGAAAATAGCCAAAAATACCCTTTCATTAAAAAATCGGAAAAGCCCCTCTCCCTACCTCTCTTCATTTGTGTGAATTAGTCCTACTGAGCGTTGGCCGTAAATTGCTGATAAGTTTCTAATATGCCTCAACAGACTATTGCAAGTATTTTGCACAGACAATATAGTTCCACTTAGCTGAATTGCAATCGTCAAAAATGCTTGTAACTACAACCCTAGCAACAACAATGACACGACAGCGATTTCCCTTCATAGCGGTCATAGCTAGTTTGTCGGTTCCAGATCTATTTCTTTGTTTTAAGACTGTGGTTAGAGTTGCAAGGGTAAAAGGAAACGGGCAGGTTTAGGATTCTGCAAATGACTGTACGATGACGCTGACCTAGACCCAATCGGTGGCTTCAAGATCAAGTTTGAAAGGCTAATAATTTATTGAAACGTTTTACTTGTTTTTGCCAGGTTTTGCTTTTGTGGTGTGTAGGGCGAATTTATATTTCAATCTTTAAAGTTTAGAGAGATAATTTTACATTGAAGGATTGACGATGGAGGACCTTGTCAAGATTAATCGGTAACTTATGCAAAAGTAAGACAATCCTCATGAATGTTTCCAGCAGGGATTCAGTGGCCACAATCAGATTGCCCAGTATTAGAAACATCCACATTTTGTTAACAAGCATCGGAAAGGAAGGGGCTTGGCCTTCAGTATTTTGCCAGTTGATTCCTGGAAAAATTCTGTTGAGGATTCTGAATAATTGAAGAAACGTGGTATTTGCGACTGTCGAAAGATATTTCTTTAGACTTTGGCTTCCATGTCGCAAAAAAAATAATCGGAACCTGATGCTATTATGGACGGGTTCTGGTTTCGTGATGGGGATGGAGCCAGAATGTTTCATACCCCGAAGAACAAGTTGTTGCATTCCGCAAAATTTTACAGTTTCAAAAAATGGCTTCAGTTTTTGATGATTTTCTTCAACTTGCGCTTTCCTTGTCGCGTCTAAGTGATTGATGATGCTACTCTACCTGAAACAGAAGTGAAGTTGTCTGCGTCTTAACACAGTTTTTATGAAACTATGTATTGATGACTTGTCCAACATTTCATTGCACCCTTCCAGTTTCTAAAGGGTTTGCTGACAAGGTTGTCTATACGCTGATACCTTCGGCAGCTACTCCTGATAATAAAAGAACAGAGAATCTTGAAAAGCGTAGTTCTTAGAAGGAGAATAAGACAATCAGGTGAAACGAGTCAGCCAACTCGACTGAAGTTTTGACTTATATTTCTCAGATGCTTAAAAAGGGTATTAGGCATCCGAGTCCAAGGGCCTTGTTGCAGACGAAGTTTAAACATTGCATCAGATGTTGATGATTTATTCAAAAGGCGACCAATTCTATATGGAATCGACAGAAAAGACTATGCAGATGTGTTCTGTTGACTGTCTGGAGGGTAGATGACTTGCTAGCATTAAAATAAGGGATCCGGGTTTGCTTGGTGCGGAAAAATCGTACTGTTAAAATTTCTCTTCATTTCTCTATACTTCACAAAGAACTGACTGAACAGCTAAATACTTCACAAAGAACTGACTGAGCAGCTAATCTTGTAACCTCTTCCTCTTTGCTCATAACAGTGCTCATAACTGACTGAGCTTCCTCTTTGCTCATAACTACGCTTGTAACCGCTAATCTTGTAACCTCCAAAGCTAGTCTAAGCTCTAAAGCTAATCTTTTAACCTCTTCCTCTTTGCTCATAACAGTGCTCATAATTGACTGAGCTTCCTCTTTGCTCATAACTACGCTTGAAGCGTAGTCTCATAGCCTAATAGGTTACACATCACAGAAACTTTAGGAAGCAATAGCTTGGCGATTCTCGTCCTCGACGGGGGGAGGGGTGACTCTTTGATCATCCAAAGTCAACTACCTCTGATTGGAAAAGTACTCTAGAAAAACACGCCCTCTAAGTAATAGCATCACCTGACTGTTCTCATATTACAAATTGGCTATGTGTTAGGGATAAGTATCTACTATGTTATTTAAAATTAGACTACTGGAGATAAATTGAATATTTCAAATATACTGAAGCATGAAAAATTTCGAGAGTTCGACCAATATATAATTTATTTATATTATAGTAAAAGAAATGCTGATCGAACTATGTTCTAGACCAAATAATAAATCAATGAGAAATCTTCTGAAGACAGTGAATAATAGTATATAACATAAGTGAAAGGCACTGTCGTGTTCATTTTTATAAACTAAATTATGTTGTCATGAAAGTGTAAGTAATGATGTCAGTTAAATTACCTACGCTTACGTCACACAGTCATTACGTCATATAGATGACGTAGGTAACATTGTAGCCCTTTGAGAGTAGGAAGGGGTGCTGTCCTGCTCTTACTTATGATGATTTCTGTTAATTTTAAGTTTGACTTGATTATTCATCTGCATCTATTCATATTGATATCGGTTGGTTTTACTTTTTATGACTTTATTTCTGCTTGTTTTAGGTTTTAATATTTTGGATTTAAGTATTTAATTATTTAGGTTTTAGTTATTTGTCTTTGAAAATTTTTTTTGGGGAAAATGCCTTTACATTTTTTTTTCATCGAATCAGCATAGTTTTATTATGTGTTAATCGTAGGAGTGTATATACAGCTTTTTCATATTTTCTGCTCGTGAACTAAAATATTGGATTTCAATTTGAAACTTCAGTAAAATTTCAATACTCAGTCAAAATTTTTGCTCGGTCAATCAAAATAGTCTTTTGAAACAATTGTTCAGTAATCTTTTTACTAAAAAATTGAGGGCGGACGGAGAGGGGTGGTTTTTATCACACTGGTCTAAAGTCTTTGTATGATTTAGGGTCTTCTGTGTAGACGAAGCCGTCCTATAGACACCCTTAAATTTAAACGTGCCTAATTCCATCTTTCTATGAACAGGAACTTTTTTATGTTCTGATTTGTTGTTACTGTTTATATGTTTGACCAAATTTATGTCTATGTCATTTATAAAAATACTTTCTGCTTTGTAAACTTTGAAGTACTAAGACCATAAAAATAGAAGTATTTTTTGCCCCCCTCCCCCGTAGTTTGTATTAGAGGGTTCTCTAATACGCTGAATCCGATGATGTGATTTTCAAGATGTTATGACTTTAAGGGGGTGTTTCCCCATTTTTTTGGAAATAGGGCAAATATTCTCAGGCTCGTAACTTTTGATGGGTAAGACCAAAGTTGATGAAACTTATATATTAAAAATCAGCATAAAAAAATTGTTTTTTAGAGTTCTGGTTACTATAGAGCCGGGTCGCTCCTTACTTACAGTTCGTTACTACGAACTGTTTGATTCGCAAAGGTAACTACACCTTCAAGCAAAAATTAAGCCTGTGGTGTTTGGTGCCATGGATTTTTAGCTTATTTTCCGCGTAATTTCACCCCTGGTTCTTTTTTCAGTTTGTCGCCCCGCTATTTCGAAAACAGCATAACTGAATAATGAAGGGTCTTTTCCATTCAAAATAAAACGCCCGATTTTTTTTTTTTTTTTTTTTTTTTTTAGACATGGTTGTGGAAGCTTCGACTTGCCATTTCAAACCATCAAATTTTGTTTCGCTCTTCTGAGTTTATGTCTTCTTGTAAAATAATTTCTTTTTTTAGTATGGTTTCTTTTAATAGAATCTTTAAAATAGCTGGTAACGAGAAAATTATTTTAGCTGAAGATACATTATACTTTTTTACAGTGTGCTTTTTTATTATATTCTTACCTTATATCTTTTGATAGAAACAAGTTTCTGTGTTGAAAAAAAAATGCAATTCTTGCGGTGGCATCAATCGCGAAACGATGTTGCTAGTGTTGGGGGATGTCCCCAATCTTACAGCATAATTATGAAGGGGTTTTAGTGTAAGGATGCAGTATGACAACCGAGTGTAAGTTGAAAGAGGGCTATACAATTTGGGCATGATCCTGATTTCAGTTTGTATATATTGGGGCACTTCTCCAGGGACGGCTATACAATTTGGGCATGGTCCTGATTTCAGTTTGTATATATTGGGGCACTTCTCCAGGGAGGGCTATACAATTTGGGCATGATCCAGATTTCAGTTTGCATATATTGGGGCACTTCTCCATGGAGCTACTGACAAGTATGTGACTGAATTGTAATTTTAGTCCAATAATGTAATTAGTGACTTGAAAATGCTTAAATACTGATTTTAGTCGTTATATGTATCATATGTGAATATTATCATTTGTGTCATCGTATTATACAGCATAAATGAACTAAGGACCTACATTTTTTTTATGAATAACACTCATCTGATCATTTAAAACTACCCTATAAACAAAGCGCTGAACAATAGTGAGTTGAAATAGGGGTTATATGCCTAAATTTTGGCAGTCAGAGGGGTGTGAGACCGCTGATGGGGATTAGGTGAACTAGGACCGCGTGTATCATTCTGCTCCTGGATTAGTATTTTCTTTTCTATGTTTCAACTGCTCTGATTTGAATCTTAGTCATAAATTTTTCTTCCGGTGCCATAATGTGCCTTAAAGGTCCCCGTGGGCACACATGTCGTTTGGGTATAATCTGATCAGTTAAGATAAGATAAGATTTATTCTTCATTAGATACACATACAATATTACACTTTATTATTCCCCCAAAGGCTCATTGGCCTGTACAAAGGGGGAAGACAAATGAGTTGCTTACTCAGAGATGAAAAGCAAAAGAAAATTTAAAATGATCACTTACTCACATACGAAGGAGAAGAAAAGAAAATATAGATAAAGTGAAAACTATACACACACAGAGACGACACACACACAGAGACGACACGCACACAGAGACGACATACACGGAGACGATACAAATATAGAGACGACACACGCACAGAAACGACACACACACAGAGGCGACTAACACACAGAGACGACACACACAGAGAGTGTGCGAATTTCCCCAGATCAAGTGAAAATGACAGTAAACTGAAAAATGAGTCATGTATTACCATAAAGGCACAAGATATAGCTTGAATTGTAAACATGAATTGTGCAAGCTTATTTTAATGGTACTTGTTTAGGGTCCAGTAACCACGCGATAAGTGAAGTTTCGTTAATGCTGATGAAATAAAACAAAATAGGATGAAAATATAATAGTTCAGAAACAAAATTGGGCTGTATATTTGCACATTAGGGGTGGGGGTGGGATGGGTGTAAAGCATAGCATATATTAAACACGTAACCTAACCTAGGTACCTTTTTTTGTCCCTTCAACCCCCAAAATAAAGTTTAAATCTTTGTCACGGAGTGAGAAATACCTCTCTATGCAGCGAAAACCTGTTTTTCATATAGTACCTTTGACATTTCGATGCGGTCTTTCCCGCGTGTTTACTGGATTCTAAACAAGTACCATCTTAATTTTGACATGATTTTTCTCAGAAAATAAATTTCAGCGGGGATAGGGGGGGGGGCAAACTGAGGTCTGAGGGGAACTTGGGGCTGGAGGTGGCAGTTGTATCCCCTACCCCATTGCAAATTACGCCCCTGCCCAAATGGTCGGTCGAAGAAGGAATGTAGGAAATTTTAGGGGAAATCTAAAAAAGTCTTGAGATTTTGGGTACGTGGTCCAAAAACAAAATTCCCGTGTCTCTAAAAACATTCTTGATTTCATTAGTTTTCGATTATTACTTTTTTATAATGAGGCTACTTTTTTATGACATTAATGACATTACTATGATGACATAGCTTTTTTATGTTGTCATAGATTGCTGCAGTGGATCTTTTGGTGGGGAGCGGTTAAATACGAAGTAGAATTCTTAGTACAAAAGGCGGGGGGATCGATTCGTGGTGTGGCCGGTTATTTGATTTGGGACGGGGATCAGCGGCGTGACTATGCAAGTTCAGCCAGAGTCGACCCAGCCTTAAATGGGTACTGGAAAAATCCGGGTAAGGTAATCAGGAAAGGTATGCGAAAGCTCAGGATGGCTGGCCCCCAGCTACCCCCCCCCCCATTGCAATTCCTGGCTGAAGGGCCTTGAAACGGAGATTATCACCACAGGTTTGGACTTTAAGGGTATATTTTATTACCGTATATTTTATTACCGTATGTTTTATTACCGTATATTTTATTTTTTTTCAGTCTATTGTAGGCCACTGTTTTTCTGTCTATATTGACAAAAAAAAGTCTTGTGGTTTAGAAAAAATGCTCAAAAGAACATTTGGATTTAATTTACATTTTCAGGTCCCGCAGATAGCCAATACCCCGTTGCATATAGTCCTTACCAACGTTATCAGTTAAACAGCCCATACCCGTCGGACTCCCTACAATCCCCGAATGATTTGCTCAAAAGGCCCGGTAGCCCTTTTCAAAGCTATGGGTCGCGGAGGAAAAGAGGCCGACCTCCTAAAATTGGAGGTGGAGCGGAATATGCAGACCCAATGGATGTGTTGGATGTTAAAGTAGACTCCGGTTTTTCTGGAGTAACTAATGTTTATCCACCACGGCACAGCTCGACACCGTTAACACCCCAATCGACAGAGGGACAGGATGAGGAAAATTCAAGGGACTTGGTGAAAAATAGAACGCCTCCCGAGGTAAATTTTTTTTCGTTTTTTACAGCTAAATAACTTACGTGTTATTTAACAAACAGAACAACTAATAAGTTCAGTGTAGTTGATTACATAATACAGGATTATTCACATAACAGGGATTGTTTATAATTATGATCATTTCAATTTTAAATGTAATTTTAATTAATTTTAAAGATTGTTTTTTTTTTTAATCTTAATTGTGACCATCCCTGACCATTTGAAATGACCATATCCCCATTATTTCAATTTAGTATGTGTGGATAGTCAATTTCAGCCTTGAAGGTAATTAAATGAAAAATAACTTTTTTCTACTGAAAGCATGGACCAATATTAAAACCTAATTCCAACAAAAATTATTTGGTATATGAGGGGGGCTGCACTCTCCTCAATACCTCTCCAAGCTAAAATTTTTAAATAATTTTTAAAAAGGTTGTATTTCTAATTACTCAGTCCAAATTCTCTCCATGTAAAATTTTTCCTGGAAAGTTCACCCCCGGATTCTTCCGTTCCAATGGGTACCCGTAGAACATCCACCCTCCTGAAAAATGTCAGTATACTTCCCAATACCAAATACTATATGCAAACAATGGGCAAATTTCATAACTTGTGGCCCATTCCTCGGGGGGCTCTGGAGGGTCATGTCATTTCCAAAAACATAGTAATTGGAACTTTCAATAATACTGAACAAAATGGCTCAAAATTTAGATCAAACGACTTTGGATAAAAAAGGCGTGTGAGGGGGCTAGTTGCCCCCTCCCAATTTTTTCATTCACTTAAAAAAGGCATTAAAACTTTAAACTTTCGTGTAAATGAGCCCTTAGCCAATTTTCTAGGACTATTGGTTCGATACAGTCACCTCTGGGAAGAGCAAAAAAAAGAACAAAAATTAACACGCTTCCGGGATCTTTCTTCTGGCAAAAAAAATACAATATTCAACATTTTTAAAGATGGGAGCTTGAAAACTCTACAGTAGAGTTCTCTGATACGCTGAATCTGATGATGCAATTTTCAATTACATTCCTTGACTTTTGGGGGATGTTTCAACTCTTTTTCGAAAATCAGGCAATTTTTCTCAGGCTCGTAACTTTTGATGGTAAACATTAAACTTAATGCATTTTATATACTTCGAATCAGCCTGAAAAGCCAATTCTTTTGATGTACCTATTGTTACAAAAAGTCTGTTTTTTTTATAGAGTTTCAGTTGCTATTGGGCCGACTCACTCCTTGCTTCCATATCGCCACTACGAACTGTTTGACAAAAATATATCCCTATTTTATCTTTAAGAATAATATTATACAGAGAGATGAAGCCTTTATCATGGGAATTCACTTTGTTGCCATTTCTTGTAACGCCTACCTATTTCGGATGATCACTTTATGCGTAAGAAAGCTGGGGATGACTTTTCTGCAGAAGCCTTCTCCCTCAAGCTCAATCAAAGTCCTGCATCAGACCGATTGCTGATTATGGATGTTTGGTGTGCGTTGTCTCTTCTAAAACGCTGTTGACATCACTTTGAAAAATCCAAATTAGGGCCGGAATGTTACCCATCACTCGGTCCAACGTCCTAGTGAAAGATTTAACGTAGCGGCGATGGCTGTTTTGTTCAAGTACTTGGTGATTTTTTTGTATTGCTATCATTTCGTCCTATTGGTAAAACCGACGTGAAGACCCAAGGCCGTACCCGGGGGGGGGGGGGGGTAGAGGGATTTGACCCCCCCCCCCCCCCGAAATGTTTTTTTCGACTCGTAAAAACATAACAAAAACGGATATAAACAAATTTTTTATGCGTTTTTGAGGTTTTTTTGTGTAAACCCCCCCCCCCTCCCCCCTGAAAAAACATCCTGGGCATGGCATTGTGAAGACCTACTGATTGATTCAGTTTTCTTAAGGAGGCAACCAATGGAGGCGCTTGATTTGGTGCTCTGCTTTTATTTGGAACGATCCTCATCATCTTCCTTTGAAAATGGTATTTCTCGGGGTATTTTCAGGGTATTTATTTGAAAATGTCTGTTGGTTCCCTCAAAAGAAAGTATAAGAGACACAACTTTGAAGTAAAGTGAGATAAAGGTTCAACGTAATTTCAAATGATGTTGTCAAGCGACATGAAATTAGGTATAAAAGTAATCTAGGATCAACAACTTTTTGTCGGGGGGAGGGGGCATATTTATCAAGGGTGGAGGAGTAATTAAAATATATAAATCCAGAATCTAAACTTGATGCATCGGAAGTTGACATGCTTTCTTTTTTCGATTTTTAAAAATATATTCTTGTTTGATATATTTTAGCTCGATGGCTTAATATCCCAATATCCCTACTCGGTAAATCTAGAATATAAGTTTAGTGAATTACAAGTGAAACCTGTTTTTTTTTCGATTTTTTTTTTTAATATTCAACATTAGAAATATATTTTTGTTTGACACCCAAATTTGAGAAGTTTGACATCAGCTTTTTTTTTTGGAAAAAAAACTGGTTCTAAGCTACTATTATTTTTTTTTGTTTAACAAGAAAAAGCGCTGCTCCATTTTTACCCTTTTTAGGATTTCTTGAGGTCCAAAATAAAACAAAATGCGTGAAGTTTGAGTTACGCAGGTTCAGTGTACAAGTTTTGTTGTACTGACTTTGGAAGTATTAATTTCCTCGATTTTTGTTTCAATTGTTCATCTGATAAAAAAAAATATCCTATTTTGCTCGTGATTCTCGATGTATAATTTACGTCAACTTCAGAGACCAGTTGACAATCTGCGTTATAATTTTTTTTCAAAAGAGGGTTCTTAACTATTCAGAACCCAAAGAACGTCCAAAATGAAAAAAAGCTTGTTGTTACCGAACTGTGAAGGTAAAGTCCCATACAGGCAAACCTGTAAAACTCGAGCACTGAATCCGGGGATCATGACTTCAAAAAAAAAAAAAAAAAAAATTGAAACCCCGCGAAATACACCAATGTATATGACGCATGGTTCTCATTGAATCTAATATTCGCCAAAATTCTGTCCTCCTTGCTGTTTTTTGTTTCAGTTTACAATGCGTAATGCCACATTTTATTGCGAATAGAGCAAATTGAAAACGTTACGTAGTTTTTTTCCGTTTGTTAGTTGGCATACCTTCATGTGTGGTGTCTTAGTTTCATAATCCCTTTCGGGTACTATCCCATTATGCGGGCCTCTCTAAAAAGTCAAGTTTGTTTAATTCTAATGAAATAAAATAAAATAGGATGAATATATAATAGTTTAGAAACAAATTTGGGCTATATATTTGCAAATTAGGGGGGGGGGGAGGAGGGGTAAAGCATTGCATATATTAAATACGTAACCTAACCTAGGTACTTTCCCCCCCCCTCTAAACCCCCCAAAAATACAGTTTAATATCGTATACGCAATGAAAACCTTACTATCATTGCCTGCTCTATAACAGTTCAGACAGTCAAAAAACGGGTTTTATCATTGCCTACTCTATAGTGATTAACCCGAGAGGCCCGCATAATGAGATAATACCCCCTTTCGTCCCCTCCCACTGTATATTTGCTTTTATTCTTTCTTTGCGGAGGGGAGGGGGGGGGGGTAATCAGGATATGGTGAAACAACCCTTTCTTCTGATGCCTAAATGTTCTATTGGAAAATATAACCAGTAAAAAAGAGAAAAAAATAGGATGAGGTATGGCTGTCTTGTCCCCTTAACAAAAATTTTGTCTGTGTGTCCCTCAACTAATTAGTGATCTGGCTAGGCTAGTACAATCATTATAAGTTTTTTATGCACTTTTCCTCTTAAATTTTTTCACTTTTCCTTTGCACTTTTCCTAATTTAATAAAGAAACTTTTCCCATTAAATTTTTGCACTTTTCCTCTTAAATTGCACTTTTCCTATTGATTAAGCGACATTTATACGGATTTCTCGAGTGTTTCTTTAAGAACAATAAGATATGTTGAGAATTCTCATGGAATTTTGGCAAAGGGAAATCGTCTATTCACCCTTAGTTATTTTTACTCTCAGGTCCCTGGAACCTCGCCCTGGAACTGGGAACTGTTGCCCGTTTTCCCTATTTACATTGATCCTGTCTGCCTCTTAGGAAACTCGGGGCTAGGACTTTTCCCCCTGGTGGTAATTAAAGGGATAGGGAATTATTGATCCATTAGAGAATATTTGATTTTGAAACTTTTGCCTTTGTGTTGGGACACTTGTACGGCTATCGTGAATTTAAATGGCAATGGGAAGCTTTTAATAAAAATCAATAGTCATATTTCTAAAATTAATTGGTAGGCCGGGAACTATTGGAAATTTATAAATTTTAAACTTTTGTTTTTGTTGACAATTAAGATAATATAATAAAGGTTGAGTGTTACGAATTCATATATATATATATATATATATATATATATATATATATATATATATATATATATATATATATATATATATATAATATATAATATATTATATATATATAGATATATATATATATATATATATATTATATATATATATATATAATATATATATATATAGATATATATATATATATATATATATATAGTATATATATATATATATATATAATATATATATATATATATATATATATATATATATATATATATATATATATATATAGATATTATATATATACTATATATATATATATATATATATATATATATATATATATATATATATAATATAGATATATTATATATATATATATATATATAATATACTATATATATATATATATATATATATATACTATATATATATATATATATATATATATATATATATATATATATATATATATATATTATATATATATATATATATATATATTATATATATATATATATATATATTATATATATATATATATATATATATATTATATATATATATATATATATATATATATATATATATATATATAATATATATATATATATATATATATATATATATTATATATATATATATATATATATATATATATATATTATATATATATATATAATATTATATATATATATATATATATATATATATATATATATAATATATATATATATATATCTATATATATATATATTATATATATATATATATATATATATATATATATATATATATATATATATATTATATATATATATATATATATATATATATAATATATATATATATATATAGGCGTAACATCCTCAAATTTAGTAACACGCATAACGGGTGATGAGATAAATTTTCCAAGAACTTAAAAGACCCCCTCCCCTCTTCTAATGCTAAGGAAATACACAGAAAAATAATTTAGAATGGCCTAAGTTAGTTATCAATACTTGAATATCGATATTTCCATTTAAAAATGACGGTTTTCGGTATTTCAATCTAAGTTTGGATTACGCGGAAAGGTCTTTTAAAAGAGTAATAATTATTACTTGCAAAAACAATATCAATAGCATTTTAATACTATTGTATTGAAGTTTGATATTTTAAGTTCCAGTAACGAGGGAAAGCCTTCAAAAAAGTAGTAATTTTATTCACTAAGTTTGATGCTATTTAGGTATAAGTATTTCTGAAAACTGAAAAACTAGGAATAGGTTTACGGTTTCGGCTTCTGTAAAGTTTAAAACACTCTTTCTAATGGTTTCAGAATTTGATCTGTAAATGTCGGTGTATTTTAGGTGCGAACTTCAATGAATGAAACCAAAATTTTCAAATTTCTTCATTGAGAATCAAATAGTTCATGGTAACTAACTGTAAGTAAGGAGTGAGACGAAATAGTAGTAACCAAGATTAAAAATGGAGTTGATTCCAAAAAAGAATCGGGTTTTTATGCTGATTTCAAATATGTAAAATCCATTAGTTTAATGTCATGTATCAAAAGCTACGAGTACCTAGATATCAAATAGCTAGGTGTAAAATATCAAAAGCTAGGTGTAAATTGTATTTCTGATGTAAATGGGAGGTAAGTTTAAACTTAACCCCCAGGAATGCCCACTCGAACACAAATTAAAAGTTCTAGTTCCTTTTTTTAGGTAGCCAAAAAAAATCATTCCACAGAAAAGCGGTATTTTCTACCATTTTGTGACACAAACCTGATTGCCCAGATTCCATGAGAAAACTCCTATAAAAAAAATATGTTCAAAGAATGCGCTTTGAAAGCCGAGGGAATGGTGAACCTGTAATTAATTTTTAATTTTCAGGCCCTCTTTCTATTAGGAGGGGCACCTCCTATTAGCAGGGGTGGATCCAGGATTTTTTTTAGGGGGAAGGGCAAAATAGGTTGATCCGAAAAAATTTTTTTTTGGGGGGGGGGGCAAAATAGGTTGATCCGATAAACTTGCGTTATGAGTAAGTTTAATTACTGCAAACTTGAGATGATTCAGTAAATTAAACTACTTTAGACTACGCTAGGGGGGGGGGCGCTCCTCTCGCCCCCCTTGATCCGCCACTGCTTATTAGGAGATTCCTAATAAATATTTATGTGGGTATATTTTCTCAGGGATAGTGATCAGTCTCGAAGCCTTGTGTTATAAGTATCAAGCTTGAATGGGGGTTTAAGAAGCACGTAGTAGTTCTCATTCACATTTTTACAAAGCCTTGGATCAAACATCTAGTAGTAACAACCTGTAAGTAAAGAGTGACGCTTGTCATTAAAAACCGAAAAAATGGAGTTTTTATTGTTCCCTAATATATGCAATAACGAAATCAATTATTGCTGAACATGCTGATTCTTAATATGCAAATGTATTAATTTTATAGTTGCTCATTAAGACTATTGGCGCATGAAAATTTCCATAATTTTAGGAATATGAATCAAACTCTTTCAAAAAGGGTGAGATGTTGATGGAAATTATAAAATGAAATTCCCGAGAGCCCTAAAGGCGCTATCTGCAAAATTTTTCTCTTTTGACATGAAGTGGATGAATATTTAGATGATTATCTCCCTGATCTTTAGAAGAAAAAAGTTTTATTTCAAATGAAAGCAAAGAGCGATATTAAACTCAAAGCAAACGTATATGAGGGTGACCAAGGCCGTATCCAGGGGGGGGGGGGTACCCGGTTTGACCCCCCCCCCCCCGAAATTTTTGACCGACTCGAAAATAAGTCGAAAATTAGTAAAACCTAGGTAAAAAATCAGTAAAATTAGTCGAAAACTGAGTCAAAAATTAGTAACCCCCCCCCCCAAAAAAAAAAAATTCAAAAATTAGTACAACCCCCCCCCCCCTGAACAAAAATCCTGGATACGGCCCTGAGGGTGACTATCCCACTCCTCAATCTTTTTGTCCCAATGGTTAAAGAAAGACTGCTCAAATACAAGGGCCGCTTAATTTGAATGAGTTTTTTTTTTTTTTTTTTTTTTTTTTTAAGCGCTGTAAAATTTTAGCTCAAACATCGATGGATTGAAAATGGGGAAGCCCCCCCCCCCCTCATTTGCGGAATGATTTCCGCTCGTTTTAAGTTTTAATGTCACTCTTTACTTTCATTTGAAAAAACTCGTTTTTTTGTTCAATTCGAATCTCGGAACAGGTTTGTGGTTTCGAATTTTGTTCAGCTTAAGAAATTTTCCTTCGTTACAATTCCCATAAGTAGGTGTGGTGTCATACTTGAACACAATACTGGAAGATACAGTATGATGTATACACAAAAAGCTTACCCGTCGCGCGTTGCTCTGATGTAAAAAATAGAAATCCAAAGAAAATTTAACTGATGAAAACTTCCCGCAAATCAAAAATCCTCCTGTGGCAGATCCTCCCGAAAATTATCCCCCGTGGACCCCCCGAAAAAAAAAGCCAAGACAGATAGTCTGAGTGAGTGGCAAAGCTGACACAAGCCTTTTTCAGAATTGTATAAAAATGAAAAATCCACCTGTGGAAGATCCCCCCAAAAAATTATCCCCCGCGGACCCCCGAAAAAAAAGTCAAGACAGATAGGCTGAGTGAGCGGCAAAGCTGACACAAGCCATTTTCAGAATTGTATAAAAGATGTCATTTCACTTGTTGATAGATAGTCTATCATCCATCCATCCTAGGGCAGAACTAAGGCTGATAGGCATGGAGTAAGGGTAATTCAAATTGTCTATCAGTTCTATGAGCCATTTGAAGGCAAAGGGAGACCCCAAATAAAATGTTTTCTAAAATTTATGACTGCCCATGTCCACAGGACTTTGAAGCAAGTCCTTTTGACTTTTGCTTAGCGTTACGGTATATAATTTTCCAGAAAAAATCCTCTTTATTTTATTATTAATCAAAAAAACTTTTTGCACAAAATAAGTTTTTCAAAAAAAAGTAAAGAACTCCATTGAACCAAAAATGAACAAAAATAGAATCAAATAATCTACCAAGCATATAGCTACCACAAATCAGTATCAATAAATAAATGAAACCCAAAACAAACCAACATTAAAATAAGTCCAACTCAAAACGAGCAGAAAATAATCTGAGTAGGGTTCTAAACCTATGATTTCTAAGAGCCAGAATATAATTTGTACTTTACTGAAAAAAATTCAAATGAATTTACTGAAAAAATGTGCATTGTCAGTTTAATATACATATGCTGATATTTATTCCTTAAAATCTAAATTAATTTTTGATTTCTTAAAGTTATAAAAGTGAAAACATTTAAAAGAATTTTTTTCCTATTCAATTTCCAATTGAATGAGCCCCTTTTGAAGTTTCTACGACAACGCTGTCTATAAAAACCTTATATGCCCCCAGGGTATAACTTTCAACCCTTGCCTTGAGGGTTGTGGTGGGGGGAGGGTTGTCATCCTCAAAGACCTAATTTTTAGAACTTCCAACTACGTTGAACAAAATTAATATCTCCAAATTTTGATTGGATGTGTTTGGGGAAATGGTGGGAGTGAGAGGGGGGTTAGTTGTTCTTCAATCACCTTCGACTATTAAAAAGGTTTCCAGCCTTTTCAGTTTCCAATTGAATGAGCCTTTTTTTGAAGTTTCTACGACTACTCCTTCTATAAAAACCTTATATGCCCCCAGGGCATAACTTACAACCCTTGCACTGGGGGCTTCGGGGTGGGGGGGGGGGTGTAATCCTTAAAGAGCTAATTTCCAAAATTTTCAACTGCGTTGAACAAAATGGCTATCTCAAAATTTGATTGGATGTGTTTGGGGAAAAGGTGGGCGTGAGAGGGGGGTTAGTTGCCCTCCAATCACTTTCGACTATTAAAATGAGCACTAGCCCTTTGAATTTCCTATCGAATGAGCCCTTTTTGAAGTTTCTACGACAAAGCTTTCAATAAAAACCTTATATGCCCCCAGGGCATAACTTATAACCGTTGCCCTGAAGACTGTGGGGGGAGTTTCCTGCTCAAAGATATAATTTCCAAAACTTTCAACTACGTTGAGCAAAATGGATATCTCAAAATTTTGATTGGATGTGTTTGGGGAAATGGTGGGCGTGGAAGGGCCGTTAGTTGCCTTCCAATCACTTTCGACTATTAAAAAGGGCACTAGCCATTTCAATTTCCAATCGAATGATCCCATTTTAAAGTTTCTACGATAACGCTCTCTATGAAAACCTTATATGCTCCCAGGGCATAACTTATAACCCTTGCCCTGAGGGCTGTGGGGGGGTTGCCATCATAAAAGACCTAATTTTCAGAACTTTCAACTACCTTGAAGATAAACCTTGATAACCTTGAAGACACGAGGAATTATGTTTTTGCCATAAAAGATTCCGCCTAAAAACTTGAAATTGTAATAGACCCTGTCATGTCTATAGCAGTGTCTTTTGGAGGCTTAGACCCCTGTAACAAATTTAATTTGGATGCAATTTTTCTGAATAGCTTTCTTCTACCTTTCAAGCTAAGTTTTCTCGGAAGATGGTAGATGTTGTCAAACAAAATTCTCCAAGCGACTTTCTGAAAACTAGATTTCTCTAGTTTTCCAGAATCTTTTTTTTTTACATTACCAAGCTCCGCAAAATAAAAACACTTCTTGCCCCACTGGATCTATCATAGGTGTATTTATGTCTGTAAACCACTATGATCTATAATCCTTTCTTTTAATTATTTAAAAATTGTGATTTTTTTGGGCAGTAGGCCTATCACATTTTCTGCAGCGTTGCCACGTTGAACTGTCAACATAACTAAGCAAAACAAATGAATTGAATTTGACTGTGCATACATTCGTAAAAATTCGAACAGTAATAATCTGATTGTTCCCAAAAATAACTACACCTTCAATGAAAGCTACAGCTTCTTCATCATAGGCAGCGCTACAGCGCTGTCTAAGTAAAGAACGATGTTGGCACAATGTATTATTTTTTGTTTGTTTAGACCAGGGCACTTTGTATCGAAGGAATGGTCGTAGAAACTTCGAAAAGGGCTCATTCGATTGGAAATTGGAAGGGCTTGTGCCCTTTTTAATAGTCGAAAGTCATTGGAGGAAAACTAACACCCCTCTCACACCCACCATTTCCCCAAACAAATCCAATCAAAATTTTGAGATAGGCATTTTGTTCGACGTAGTTGAAAGGTCCGGAAATTATTTCTTTGAGGATGACACTCCCCACAGCCCTCTGGGCAAGGGTTGTGATTTGTGCCGTGGGGGCATATAAGGTTTTTATAGAAAGCGTTGTCGTAGAAACTTCAAAAAGGACTGATTCAATTGGAAGTTAAAAGGGCTAGTGCCTTTTTTAATAGTCGAAAGTGATTTGAGGGCAACTACCCCCCCCTCTCACGCCCACCATTTCCCCAAACACATCCAATCAAAATTTTGAGATAGCCATTTTGTTCAACATAGTTGGAAGGTCCGGAAGTTATGTCTTAAAGGATGACCACTCCCCCCCCCCGCAGCCCTCAGGGCAAGGGTTGTAAGCTATGCCCTGGGGGCATAAAAGGTTTCATATAGAAAGCGTTGTTGTACAAACTTCAAAAGGGGCTCATTCGATTGGAAATTGAAAGGGCTAATGCCCTTTTTAATAGTCAAAAGGCTAGTGCCCTTTTTAATAGTCAAAAGTGATTGGAGGGCAACTAACACCCCTCTCACACCCACCATTTCCCCAAACACATCCAATCAAAATTTTGAGATAGCCATTTTGTTCGACGTAGTTGAAAGGTCCGGACTTATGTCTTAAAGGATGACACTCCCACCCACAGCCCTCAGGGCAAGGGTTGTAAGTTATCCCCTGGGGGAATATAAGGTTTTTATAGAAAGCGTTGCCGTAAAGACTTCAAAAAGGCCTCATTCGATTGGAAACTGAGAGGAGTATTGCCCTTTTTAATAGTCGAAAGTGATCGGAGGGAGAATCCCCCCCCCCACAACCATCATTTCCCCAAACATTTCCGATTAACATTTTGATATGGTCATTTTGTTCAACGTTGTTTAAAGGTCTGGAAATTATGTCTGTGAGGATGACGACCCCCCCCCCCCATAGTCCTCAGGACAAGGGTCGTAAGTTATGCCCTTGGGGCATATAAGGTTTTTATAGAAAGTTTTTTTTTTTTTTTTTTTATTAGTGCCTTTTTTTATTATTCGAGTGATCAGAAGGCAAATGACCCCCAACGCCCATCATTTCCCCATACACTTTCAATCAAAATTTTGCGATTGCTATTTTGTTCAACGTATTTGAAATGTCTGGAAATTATTTCTTTGAGGATAAAAAATCCCCCCAGCCCTCTAGGGAAAGGGTTGTAAGTTTTGCCCGGGGGGGGGGGGACACATAAGGTTTTTTTTTTTATAGAAAGCATGGTCATCTAAACTTTGAAGGGGGTTCATTAGATTGGTAATCAGACGCTCTAGTGCTCTTTTTAAGTCAAAGTGATCGTTGGACAGCTTGGGGTTGAAAGAAACCCCAAAGATTAGGGGCAAGGGTTGTAAGTTACGCCCAGGGGTGTATTTAATGTTTTTATGGAAGGTATGGTTGTTTTACTTTAGAATAGGCTCATTTGGTTGAAACTTGGAAGTTAAAGTTCCTTTTTAAGTGTCAAAAGTGATGGACAACATTTACCCCCCTCCCTTCTACAGCCCCTCCTTTCACCAAACGCATCTGATTTAAATTATGAGATAGCGATTTTTTTCAAAATAGTCCAAAAAACACATAAAAATGTTTCTAGGGATCACACAACCCCTTTATTTGTCTTGAAATTGGAAGTTATAGTGCCCTTTTTAAGAGTCAAAGTGATTTGAGATCAAACAGCCCCCGCCCCTCCACGCTCAGCATTTGCCTGAACACCTACTATCAAAGTTTGGAGATAACAATTTTATTCATTGTAGTTGAAAGTTTTGGAAATTATGTCTGTGAGAAAGGCAATCCTCCCCCCCCCCTACAGCTCTCAGGGAAAGGGGTGAAAGTTTATGCCCTTGGGACATATAAGGTTCTAATAAAAAGGATGGTCGTATATGCTTTGGAGGCGACTCATTGGACTGGTAATCATAAGTTCTAGTGCCCTTTTTAAGAGTCAAAGTTATCAGAGCGTAGCTATCCCCCCCCACACACACACAAAAACACTTCTTGTTTTCCTGAGATGTATCCAATCAATATTTTGAGACAGTCCTTTTATTCAAAATAGTCTAAATATCATGTAACAAGGCTTTTGAGGTTGGTACAAACCACCAGAGCTTGAGGACGAGGGTTGTAATTTATGCCTCTGGGGCATTTAAGGTTCTTATGGTAGGATAGTTGTATGATCTTTAGAGGTGGCTCATTTGTTTGAAATTGGAAGTTCTAGTTCCTTTTTAAGAGTCAATAGGGATGGAGGTCAAGTAGCACCCATCCACCCAACTACCCCTCTTTTCACCAAATGCATCTGATTGAAATTGTGCAATGGCAATTTTGTTTAAAGTAGTCCAAAGACCATATAACAATGCTTTCAGGGTTGTTATAACCCCCCCTGGCCCTGGGGCAAGGGCTTTCAGTTGTATCTTGGGGGTATATAAGGCTCTTTGAAATGGGGCGGTCGAATTAAATTCTGGTGGGTTTTATTTGATTTTAAATTGGAAGTTATAGTGCCCTATTTAAGAGTCAAAGTGATTTGAGAACTCGCCCCCCCCCCACGCCCACCATTTCCCATAACAAATATCTAAGCAAAGTTTTGAGACATCAACTTTCCAGCATTGTTGAAAGGTTCAGTAATTGTGCATAGCCGTAGTTGTAGTAGCATTAGTAGCATTATGCAAATAGCACCTTTTTTTTTCAACATCCCCTTCAACACACGATACAATTTTTAACTTAATACCATCAACCGGTCCTGAAGTATTGCTGATACGTCCTCTTTACAACCTATATTGGCATAGTGTGTTTCGATTTATTTCAATACAGTTACAATATTGCCCAAAATTTTCGCCTTAATACCCTTAGGTTTATTAGTTGTAGTAGGAGCACCAGTAAATATAATAGTAACAGTAGGAGTACAGTTAATAGTAGTAGTCTTAGCTTTAGTAGCAGTAGTATAGTAGTAGCAGTAATAGAAATAGTAGCAGTAGATGTAGGAGTCGAAGCATTAGTATTATGACGCAAATATTGTCTTTTGGTTAGTTCAACATCCCCCACAACAAGCTTTGTAAGTTTTAATTTAACACAGGAAACTGTTCCTAAGATATTGTTGATACGCCCTTTTGACAACCTGCATACGGATGGCAGGTTGTCATCCGTACAACAGAAATATTCTCCAAAACGTTCACCTTCATACCTTCATAGGTTGTGGATTTTGAGCTAACCAGAAGACACTGTGTGTATTCATTTAATGCTGCTTCTACGGTTACTGTAAATGACGACACACTGTAAATGACATCCCTAGAAACATTTTTATGTGTTTTTTGGACTATTTTGAAAAAAATCGCTATCTCATAATTTAAATCAGATGCTACAAATTGGTAAGACAACAAAACAGTTCACATCGCAGCATGGTTCGTTGGGCCTTTTCCAACTGACCATTGTCAAAGATGGGACGCAAAGGGAAAACAACACACAGATGTTGTCTGCCCCCAACTGCATCGCGGAGTACAATCGTTTTACGGGCGGGTTTAGACCTGAACATATGCTTCTAAAATTGTGTCGAATAGATATCCGAGGTAGAAAGTGGTATTGGAGTCTGTACTTGCACTTTCTAGACTTACCAGAAGTCAATGCATGGCTGTTTTTATCGTCGACATATGAATCAGCAGTGTTTAAATCACAAGAAAAGCCTTCTTCAATTCAGAAGTGAAATAGCAAGTTACTTCACGAGTAGCAACGAACTACACCTAGGAACCAAGGTAGGCCTGGCATTTTGGTTGAGGATAGCCAGCCTACGCTGCCAAAAACTGTCAAGCCGCGATAGTATAATAGCTTAAATTTTGACGGGGTAGCTCATTGGCCTGAAGCGATTGCAGATAAGCATGGAATCATGTCTCAACAACTTAGAAGGAATTTACAAACTCGAAAAAAAGTATTGTATTGGCTCCCTAGGATGAACAAAATGCACACAAACAATTTTTTGCATTTACGTTATCATAGTTCGGTCTTGAAAGGATTAATA